>OY743226.1:78075126-78462126 GCA_963555765.1 Orthonevra nobilis | reverse complement strand
GAACCAGATTTCTGCCTGTTATTAACGATGGCGTGCGATATTAAAGCGTTGTTTGCATACTTGCTTACTTTTCTTGTCTTTCTGGGCGCCTGGTTATTTTTTCGGATATTATGCAATATCGGCTCGTTTTGTTCAACTTTTCTGTTTTGGCTCTGAACCAGATTTCTGCCTGTTATTATCGTGGGCGTGTGATATTTAAGCGTGGTTTGGATACTTGCTTACTTTTCTTGTCTTTCTGGGCGCCTGGTTATTTTTTCGGATATTATGCAATATCGGCTCGTTTTGTTCAACTTTTCTGTTTTGGCTCTGAACCAGATTTCTGCCTGTTATTAACGATGGCGTGCGATATTAAAGCGTTGTTTGCATACTTGCTTACTTTTCTTGTCTTTCTGGGCGCCTGGTTATTTTTTCGGATATTATGCAATATCGGCTCGTTTTGTTCAACTTTTCTGTTTTGGCTCTGAACCAGATTTCTGTCTGTTATTATCGTGGGCGTGTGATATTAAAGCGTGGTTTGGATACTTGCTTACTTTTCTTGTTTTTCTGGGCGCCTGGTTATTTTTTCGGATTATTATGCAATATCGGCTCGTTTTGTTAAACTTTTCTGTTTCGGTTTTGAACAGATTTCTGCCTGTTATTGACGTGGGTTTCAAAATGTGGTTTGGAAACTTGCTACTTTGCTACTTTTCTTGCCTTTCTGGGCGCCTGGTTATTTTTTCGGATATTATGCAATATCGGCTCGTTTTGTTCAACTTTTCTGTTTTGGCTCTGAACCAGATTTCTGCCTGTTATTATCGTGGGCGTGTGATATTAAAGCGTGGTTTGGATACTTGCTTACTTTTCTTGTTTTTCTGGGCGCCTGGTTATTTTGATGCTTTTTATGCAATATCGGCTCGTTTTGTTCAACTTTTCTGTTTTGGTTTTGAACCAGATTTCTGCCTGTTATTGACGTGGGTTTCAAAATGTGGTTTGGAAACTTGCTACTTTGCTACTTTTCTTGCCTTTCTGGGCGCCTGGTTATTTTTTCGGATATTATGCAATTTTTTGTTCAATTTTTCTGTTTTGGTTCTGAACCAGATTTCTGCCTGTTATTATCGTGGGCGTGTGATATTTAAGCGTGGTTTGGATACTTGCTTACTTTTCTTGTCTTTCTGGGCGCCTGGTTATTTTTTCGGATATTATGCAATATCGGCTCGTTTTGTTAAGCTTTTCTGTTTTGTTGAACCAGATTTCTGCCTGTTATTAACGATGGCGTGCGATATTAAAGCGTTGTTTGCATACTTGCTTACTTTTCTTGTCTTTCTGGGCGCCTGGTTATTTTTTCGGATATTATGCAATATCGCTCGTTTTGTTAAACTTTTCTGTTTCGGTTTTGAACCAGATTTCTGCCTGTTATTAACGATGGCGTGCGATATTAAAGCGTGGTTTGGATACTTGCTTACTTTTCTTGTCTTTCTGGCGCCTGGTTATTTTTTCGGATATTATGCAATATCGGCTCGTTTTGTTAAGCTTTTCTGTTTTGTTGAACCAGATTTCTGCCTGTTATTATCGTGGGCGTGTGATATTAAAGCGTGGTTTGGATACTTGCTTACTTTTCTTGTATATCTGGGCGCCTGGTTATTTGGATGCTTTTTATGCAATATCGGCTCGTTTTGATCAACTTTTCTGTTTTGGTTGTGAACCAGATTTCTGCCTGTTATTTACGTGGGTTTCAAAATGTGGTTTGGAAACTTGCTACTTTGCTACTTTTCTTGCCTTTCTGGGCGCCTGGTTATTTTTTCGGATATTATGCAATATCGGCTCGTTTTGTTCAACTTTTCTGTTTTGGCTCTGAACCAGATTTCTGCCTGTTATTATCGTGGGCGTGTGATATTAAAGCGTGGTTTGGATACTTGCTTACTTTTCTTGTTTTTCTGGGCGCCTGGTTATTTTTTCGGATATTATGCAATATCGGCTCGTTTTGTTCAACTTTTCTGTTTTGGTTTTGAACCAGATTTCTGCCTGTTATTAACGAAATCTGGTTCAAAACCAAAACAGAAAAGTTGAACAAAACGAGCCGATATTGCATAAAAAGCATCAAAATAACCAGGCGCCCAGAAAAACAAGAAAAGTAAGCAAGTATCCAAACCACGCTTTAATATCACACGCCCACGATAATAACAGGCAGAAATCTGGTTCAGAGCCAAAACAGAAAAGTTGAACAAAACGAGCCGATATTGCATAATATCCGAAAAAATAACCAGGCGCCCAGAAAGGCAAGAAAAGTAGCAAAGTAGCAAGTTTCCAAACCACATTTTGAAACCCACGTAAATAACAGGCAGAAATCTGGTTCAAAACCAAAACAGAAAAGTTGAACAAAACGAGCCGATATTGCATAATATCCGAAAAAATAACCAGGCGCCCAGAAATACAGGAAAAGTAAGCAAGTATCCAAACCACGCTTTAATATCACGCGCCCACGATGAATAACATACAGAAATCTGGTTCAAAACCAAAACAGAAAAGTTGAACAAAAGGAGCCGCCTGTATGGTTTCGAAGAAGTTTCCGACGGGAGATTGAATGTTCCAGCCATCTGATTGACTGTTCCTTACTCGGTATTCTTACAGCGATATGACTGTTAAATCCAAACTGCTCCTGGTAGCACATTCTCCGTCATCTAAACAAAAACGATTAAAAGTCAGCCGCATGATTTTTCCAGCCGAAAAGAGCAATTTCATCTGCCTCCAGTGAGACCTATACTTCTGCGCCCTGCTACAGGACCGGGATGATCTGGATACTGTATTATTTCAGTTTTATCATTCGAGATAAGGCTTTATTACTCATTTGGCTTTTAAGTCGTAACAACGGTTGCCACGAACGATTCTGTGTTTGATTTTTGTGCCGTTTTCGTTCCTCGAATTTACTACAGATCCTAGGCAGACGAAGTCCTTAGCCACTTTAAATTTATACATTTCTGTTGAGACTCTTTGTTCTATGCATGTCTTATGCATTTGTTAACAGCCTATACATCGATTTACCTTCATTCACTTTGCTGCTTTGGCTAGATTTCTAAACATTTGTATATTCGTGTCAATTTCAGTTGATTTGCAAAGTTACTCAAGAAGTCCGTCGGCATGAGTATCCTAATTGGACTTTAGTTTGCCAATCTCTGCTTTCGCTGAGTATTGACTATGTAACATTATGAATTACAATCTTCCGGTCTTAATCGCAACAGACTTTAGTTCAGCGTCAAAGACTTTGGCATGTTTGTATTACTTGTTGGTAAATTCACGAGCATCGTTCCTATTTCAGTGCCTCTTCAACTATTCGAATGCTCACTTCTCGTACTCATTTCACTTTCATTTCCTTATTTCCTCGTATAGCAACTAAGCCTTTTTTGCAAGGCTGCTTAAGTCCTTCCCACTTCAAGAATTGTTTAAGATTATTTTTTAAAAATGTTCGACCTGATGATGTTAAAAAGGCCAACCATCAAAGATATCGAATAACCTCCCATTTGCTGCCTAATCAAAGGGACAGGTGCACTAAGGTTCAGAAACACACACATCTGCTTTGTTAAAAGCCCACGGTCAGCATCGTAAAAACTTTTCCTGCCTCCTTTGGCGCATCTTTGGGCTACTCCACTTTTCCCAACTGTCTGTTTTCCTTCATGCCATCAATTTCCCAACAACTATTAAAATATTACGCTTGACTTGCAATACAAAAGTTACCCGAGCTTACATACAAACTTTTACATAAATACTAACTTTGCCCAGTAAAACTTTCATCCTTCCCATCTTTTGACTAAGAGACCGATGCGATGTACCTTCCTTCAATCTGTGCTTTGCAACTGCACTGGGTGCCTATACTAAAGAAATTGCTGCAGGACTTCGGATGACGTAAGGCACAGCGGAAGAGGAAGTGTAAAGTAGCCAAGAGGGTCGGGCTGGAGACATCACTGTGATTGGAAACAACTCAGGCAAAGAGACGTGTACTTATTGTGTGGAGTACAACGACTAATGGTAAAGTTTTCAAGGACTTTAAGGACTACAACGCAAGATGCAACAATTTCTAGTTCTGTCTTAAATTAATACTTATAACACCTGCTTTTGAATGGGAACTATTTTGCTTTGAACTAACGAACTAACTTACAGGAACTGTTTTTCTCTTTATTGATGCAAAGTTTTGCCTATCGAGTTGGTTGAGTTAGGAAGTGAATGAATGTTTTGAACAGGAAAAGGATGAGCTTTGATTAATTTAAAAAAGACAACGCGTATTGATTAATGAAATAATCTTTGAGTCAGATTAAAATTGTGTTTATTCTGCGGTGGGTGTATTTGAAAAACAATGCAAAATTTTTACTTGCAGGCTTTAGAAATAAAGTCCGATGCTTTCAGGGTTTTAACCATATTCGAAGATTTTTTCAGGGGCCTATCAAACGAAGCTTAACCAGTCGTTGACCTGCTGCGAAAGTTTCAAACTATACCGCAGTATACCGCAGACTGTTTCTTAGGATTACCTTCAGAGCTTAAACTTAAAGGGTTTTTGGAAGAGGGACGATAATGAGAAGTTTCATCTATCTTTTAGATATTCTTGCTGATTTGAGGTATCCTTAGGTCACGCAATGTATGGGAATAAAGTTTATTCGAAGTTCAAAACAGCGGGCCTTGTAAAATTATGATACCAGTTTCCAAGAGTCGTTTAACCATTCGTGATACGTAAAATTATAACGTAGTCACAGCATTCAGTTAATGTTTTTCATTTGCTTGAAACCCTCTTCCGCCGAATAATGGAACGTATTTTAAATTTGCAAGATCAAGTTTCGACAGCAGTTTCATGCACATGTAACTCTTCCATCATGTCAAGCCACAGAATAACTTAAGCTAACAAAACAGCCACATCCTGGAATTATTCTAATTTTACCTTGCTTCCATTCATCAACATACAATTATATTTAATAATACCACATTTCAACCGTTTTCATTGCAGGTCTTGTCTGTGCCCTCCGAGATGTCAGTGTCAACATACCGCATGCTGTTCGGCGTACTGAAAGAGCCATACTCAAGTGCCTCTATGACATGGAAGGCGATAGCCTGTATTCAGTCAAATGGTACAAAGGACGAAGGGAATTCTACCGATATACCCCCAAGGAGAATCCAGCAATGAAAACCTTCCATATTCCTGGAATAAAAATCGATGTAAGTCAAGAGTTAATTTTCCACCAAGCCACTTCAACCACACACAAAAAAAAATACAGAAAATGAGAAGAACTCCAACTCTTGAATCTAACCCCAAACCACCACTTCAACGCGGAGTGCCAATTCACTCTGAAAATTCTCAACCTCAAACCCGACGAGATCCCCAAGAGAAATCCCCCGTACCCGGTCGCAGTTCCAATACCGCTTTCACACCCACATTCGAGACTGCAAACGCGCCTAAGCCATTGTTTTAAGAGCGAAAGTTTTCACCTAAAATACACATTTTCATACCCAATTGTGTAACAGGCGGCTTTTCAGATCCCTTTTCATCTTAATTACAAGAAAAATAGAAAGCGCCTCTCCTTCGGGTGTACTCTATAAACACGCGCCGGCTAAAGGGCCAATAAAATTGAACAGAAAATTCTACTGCCACGTCACCCACCGGCAACGGCACCGTTCAACGTTTACCGCTGTTGGCTGTCTCTCTGTCTAAATGTGGTACGCTACAAAGTTCAAGGACTCGCACACTACCACTAGGTAGTAGTTCCTTATATTCATGGGCAAACATTTGAATTCGGTTGGCGAACAGTTTTTTGGGTGAAATGTTTCCTTCGGTTATAATAGGAAACGATTTAAGTTTTGTGACTCAAAAGTAAATGGCGGTTTTACAGAGTTGGTATTATTAGTTAGTTAGTAGTTGAGTACAGATGGTAGTGGTGGTGGTGCTAAAGATATTTATGAGGGCAACTAGAGAAACTTGTAATTAGCGTTAAGAGCACTCGGGACTTCTCTTGCCTCGCAAGGGATAATTTCTATATTTTTTTTTTGCTGCTGCTTTGTTTTGTAGTTTTAAGGATGAATAGAACCGCAAAGTAATAGAGCAATAATTGTCGGGTTCTACATAAAGGACTAGAGCAAATGAACTTGTATTGGGTAGGGTTAATTTTTTCCTACAAAACACGAGTGCTAATGAAGGTGAAATGAGTTTTTATGAACTTTGAAAGTAAATTTTGTGGGTTCTTAGCGATGGCAATGACAAAGCACAGAGCAACTGACGGCAGAATAAAAAGAAAATATATTTATACTATTAAGGATGTTCCCTGAAATTCAGGAGTGATTAAGGAGCAAAAGAGCTAAGCTCTGCAATAGCAATAATTCTACTCGAGCAGAAAACGCATTTCGGAGCGATCACTGCTGAGCATGTCTGAATTATGAAGCCATCGATCATTGGGGATCTAAGCCTGAGCTATAGTAAGTGTTCATCCTCTATGAGGCTAGCTGGTAATTCCAAAATGTCTTGTGTTTGAGTTATTTGATCCTTGAAACGAATGCTTTTTTTTCCGAGAACCTGTGATTGGAAGATTGATAATTGTTTTCCGATTGCTCGATGCGGCTGAGCATTCCTACAGTTGGCAAAACTAGCAATTGCAACTTTTCCTTATTTGCCATCCTCACAAACAGGACCATATTTGCGGCGGAGAACTTGTTTTTTCATCCCTCGAGGTAAACGTTTTGATCTTAGTTTGGTTGAGGTCTCTGCTATCCCAATTTTAAAATTTTATAGCTTTCAATTTTGTTGTGTTGTCAAATAGGATCAATTTCTCGTCGATGAGTATTGTACTTTATCCTCATGGCCTCTTCTACAATGCTCGTCTGCGTATCCCGTATTCGTGTAAGATTGGATATATGTAGTTCCACTTTGTCACCACTGACACGTTCATAATTTCCTTGTAGTTAAGCGTTCCGTTTTTCAGAAGGCGTCGCAGCTCGGCGTTCGCTCTCACAAAGTTCGTACCTGCTTAATCAATACCAATATGAGTGAAGTGCCTTGATATGGTGACTCGCAGTCATGATAGTTCTCCCACGAGTAGCTGAGAGCTTCTTTGTGCCCGAAACCTGAAGGAAATGATGCACATACGGATGCACTTTTCACTGCTCTTTTTTAATTAGAAAATCCATTCAATCCATCATTGACTAAATTCATCCGTGCAGATTTTTAGGCCTAAAGTAGGGTGGTCTGATATGATAAAGTTTGGTTGATTAATGGGAATGTTCGACTAAGTCTTCCCCTGTGCCGGAAATTAAAATTGTCATCTAAAAATAGATTCTTCGATTCTGGAAACATCTGTGATGATTCGTCAACGCAAGATCTGATAAAAACATCGCCGCTGTCCGTCGGAGTGTGCAGAAGAATCCGAGGCACTCGATGGCGCGTCGCTCACAAGAACTCAGCTTCTCGCAGACCAGATTTCGGTATGCACCCGTACAAAATTCAACTGGCCCAAGAGCTGAAGGTAAACACGACCATAGACAACCACTTGTGTCCGCTGAATGGGCTCTGAAGCAGTTGACAACTGATCCTAATTTCCATCGAAAAATCATCTTCAGCGATGAAGCCCATTCGATTCTACACGGGCGATTTGAGGGCGTGGTCCTTTCACATGGATATGATGTGAACTGGCTACCGAGATCGTGCGATTTGACCCCGTTAGACTTTTTCTTGTGCAGTTTTCTGAATTCCTATGTTTATGCGAATAAGCCACAAAACAGACCGGCACTCAAAGCCGACAAAGCCAATGCCATCGGTCATATTCAGCCTAATTCATGTGCCAAAGTCATGGAAAATTGCTTATTTTGGGTACGCGCACTGCCTCACGATTCACTTCCGCAATTTAGCAGAATTAAATAAAATTGGATAGGTAATTCTCTTTTTATTGATACCCAACTTAATTTTCCTTGTAAATTTACTTATTGCCTAACGTGTGGTCCTTTAATGCCTCTAGCAAGAAAGTCATCAATCTGTGAGCTTGTTTATCTTAAAAGCGTTCAAAAAATATTTTCGTTCCCAAAAGCATTGTTCTAATATCAATTTCTCTACATGGCTGTCCCGTTGACAGAATCTAAAAAAAAATAACACCGTAATCATTTCCTTAAGGCTTCGATGCGGAAAATCCTCGTACATCCTTCTACAGCTTCTTTCATCTCATGCACTACCACCAAAGACCCAACGCCGCCGCCGACGGCGACGTCAAAAGTGTAAAAATATTTTGCTGGCAAAAGTCCCAAAAAAAAACTTTCTACCGTCATCGGTCTGCTCCCGCAGTCAATGGCCGAAACTTTTGTCACTACTTGTGTTGAACGAATGGACGAACGAACTCTTACAACAGATTCCAGACTTCTCGAGCTTGAGAGAGTGTGAACAGAAATTTATGAGTGAACACAAAACAAGAATGGAAGCGCTACAATGCACAGGATGCATCAGACCATTTATTCTCAGGCTCATTGTGGAGGAAAATACAAGGATAATAATTATAATGATGTTGTACAACACACATTGGAGTTTATCCTTCAGACAGACCGAGTTCCTACAATTTTCGTACAGTATGTTTAAAAGCTGAATTTTAATTTTTTTTTGCTTTAAGGAATAAGTTTCAACAGCCAAAAAAAAACAAGGATTCAACAGACTCATACGCAAAGAGGTATGTATAAGTACAACAAGAACACCAATGCGGAGAGGAGAGGAATGGCGGTACTCTGAGCTTCCAGACTTAGAACACTGTGCCAATTCTTTATCGTCATCTCTGCGATTGGCCGCCTTTCTACGACAATTGGCTAGAATGGCAAAAAAAGTATGGGAGCTAACGACAGGCAGTGATAGCACTGACTATATTGCTAATTTGAATCTAAGCAGCCCTGGTAGCGCAGTTATTAAAGCGCCTGTCCTTCAAGTGAATCAATTGTAAGAGTAAGTCTTGAACTAATTTTCGAATCTGGTCTAGTCAGTCAGGATTTGCCTTTAGGATCAAAATAATGGCTTGTGTTGATGATCTATGATTGGCTCTGATTTATGGCTTCACACACAACACTGTCAATAAAGCGATGATTCAATCTTCCAAAGCATAACTTTCTAGTAAATCGACTAATGTCACATAAATTACTGTGAATTATGTGAATACAAAAATGTCGATGTTAAATTTTTGGTCACAGCGGCCGATATTGTGAACAGAATCAAAAACTGACTGCAAATAAAGAACTTCAGCCTACAATAATGCAAACGGACGTGGATGTACTCTGCCCGCTCTAGGATGGCGGCGAATATAGCAGCATTTAGTCAGGAAGGGTCAACCGATAGTTGCTTTTACGAAAGGTTCTATAATCCGGGCATATAAGCAATCAAAAAACGATCGAAAAAAAAATTTCCTGGTTCAATACCTGCCAATGAAGATCGAACAATTCATAATTTGGCCGACATTTGGATTCATCTACGAATGTAAGAGGGTCACTGGCGAACATGCAAGCGTCTATGTCTCTACAAATATGAACCCGACACCTAATTTGCGTGACTGTTCTGCAAAAATGTGTGCATAAGCGAAAGGCATACCTTTTCGAATGCTCCTGAAGCGTAACGCCACATATTGTTGAACGGCAAGGAGCACAAGTATTGAGCATCTAGATTACAAGTAAACTGAAACTATATCGTCAAATGAAAAGGAAGTTTTTTGATCGATTTCTTTAGCAGCACGTGCATATGTATCATCTGCCCTTGATCTATATGACCCAGAAACCGCCTTTCACCTTCCACTACTCGTCGATTGTTCGCCTTCCTTCGTGCATTGCTTAATGTCTTTACTCAGTGTTGATGTCTAGCTTGGATAACCAGCTAATTACTGCCACCAGAACCTCTGCAACACTACGAGTAAAATTATCCTTTTGCGGCTTGCTTAATAGTTTGAAAATTATAATGTTTCACACAACTACTCGAACACTGACTGGTGTTTTGTGTGACGCGCCTACTGGAACAACATTGACTCGTGTTTTTTAGCATCCTTTTTTGGTGGGTAAATTACCGTCATCCAAACAGGAGGTAAAGGAAAGCTACACGTAATTGAAGTGAGCTGAACGAAAACACCAAAAAATAATATACAATAAAAGGACATACTTGAAATGAAAAAAGGACCCTTACACCTACATATGGAGCTTAAAGTGGAATTGTGTAACGCTAAATATACACTCTTCGACTTCGATTTGAAGTACTTACTCACTCCAATACAATCTCACAATCTGTTTGTAATTACTTAACCCAGGAGCTTCTGGCAAACGATCAGGATTCAAGAACCCAGCGAGGGTACAGTACCTTTGTTAATACGTGTAATTTTTTTTTTTATGTTTTTTTGGTAAAACAGTTCTTGTGGAGTGTTGTGCACTCTCGTAGTCTAGAATAAATAAAACTCATGGTAATTAGTTGTGGTTATATGTATGTGTGTAATACGTAAGTGCAAATGGAGTAGGGTGGAGTAGGCGAATGTGTTTTGTTTACCTTCGACTAAGTTTCGGCATGCACGAGTACGAGTATGTGGTTTATTGTGAAACGGAAGGTAAGTTGATGACGATGGCTGGCTGCATGAATGGATGACGTGACAACCAGCATAGCATGTGATATGGAAGCCAGGAACGGACGTGACTATAGGATGAATATGGGACACAAATAAAGTCCAATGTAGATCATCGACCTTTACACAGAACGCAATGCAGGAAAGATGTAATTTTGAAATAAAGTTGTGGCAACAATGCCAGCGAAAGCGATTGAAGTTTGGTAATTGAATTCTTTAACTACAGACAAGTCTAAGAATAATGTAATAAATGCATGTTTGTTGTGAAGGACACTAACGAGTATAAACAATGAAGTATTGCATAGGCTTTTAAATGACAGTTTTTGGTCAGAAAAATGGCTCGTAAAAAGATTAAACTATTCAAAAATTGTTAACTACTCAGTCAAGTGAAGATTTGGAAAATTATAAAATTTCACATAGCCCATGACATATTTACCTTAAAGTAACCGCAAGTTTAGTATTATATTAAGTTTTATCGATCAGGCTTGAGATCAGAAACTTAAAAACCCGATTCACAAATTCTACATTTGACGTAAAATATAATTAGTAATCGACTGCTCGAGTTGCACAACAGCACAAGCTGCACCATTAGACAAAATCTCATCGAAAGCCTCTCAAATGAGCCCTCACTAGTAGGACCTCACAGTGCCGGACTATAATCGTCGTAGACTTGTTTAATTATTCCTAACTAGGAAATGTTTAGTATGAAGATAAACGCATGCAAGAGAAGGCAACAGACGAGCATCAGCGTACGCTGCAATGAGAAATTGAAGCAGAAAAGCAAGACTGTAAAATAACTCCTTCATCCAGCTCAAGAATTTCGAAATATCGTGAAACAGGAACGTTGCAAAATACAAAAAAAACACCCAGTCTTTTCATAATATTGTAGGAAATCTTTGTACCATAGAGAATTGTGAATCAGTTTAAGCTTCATTTTAAGCAAATGCTAAACCACCTTTACCGAGAAAGAGTGACAGCTCGCCTACATCCGATGTAGAAGGAGTCCGTATGGCCATGAGAAGGTTGCTAGTTCAGATGGTTTATAAAAGCTGATAATTACGTCCGATGACTGAAATCTAAGCCTCATTTCTCCCATCTACAAAAACATGCGACCCTATGCCTTGTAACATTTATCCCAGCATATCCATGATTAAGGCTTTTTAACAAGATTGCATAATTTAATGGGCAGTTGTCAACATGGTCGGCAATATCTAAATGTAAAGATATGCAGACATTGTTGACAATGTTGGCATTTTGTCGGCAACAAATCGAATACCTTCATTAATTTGAGTTTATCGAGATAAGGAAATTTATTCGCCGAATATGGGGACTTGTTTGCGTGCTAAATAAAAATAAAAACTTTTTTGAAATTGGGTCATTTACGATCGACTCACGTCTTCAATGCCCGGAGTATCAAATATGTTTGCTTAGTATCTGTTCACCGATCAATGCCCGAACTCCAACAAGTTTTCAATTCAGCAATACTACTTTGCCTTCCCTTCGTCAAATTTTTGATTATTATAATAAGAGTCAGAAGAGAACCATTGGAGAACCAGTGAATAAAATTAATAAAATTAAACAACAGTTTCTGTTTTGAATAAAAATCGAACGATCGAACCGAAAAGTGAGATCGGTGAGTGAATCTGTGTAGAAAGAAAGCTAAAAAAAGGACACTTAATCAAAAAAAAAAATGAAATGAAAAATGAGTGAAAGCGGCCCTGGTAACGTAAGCATACAGAGTAAACTCGAAGCAAACATTTAACATGTAATAAATTAAATAAGTGATATCGACGCAGATCAGCCAAAACTGAAGTGGATTCGCATTTGGAAGTCTAGGCCGCCATTTAAGTGCCTTTCAAGCTACCATATTAAGCGTTTAAGTTTTAAGTAATAAAATTTTCTAAGTTCAATTACATCTTTCATTTATAAAGTAGAAAATGTTATAACAGAAATAAACACAGCTGCCTTATATGAGACGGTCTTTTGTGAGTCTTTTAGAGCATTGCAGTACAACACATTGATTGTTAAAATTTAAAATGTTGCACTAGTAATTTAGCAAACTAATTAAGAAATATACTCAGGTTGCAAGAAGATAAAAGAGAATGTACATGATTATGTCTTTCAAGCAAACGAATAAAGATTTATTGAACGATCATATTCTATACAAAACAAAGTTTTCGACACGAAATAACATTAAAGTCCTTAGAAATGGTAGACAACAAACAAACGACCTGAATTTCAGCCCCGATATTACACAGTACGGGCCATATCATCAGTTCTTCATCTAACGTATCAAGACAGTTCAAAAATTCACAAAAATTCACATTCAGTTGAAACTCCAATTTTTCTGGTTCGGGTATCTTGCGTAAATTGCAGTTGTTTGTAAAAAAAGGATAGTTTCTGCGCCACTTTAAATACTGTGCCAATGAGCAGCAGCCAAGAATGTTTTTATTGTAAAATGAAATATGATCATATATCCGCAAGCCGTAAATGTATCGCATTTGGCCACATTTATTTATGTCGGGAAATTAATTAATTCACAAGTTTATAGAAATTTAAAAGTAAGAAAACAAAAAAAAATAATTTAAGGAAGAAATAATACGTTGCTGCCCTCGACCACACCCAGAATATGAAAGCTAAGGCTGCCTCTTCATCCTACATTTATGATCGATTCGAAGCCAATGCATCAATTATTTTACTGCACCCGATGTCATGCGATTTGACACCCTTGCAATTTTTTTCTTTGGGGTATGTACGATCTCAGATCTAAAGATAATATTTTTGAACAAGAGAGCACTATGACATATTGAATATAGACAGATTGGACAAATTGACATATGTCGCTGAAGCCGTGGTGAACATTTGACTTATATTTTTCTTCTCTCAAAAATTACGATCGATTCTTTGTAATATTTATTTATTCGATATTCTCCTAGATTGCTTAACAGATTTGTACGCTTCTCTGTGCTAAGATTACTTTTCTGGTTAACTCTTGCTTATTGCATAGAATTCAACCTGAAAAAAAACACTTCAGATGACTGGTTACGAAAGACTCAGGCCCTTCAGATACCACAACAGGAGAGATGTGTTTCCTTTGGCCGAGTTTTTCTTTGTCAACGAAATCAAGACAATCTTTATAATACTGACACACTGAATCTCAAGACGATGACAAGAAGCCTTTAAGTTCTTTTAATGACGCACATGTATGAAAAAATTTACTACTCCATGGGAGCATCTTTGAACACTTCCAATTCAAAAGAACAGTCACAACACAAGAATTAAAAATAAAATACATGAAAAAAATGAACAAATGGCTTTGTCAACATTTCACTTGATCATTCAAAACCATTTCCTATGCTTTCAAGAACATGAGCAACCCTTTGCCTTCTTTCATCAATTCCCATTCATACTGAAACTATTTTCTAAATGGCAACATTGAGTAAAGGAAATCTTCCAAGAGAGCCTTCGTTGTTTATAATGTAATTAGGAGTCGCACAACAAAACTTTTGATATTGATGTGCGCACTTCATTGTGTTATTGCTTGCCACTGACAACGGGTGTCCCCCGTAATATAAGCGCTTAGCATGTGGTGACTTCTTACACCCTTTAAGGAAAAGGATAAAGAAGTATGCCGAACATTATATCTACATACAACATAAAAGGCACACTAGGGTGCTTAATGACAACCGTAAAAGTCACCAGAAGGTTCTAAATTCCCTCACGAGCTAGGTGTTTTTCCCCTTTTCCATTTTTGGTTGAAATTAAGAGATACATAGAAACATGTAACCTGCTCGTAGATGAGGACGAGAGGCATCGATAAGATTTATGTTTAGTTTCATACATATGGTAACTTTGGCAGGATTCGTGAATCTGTCTATCTGAATATATTATTCGTGAGGAAAAACTATTAAAAAAAAGTCTTGCTCTTAAAGGATTCAGCATTCATATGGGAAGTCTGTGTTGGATTATTCCTAAAGGACATTGTGCAATTATCAAGACTTGTATACCGGCCAAGATGGGTTTTATTTTTATCTATGAAGTTGGCATTGGAACTTGAAGACGTTGATATATGAATTGGCACTGCAGAGGAAGACATGAGTGGAACTTTTGGAAGGTCAACTTTGGATAAGAAGAGGTTGTTGTGCCAAAGGCAACAGGTTCATTGACTAGATTTTTTAAGTAGGATATTTACCTGAAATTATTCAGAAGGTTGTTCAGTGTTAGAACAGGAAAAAAATGCTAATTTAAATCTTTTGGCGGCAAAACTACATTAACTTCACCTTGCATGTAAGTGGTTGAGAAATGTAAGGTTGCGTAAGAGTATATAAGGTACACTTTTCCTTAAGAAGAAACGAAGAAGAAATTTCCTTTTCCCTAAAGAGGAACAAAAATCAACTTCAAGTCGAATCCCCACTTCCATTTCTTGTTTCTGCAACCTAATCTGGCGCATCAAATGTTTGTTTTGTCCGCTTTGAAACCGAAGTATGCATATCGTTACTCCATCTGAAATAGAGAATCAGGCATTGCAAAAACGCTGAAATCATAAATAACCGTTCTTTAAAGGGTCTAAAGAAGGAGAGGTCTAAAGGAGTTGCATAAATATCATAGGAGTCAATTTGGCCACAATTCGGTTTCACTGTGCTCGTATAGAAACTGGCTATGGAAAAAGTCTCTTAGTCAAAGTTGTTCAATGAAGATGCTAGTGGAAAAGTGGCCTAAAATGAATTGAATGCTATTTCAAATGAGATTTAAGAAGTTCATTTAACCTGTGATAATTGGTCTAAGTTCTGTGACAGTGGCGCGTAAGTTTACTCGACTTAATTGCCCATTACCCTTGGCGACTGTTTGCTTGCCGGTTTTTCTATGGAGATCGCTGATTTACACCCTGAAAAGGGACCTAGTACTGTATGTTGGGCCGCTTCGCTAACTGCTTCTTCACCTTGGTACTGAACCTACGATCACTGTCGACTTGTGATTTCCAATATTTGGATTTTCTTCACATTGACCTTAAATCCTTGACAGCTACCTTGTATTTTATGCAAACGCGTACTGAAATAACTGACAACATTGTCTCTTTTGATCATTGCTGCAGTCTGCACGATACTCGTAATTTCGTCCTTAAATCGCAGAACATAATGATTCCAGAGGTCGTCTTATATCTGCCAGTGTACGAGCAAGATGTATATCGAAGCAGAAATCATCCTCATCCTCATAATCGTCTATTGACATAAACCAGACAATCGAACCATATGTTCGATGGACTTGTCCACCAATAAGAATTTCCAGGAATCGCATGAGATAAGTATTTGAGGACGCGTAGATTGTCACCTTGAACCCATGGAATTCCAGTAATTTTTTATTCCGTCGCCCAGTAGTAGACATAGAAAAGGTAAGACAACTTCTACTTGTTGGATGCTCGCGTTGGACTCTTTTTCCTCCATGTGCTTCAAGGGTCAAATAAATAATACGTGTGCTTGGCATCCGATCACTGAGTTGCTTATCCTGAAGCTGATATAACTGAAGGCTTCTTCTTTCTCCAGGAAGACAGCCATAACGATTTTGATCGATTTTTTTAATATGAAACGGTCGGATTTAGCACAAAAAGGTTCAAGCGCACATTGACGGTGTTTATACAAATTAGCTTCGTTATAAAATTACTCATTTTCGTAGAATTAAAGGATCAAACCCTGAATAGACTTTGATGTAAATAGAAAAATAAACATAAAAGAATCATACGACTAGACTCCCAAAAACTCTAAATCTCTAGAGCACAATCGCTTTCTTGAAGCATTCACCTTATTTGCAACACTGACAAGACCGCTTCCACGTGGCAACGAATTGTATTCAGAAATATGTCAAAATTCATGCTCACGATAAGATTATCTTTGCCTCCTGGTCATTTGCAAGCATCCCAAATGTAATCCAAAGAAAGAGTTAAAACAAAGTCCTCGTAGTATCCTTTCAAATACATAACATCACGCTCTCGGGTTTAGGTTTCCATACAAAAAAGGTATACAACGTCCGACTAATGTCCATCTTCTTCTATTTATTCTACGATATATGTCCTTAACAAACTATAAACGTGTGCATTTTTTTTTCTCCTTTCATTCCACAAACCAGGTTCACCACTCGAACGAAAGCCAACTAACCCTACTGAACGTTCAACTTGTCACGTCCGGAAAATACAGCTGTGAAGTATCTGCCGATGCACCATCCTTCCACACACTGATTGCTGCTGGAGAACTCGATGTTGTTGGTAAGTTTAAGAAACGAGTACTATCATATTAACCATATGTTTACCCTCAAGGCGACACTCAGGCAGCTGTAGATAGTTATTCAAAGAACTGGTCACCTTCTTTTGTATGAAAATACTTTGCATCCGTAAAAGATGGTTCCTCAAAGGAAAAAAAACTACGATATCCTAGTGCAATGCCCCGAAAAAGTTTTTCTTCGCCAAGAAATAAGAAGTTTCCTGCCAGAAAGGACGTTGGCTCTAAGAAGGAACCGAACAAAAAAAACAGCAACAGAAACACGTACACTGAAAAATTTACACGAGACGTAGCGGCAAATGGCCATTTTATTGCAGGATAAATATCAAGCGTACACTTCTTCTAGTTGCAATTTTTTTTTTTTTAAAACTTCTTCAACTCCTCCCTTTCTCTGTTGCAGCAGAAGAAAGTGGGCTTCCGCAAAAAAACAAAAAAAAACAGGGATGTAATAAAAATATTGATATCGGGATCTGTTTCATGTCGGGATGACAAAAACACACGAACCATTCGACGAAACTAATTATCTTTGCGGTTGGCGTTCGAGTCACATAATAATCTTGTAGCTACACTACTGTGACAGTGACAGCATATGGCAACTTGTACAGTTGTTCATCTTGCGTATAATGTTGCGGAACCAGAATACTGGCCAAGGAATGGAGGACTAATGGCTGGTAAGCCACTGAACACTGAGCAATTATATTACTTTTCCCATTACATTTAGTTATCCTTTTTTTGCTCTGCATTGCTGAAAGGACACAAATGAATGTCGTGATAATGGGCTATACATTTGTGTGTATGTTGCCTATGTTGTACAGGACAAATGATAGTCCAGGTGAATACTGGTACACCTAGCTAGTTTGGTCAGTTTTTATGTCCTTTTTCCGATTCTGCCACCGTCCATCGTCGGCGTTGGGATATCAACATAATTCCCAGTCTGGTCGACATAAGTAGGGAGCATGTTTACTTTCTAGGAATTAACTACAAATAAGGATAATTTGGTGATTTATTACTCACATAAGGCATAAGCTTTATTATGTGATTTGATCTGCACTCGGGTTCCGTACCAGTATGGTTGTAGCCCATTATGAAAATGGACGGAGGTTATGAATTCTAATAGACTCCATAAATAATTCAGTAGAAGTTATTTACGTTGAAGATGATGTCCTTACGTTTGTGAAATGATGAGCTTAACCCTCATGGCATTTTAAAGTCAAACATAAGGAAGTCATTTCTCTTACGGCTTTGCTTACATTTCGTGCAACTTTATAAATGACAAGTTTTTTTTTGTTTTGTTATGGCTTCAAATGGGATAGACAATTGCTTGGAGATAAGACTTAAGCTCCCAAGTAAATGCAAACTGCATTCTTAAGCCAACGACTACCATCCATACAGTGGAATCTGTACTCTTGCAGTGGAATGAGTATGAATCGGGCTTGGTTTTCTATTCGAAGGTCACCCAATGTGAATGCCTTCATTGATGGAAATAGCTGAAATCAATTTTTGTCCCTCCAGGAATATGGTCATAGCTTGATGTCGTGTAGGCCTTTGATTTTATCATGCTCTAAGAACGGCTTGAATGAAATAAGTCTTGGGGGCAAGGATACTCTTCTGGATGTTGACTTCGCTTAAAAAAAAAACTGCAAGTGGTTGGTACTCTAGTTCTCGAAAGAACTCATATCTTTTGTAGTAACTCCGAGCGGAGGAATTTTTTTTCAAGAAATCCGAGAGAAGCGTGTCGTCCTGATTATATTGATATTATTTGACTCTTACTGTCTTTGAAATCAATAATTCGATGTGGGTGATACGCATCCGCTTTATTCTAAGACTACCACTTACAGCAGTAATTTAAACGTAATTTGAGACTGTAAAGGATGATTTCAAGACCTTCAAATGAGGTTCATTTCAACACTTCTACGGCATTGAGAGGTCCCTTCAGAGAAAAACCTGAAGAACTTGTTCAGGTAGATGATTTGGCTTACAATTGCAGTGAACACCGAGTTAAAGATATTTCTTGAAAAGTGAGACTTGGAGCCGACAATGATTCCAAAGCATATTGCCTCAGGTGAGATATTGAAAATTGTGATGCTAGGGATTCTGTTTTTTTTCTGGTAAAAAGCTGCAGGTTCGAATCAGAGAGGAGCCTTCAGAAATATGTTAGTTTATTCCTCGAATCTGGTCATGTCACCTGGGATAGGAGTCGGACTAAGTCGTGGTCAACTGACTTGTTTATAGGCTAGACTAGATGTACTTCCAGGTTCGTGTGCACGATGAAATAAATGCCAAAAAAAAAGTAATAAGTCCAATACCAGATTGGAACTAATAAACTTAAAAACGTTCTTCGTATCCCAGCAGCGGCCTCATTTAGATAACATGTTGTTTGATATACACTACAACTAACTAGTTCCAGCCTAAAAACTGTTTAAAATAACAAAAAATCCGAAACTGGTATAAAAAAATTGCTCTTTAATATTCAACAATCCTAGTACGTTAACTCAAAATTATAAAAAGCTACCCAATGAATTTCTGTCTCCTAAGATTCCATTCACTGGACAGATAACGTGAGGAATCTACTGATAGGAGGCTTTGAGCGACTTGAAATATCGTGTGGTTTTCCACAATTCTTACCTTTAAATTTATATCAAACAATGAGGATGAGAGTCTGGGTTTCACTGAGCGGAACTGTTCAATAGTTCAGCCTTTCTCCAAAAGTGTTAAAGACAATTCCGATCCGGTAACTTTCTGCTTAATTAGTTTCTTTCCTTAAGGCACTGACTAAGTGCGTATGGGACACAAATATAATTCCAAGTCATTTTTTTTCATAGCAAGTCTCGTTCATTTTTTTAAGTTGACGGGTCGTTGTAAACAATTAAAAGACATCCACAATAAGGCTCCGTTTATTTGAAGAAACTCAGGTTCTCTTCACCATGCGAAAGCCCGCACAAATAGCTCGATTGCGAATTAGCTTTTATAAGATTTTAGGTTATTACAAGGATTTAAAGTTGATAATCAACTACGAGAAATAAGAACTCATTCTGCTTAAGACTTTTTATCAACCGCCTCTTGGAAATGCAGGATGTATTGACACAAGCTCACGGTGTGCCATCGGTTAATCGATGTGTTACCAAGTGATCGAAATACACTTCTATATAGTAAATACTTTAATGCACGTATAGGTGCGGTCCCAGCATAACGAAAAGACTAGTAAACAACTCGATGCTAGGGAAAAAGCCATCTGCAACTTGCCCCCTGTAGCCCATGATCACGCTACAGCGGAAAAGATTCATGTTTTTGAAACGCAAAATCCTATGACTTGCCAACATTTACACGATTTTTTAACTCCAAAGTTCAAATGCGAAAATTATCAATCTTAATGGGGTCCTTCTTATTATGCTTTCAAGGAAGTCGGGAACTTTATCTGTCCACAAGGTTTTCCGGGTTCTTAACTTAACCATTGAATAGTTGACTTTAGTTATGTGTTTGAAAATTAAAAAAAAAAAAACGGTCAGAGTCAGATACGCGCACGAAGGGTCCCGTACCGCCGCACAATATTTAACACTAAATATATTTTTCAAATACTTTAGTTAAAAAATTTACAAAAAAAACTTATTATTATTATTTTTTTTTTTGTAGCGGGTCTAACTATTACAGTGCAGTCGGTCCGCTTAACACCCTTTGGGTATGGAACCCTTAAAACCAAAAAAAAAAAAAACATCACTCCATCATAAATCTTAATATTGCTGCCTGATATTCAGTCAACTTGGCAAATTAACTGCAGGATTTTGCATATCCTGCATATCTTGGGGTGATAAATTATGTTATCCCATTGCCGCACAAAGGACTCATAATCGTCGTCCATATTCGGCATTGTTTGTGCATGCTCAATCAGCACTATCACCACAGCAATTAATCAGCAATAACCTCTCTACAAGGATTCATTCAGGAATTTGATACAAACACAAATCGCACTCAAGGATTCTCCATTAGGTTTCAATTCAAGTGGAAACAGAACTGCAAGCAAAGCAAGCTGTGCCATCCACTCCGTTAGCCTTACTTTGCTGATTGCAATAATAATAACAATCGGAATGCCCGCATGATTATGGTGCCGGACGTAAGCCCAAGTATGTCACAGGACTAAGATTATTATCCTCGAGGACACAACTAGATAAATGTATTCATGTAAATGCCTTCTAAGTAATTTTCTTCACTTGAGAATGCGCCTTGGAATAAAATTTACTGCCGCATCGAAAGTTTTTTGTGCTTTTTTCGTTCCTTTTCCACCTTTTCATTACTTCAAGGGGGAGATTTTAATTACCGTAAATCCATAATAAAGGTCTTCTTGGTGTTTTCCTCTCTTTTATATCCTTTTCGACAAAATAAAGAAGATAAAATTGTCATTATTTCAACAGGAACAACCATAACTTTTGTATGTGTTCGCTATCGTCATTGGCGCCGCTTGGAAGCACGGCAAAAGTGGAACAAAAGTTACTCCGTTGCAGTTCTGTGATGCAATTTATTCACTCCTCTATCTCTGTTAATACTTATTCGGAGGTTTTTTTTTGTTCGTACATGCTGACGCAATTGGTCATTTTCCGCTGATATCCTGTTTAAAGTTTTACTATTGCAGTTCGTTTCGTTTGTTCGTCTTTTAGTTTGTTGTTTCTGTTTCTTTTTCGCGTGGAACTTGGTGCCATGTAGTATACTGCAACACGAAGGACAGAGAATAGTTTTGTAATTACCATTATACGGGGTTACATGCGGCACATTTAATGACTTTTGTAATTAAATATAATTAACATGGGCTTTCAGTGGATGTCTATAAATAAATATTTTAATACTTTTCAGATCCGCCTAATCACAATCCAGTTATCACGGGAATAAAGCCGAGATATAAATTGTCCGAAATCGTCAGAGGCAACTGTACATCGAGGCACTCGAAACCAGCAGCAAATCTAACTTGGACCATCAACAATCAGGAGGTAAGTGTTAATTGCAAAAAGAATAGTCAAAATTATAAAATTCTTCAAATCCAAAAAGTCCTGTGTCCAAATACCCTCATGCTCACGATTAGAGGGGTCACCTGCCGAATGTCCAATTCGAGTAGATCAGTGCCATGGATACACCATGCATTCGTGCGTGTTTTGTGAATTAATCACGAAATTGCTCCATTTCCAAAGGACGATGTAGACCTCATCTGCGAACAGACACTTATATGGATGGCACATGAACAGTTCAGGGAACGGCGCGCGGCATCCTGCCAACGGTTTAGCATATGCAGAATCGTTCTAATATTGCCGCTCTTATTGCTGTAACTGCCAAATAATATTCCTTTCGCCTAATCGCAACAAGGATTCAAATCGTATTCGTGTTGCAATTTAACCGGACTAAGTCGAAGCTTTTATCGAAAGGATACGAGAACGTATCCTTTACACAACCCTAACAAAACAAACCACAGTTCGAAATAAAACCCACATAATAAGGACGACACAAATATTAGTGTCATTTTAATGAAATGAACCACCACGTGTGTGTGAGAAAAACGAAAATATGAATTATGTCCTCGACAAAAGAGATAAATGCGACTTTTAATTTTCCACTCACCCTTTTGCACACATGTGTATACATTATGTGTGCAAAAGTGCAGAATTTTATCCTTGTTTCAGCACAAATCCTCGGGTCCACTCCATGGGCCAGACACGAAAAGGGCTTAACCTGATTTCGGTTTAAATGTCCTGATAAGTGGTCAAGAGGGAGACATAAACAAGCGCACTGAGTACCAGCTGAAAGGCGAATAATTTAGTAATATGCTAACTCCTGGTGCTGCTACTAGAGAAAGCATCCTAACGTGCAAACAAATACAAACAAATGTCGGTTGTCTCCTCTTTTTTCAGTGAACTTGTTTTTTTTGCCTTTTTTTGTGGACAAGGGGTAAAAGTTTTTCCATTTCCCTATTTAACTTTTGATCGTGGTTGTAGTTGCTGTGGTGTTTTAAGGTTTGGGTGGATAGAAACAAACTTGGTAACTAAATAACAAAAGGATAGCAGGTGTTTAGTATATTTTGAAATTATGAAATTGTGACAAGAAGAGTTTTCGATTAAGATAATATTTATTTGAAGCCTCGAAACTTGTGAAAACATTTTAAAGATTGAAAATATTGCTACTTCGGAAATATCTAGTTGATGAGCGAATTAAGACTATCCTTCATGCACCAGGACATGGTCTTCCGCATAGCCATTTTAATGATAATTGGCAGAAAGCTTAAATATGGAATTGATTTAATCCAGCATACAGGATCGGTCCAAAAACCGAAACTTGTGGCACTCCAGGATAAGAGTAAACCACGTCATTGCGTGACACACGGTAGAAGGAAAGCTTAAACCAAACATTGCTTAGTTTTTGTACATGTAGAGCATTCAACTTTAACGAGTGACTGCAATAGTTTGTTTCTTAGTAAGAAATATTCGAGTAGACGCAGTTTTCAAGCATAGATGCTTGAAGGTCCAGAAAATAACCGATTACCGTAGCGATCAAAGTAACAAGGCTATCACTGGAGGAAATCACCAAACGAGAGTAGTCTGAGTATGGGTTCACCATGCTGTAGTTTGATTATTTTATCGGCTGTGAATCACTATGAAGGCGAATTGATTGAATGAAAAATAGTCTATATAAAATTCTCCATACCATTGGGGGCTCCAGCCAATGTGGAAGCGATACCAAATTTAAAGGGTAGTCACATCGTCTAGAGAGCTTTCAAATTCTACAAAAAAAAGCAAAAAATCTGAGTGATGCAAAAACTCTTTGCCTTTAGTATCCTGACTCAGATAGGCTCCTTAAAAACATTGGTTGATTTGATAGTATAGGTCGCATTGTATCATTCTTTGAAGAGCATACGATGCACAATGCGAATTTATTTCTCAAGAGGTAAAGCTACCCTACACAGTTTTCACATATTAATTTTCACGAGACTCTGAGCACAAAGGGGAGTTAGGTGTCTTTTGAATACAATCGTAACTTATAATTCTAGATCCTAGCATATTTGTATGTATCCTCTCACGCTTTGGAAAGGAAACAGTGACGTCTTTCCGCTAATGCGTTTTTTGTCTCTACAATTCCCTTTTCCAAAAATTTGATCACAGTGTCATTTGAGAAAGATATGAATTGTCAAATTTTGCTTCAAGTCAAACGCTATTCGTCAACTCATTGCTTTAAGTCTACATCGACGGTCACAGCCATTTTAGATATCCTTTCAATTAATTGTGAGAAAGCAAGCTCCTGCCATTTCCAATCAAAACTAAGAACATATCCGCTTAATCCATTCTTGAGGAGCTCAAGCGAATCACCTGCTCCTTCAAACAATATCCCACCTAGTTTAAACTTAATCCTCTTCTGTAGGCAATAAATGTACTTACGTAACGTTGGCCCTGACTGACAGCATCTTCGCTGTCCACTTAAAAAAAGAAACGAATTAACTAAACTCCCCATCAAGATTTACAAAATCGTTTACAGTGAAACATAAATCCTCTTTAATCCTATTTGCAGGCAAATCCTTCACATGTACGACATCACCGTCCATTAAGGGATTCCCGGAATGACATGGAGACCGCAATATCTGGAATTCATTTTGTCGTAACGCAACAACATTTCCAGTATGGAAAATTAAAGGTGAGTGCCGAAGTATTTTTTTTTTTGATTTTTGTTTCCGGTGAAAATTTATATTCGAGTTGTTTAAGGATAAAAAAAAAAAAAAAAAATGTATACGAAGCTTCTCGTAAATTATGCTGTTTAAACCGTCACCCTCTGGATTGAAGGTTGAATTTTTGTTTTTGAAATCAGATCATTTTCGCGTTGATAAAAATTAAAAGTGATGCTGACAGATTGACTTTTTCTGTGTTTTTTTTTTGTTTATTTTGCGTGTAGTCTTATGTCGATTTTCGCGATTGAATGTTCAGTCGGTTGTGAATGGTAAAATAAGTAATGTATGTTTTAGGAAGACAAGTGTGTGTAAATAATTAAAAAAATGGTCCGGTGAAACTATTCTTTGGTAGCAAAAAAAATCAAAGTATATTAAAGTCACTCTTGTAAAGCAGAGTGGTGTCATAATTTGCGAGGTTTCGAAAAATATTACCCGTGAAACACCTAAAGCATGTCCAGAGATTCAATTGACTGAAGAACGGTCCCTTTGGTCTTTTCAAAACTCAAAAAATGCAAGAGAGCCGCAACACAATCACAAACATTTGCCAAGTCAACAGATGTAATATTCATTCATCAAATAAACCATTCTTCAGAGTTTTACGTGTCACAAGAGTAATGCTCAGTTTCCTTTCCACTAGTCTAGTTATTTTGTGCTTAAAAATTAAAGTCATAACAAAAATCTTAGTGGAAATCTTGATATCTTTAAATGATTTCAAGATGATGATGATTTTCCATCAAAAATTACACATTCTTTATAGAAAGAGACAAGCTTTGTCAGATTATACTCGTAAGGTATACACAATGGTTCTGAATTCAAAATACCATAGCACATGGAAACTAACCACCGATAATCCAATCAGGAACCGTCCTACAGAATTAGGATGAGCAGAAGGATGAGGAAAACAATTGAAACTTTAAAAAGTGGTTTGAAACTCAGTCGTTTCTTAGCCAGAGATTTTAATATCGACTTATTTACATTCATTCAATTCGCAGTATTTTATTCATTATTAGCTGATATACCAGCAAGTGCAGATTTTCATTTTGAAAAAACTGGTTCATCACCTTCCCTTCCGTTATATGCCTTCGAGCAGGAATCAGTTCATCAAGATCAACCACTGCAAATGATGACTGGACCAGGGTCCGAAAACTTAATACGAGCGAAAGTTGTTTCATGTTTTCCTTTTTTTAATTAAATTAAATCATCCTTTGTGTGAAAAAATGTAATAAAGCTCAGGTTGCTTTTCGATTCAATCAAGAGTTTTTTCGTGGTGGAACTTTTTTTCTGATTTTAATCCTATTTTTCTTCTATCATTTGCAGGTTCGGTGTACAGCATTTATTCATGACGTCTACCTAAAGTCGACAGAGAAAAGCATCGAAGAAGATCGTCACAAGTACACATCGTCGGGCGGCAACAGTGTGAATTTAATTCAAACTCTACCCTATGATCAGTCTGCACTGCAAGAGATTGATTTAATTGACAAAAAGGACACTTATTTAACCCACATACAAGGTGAGTTTTCTTCATACTCGCAGGTGAAGCTGATACATACATAAATACACATACACATCTGAGTGGCATCG
Source organism: Orthonevra nobilis (assembly GCA_963555765.1). Lineage (NCBI taxonomy): Eukaryota > Metazoa > Arthropoda > Insecta > Diptera > Syrphidae > Orthonevra > Orthonevra nobilis. Next base: position 78,436,021 of record OY743226.1, on the reverse strand, counting down.
ACATAGATAATTATGTGGCTCTCAAGGTGGAGTACGAATAGTTGGTTGCTAGATCCCACATCCTTGTTTCTTATTCATTCGTTTTCCAATGGAAGAGCATTACCAGTAGGTACATACAAAATGCATTTGGTTTATTAACTTATTCACTTTGACAGTTGTTCGAAAAGAAATTCAGTTTTTTTATTTTTATTTTTTATCCTTCTTCCTTAGTGCTGATGAACTACTGCATATGCGCATGAAGTCATACATTTGATGCCAGTCAGCGTTCGTTAGAATAAAATAATAATAATAAAAAAAAAGGAAAGCAAACGAAGTGAACTTACGGTGAAGGACTCCTCTTCCGTTGAGTGATTCGCAAATAATCTTAATGAAAAAGGCAAAAGAAAAAAAAGGGGGGGGGAATAATATTGCATTGACGTTGATGGTGCCTTTTAGGTATCAGTGCTTGATGTCATTATATTGATAAAGATTATATGCGTTGTTGCTTCCATACTCCTTTTGCAATTCATTTAAGGGCGTCTTAGAAGGTTTGAATGGCATGAGTACATGTACACTTATTCTCAGAAACTACTTATCAATTTCAATATTGAGAGATGCGATGTGAAACATAACCAAATATCCATTTATAATATTTAAGCGAAATTACCATACCACAACTAACTTTCGTTTAGAACCGATTTATTCTTAGTCGGGGCTGTAGAAACATACGTTCAATAACTGTCAAATAGACAATTCGACTTTCCACAAGCCGTCCTGTCAATCCAATTTTTAGAGTTCCGTGCCCAAAGGGTGCCAACGGAATCGAATTACTAAGGCTCCACTGTCTACCGTATGGGGAACCTTATAGGCACGACACGTATAAAAAAACTTTTAAAAAACCCGAATAATAAAAATAAATTAAAGGCGCCGAAAAAAACGTGTTTTTACAAAACGAAAATTTTTGGAAGTGGATACAAGCGTAAACCGACTCATTTTTGAGCGTATACCCAAAGCAGGACACATCATTTGTCTTGAAGCTGTGATTTTGAATGTTGAACGTTTTTAAACGAAAATTCAAAGGTCGAATCGAAACATGGTATTTTTTTCAAAATTTAGGAAAATTAAGTAAGACTTAATTTTTTTTGTAGATTTTCCATTCGATTTTAAAAACTACTTTTCGTCTCGATCACAAAAAATCTGATTCCATTGATCTGTTCTATTCGAACTCGTGCTTCGCGAAGCATTCCTTACATAACTCTGCATAGGCTCTTTTACATTAAAATCCAGAGATTGTCACAAAAGGAGACCAATTCAAATTTTTATTGATCAGTTAACAGAGAACGTAAAACTTGAATAATAGCCTGTACAATCCACCGATATTAACCCATGGATAAATTGATAGATTCCAGATTTGAATCCCGCGGACATATTTGAAATTTTTTAGTTCCCCCTTTCACCATTTGCCGCACGCCTTATTATAAGAGTGTTCCTCCAGCAAAATACTGGTTTGAATTAGTTGCCGTCCTGCAGTAATAATTCTGTCTGTCGTTTACTCAGATGTGAATGCCTAACCCCGACTGCCTGAGAGTGATAGCGCAATCCTACAAATCTAAACTTTTAGTCTTTGAACTTATGTCGTTTAAAATACTGCGAACTAAGCGAATGCAAATAAATCGATAACAATAACTCCGTCGCAACTCGGACTCCATCTTTGGAGCAATCGAAATACATCTAAGTATCAAACCAACTTTTAATCAATTCTTCTCCTTATCCTTCTGTAAGAATAGTAATTATCCTTTGATAGAAAATAAATTAAATGAAAAAAAAATTAAAGAGGCATCAAATTTTTGTTTCACAGTTTATTGTTCTCAAGGCAAATCAATATTCCACCATGCCCTTGAAATCTTTGGCTACACAAAGCACTAAGCAAAACCAAGTCACTTTCAAAGGTAACTGCTGCAATCGCAGAACAATACCACAGAAGAAACTAATTACTCCAAACACAACCCTCATAAAATCCATTGAATGCCGTTCCTTTCCTACCCTCCTGCTTGGCCAAAATCGAAAATTAAACCCAAAAACTACTGCATACTTGCCACCTTAGCCCACATATTAATTGCATAAATATTTAATTATCGAACAGTGACATTTATCTACATACCTATTTATACACAAAAATCATCATCACAAGCCATCAAAAAAATAAAGTAACCCAATTTTCCATACCTTTTCTGTTCTGTTCTGTTTTTTTTTCTACAACGAAACAGACTTTCTCTTTCAATTCATCCCTACAGGTGATGTGTCCTCATTGAATGCCGGCGGCAGTGGATCGACTGCGCTCATTTCCTCGCCACCCACTCTCACAACGGTGGTCCTTCTCCTGGGAGCTGTGCTGCAATTGTCGCACTTCTATATTCATCACCTATGCACTGGATGTCATATCGGCACCAGTTGGCGATGGAACTGCAGTGGGACAACGAAACGAAGGATATCCTTAGTAACTTCACCTATAGCGCAATCATCATTATCATCATCATCACCGTTGTCCTTGCCATCAACATCATCATCTTCCATGAATTCAATTGCATTTGTTGACGTTTTGCAGTTGCATCAAATGTTAAAGGACTCATGACTCGAATGTGCAACAAGAACAATAAGGAAAAATTAGGGAGTAAAAAAAATGCCCTTTTTCTTTTGTGTTCTTCTTTGCCTCGTCCTCTTCCACCCCCATATATATATATAGATATATATATAAGTAAATGTATAAAAATATAGAAAAAAAAGCCATTTCCCTATGTAACAATGAGACGAGAAAAATGAACGACAAAATTGCTTGGTTTCTTTTTTAAGGAGATGTTAGTCCTTTCTTGTAAAAAAAATTACAAAAACAAAAAAAACCTTAAATTAAAATGAAGAAAGATATTTTAGGTAAACTTACATGCATATTTATAAATATGTTTTTGAAAAAAAAAAAAAAAACAAGTTCAGCATTAAAGGGTATGAAACAAAATATTCATGAAGAAGCGTAAAGGTATTTGTTTTCAGTGTTGCAATTGACCTCGTTAATTCATACCCTTAGGCTAAATGCCATCTACGAAAAGGGTAGGATAATCTAAAGGTGTACCTTACAGCTACAAGATTGTGTTAAGTTGGAATTTTGTTTGCGAAACAGCTTGAGGCTGACAATTTAAAGAAAAGACCAATGGCAATTAGAGAACTGGGCACGTGTACTTAGTCTCTTCAAATATTCAAACAATAGGTTCACTTGCCCCAAATTGGAAGTTTTATAGAAGCTTGACTTACTTTTGATTGACATTGTGATAACTTTGTTCTTTTGAGCCAATTATTTTAAGTGTGAAGCTAGCTCAAGAGACTAGAATTTGTTTTTAAAATTGCAGATAGTAATACAAACAATGACATATAGGGCATTTTCCTTAGGAGAATTTTTCGTATATTATTAAAAAAAATGTGTCCATAAGGACCTTTAGGTTGCTAGAAAAATATTTTCAGCTCGTTGAATAACTCGAATTCAACAAGTCCTTGGTCTTTTGCTTTTGTAAATATTATCATAATCCCAACAGCACACTGAAAACAGGATACTCAACGTTAAAAATTAGCTTAAAATCAAATTTTATAAGATTTGTAAAAATAATAAAAGTTGTTAAATGTCTTTAATAAATTTGCATGTTTCTTTAGCTTATACTCAAACCAAAAATTAATTTTAAGCTAAAACAAAATCAGTTGATAAATGTATATAAAAATCTAAAGTGTTAATATTTAAAAAAAAAAAATTAAGCTATGCTTACATTTAAGAAAAACCTACTATTTCCCTACCTAATCTCATTTTTATCCAACTGCTGTAAAAAAATTAAATTGAATAACAAATAACTATAAAGGTAATGTATTTGTGTTTCCCTAATTAAAGAGGATAATAATAAAACATAAAACTGAGCACTCGTACGAATTGAATAATTGAAAAAAAAAATGTGTTGTAATCAATTTTTATACCACTGCGTGAAATTGAATTAATGATAATTTAATCAAAACCACATACATACATACATTATATACATATAAATGTTTATGTTAATGATCATTGTGCCCAGTTAAACACGAATATACCTATACTCCAGAAAAACAAACAAACAATCAAACAATTATTGCGCGTTATTTAAATGCAAATTTATATAAATTGATACCAGATACCAGGAAAAAAGTATGTTTCGATTCGTACAATTACGCATTTAAATTTAAATTTAAGCCACAAGAAATTTAATTAAATACATTATTGTATATTTGAAAGTGAATTTTCGTAAACATGAAAAGAATAACAAGAAAATTATTGAATATTGTATGTACATGTATATTAATATTTATTAAGCGAAAACCCAAATACAAAGCTGAGAATAAGATTATTATAAATAGAAATATATACATATATATATATATTAACTAAAAATTAATTTAGCATTTTTATTTCTGAGCGATGATATTCCACGTAAATGCAGTTTAAAAAAAAATGATAAGCAATTTTTATCAAAACATAGGAAGGCTTCCGCAAGAAATTGGAAATTTCTGAATACTTAGTCCCCCTCCTTCAGCTTTTTTTGTAGACGCTATATATACACACATATAACAGGCACTGATTAGCTTAGGCAGAACGGGCGTTTAGTTAGAAACAATCAAGCTCTCTTTGAAACTGCATTCAAATTTGCAGAATCTTTAAGAGCAATAAACATCACATGCAAAAAAAACGTTCAAAAGTATTATTTAACCAGTATTGCGCTAAGAGATTTTTTATGGAGCCCAAGCTTGCTGTAGCTGAGAATATTATAAAGAAGACCGAATGATTTTGAATTTTTTGAATACTAAAAGTGGCTAGAAGAAAGAAGTTCAAACTCTCGACCGATCTAGAAGATGGACATTTCTGTGACATCACTTATTTGGCAATAAAAGCGAGAACTCTTAAGCTATTATAAAATAACCAAAAACCCATCCTCTCAATCAACCTATGCGATTTAAAAAAAAAAGGAATTTCATTCGCTGCTGCTCTACACTCAAAGAAACGATATGAGATCATTTCGTTCTTGATATCATGTTTAAATCTAAGCGACTATTATTATAATTATTATTATTTTTATAAGAAGAGAAGATTTGGATTCCTCTTTTCTTAATTTTAATTAACGTTGTCTGCCAGAATAAAGTCTATACCTCTTAATTGATTTTTGATATTTATTTTAATAAACACAAGTGGTTCATATGACTCTAAGTAATTTTTTTTTTGTCTATTAATCTATATATTCAAAAGCTTAAAGTTCAGGTAACGTTTTTGCTTCGAAACATTAAAAGGAAACTTTGAAAGGAAATAATTTTTTATCCTCGATTGTCATACCTACATCTATGACGCAGACGTTGATTGCCCACAGCAATAAGTGTCAATAATTAGCTTAATGACAATGAATCTACGCAAGTAAGCAACTACAGTTCATTGTTCTACAAGCGAATAATGATGTTGTGTCACATTAAGTGTTCGACGCAATTGTTTCGTTCTAAAAATGGACTCAGTAAGTTGGCCGGTATGTATCTATCGAACCTTGACCTCTACAACGAATTGAAGTGGGAAGATTCAATTAATCGATTCTGAAGTTCTCTCCTTGAAATTTTATACAAATTTAGCCAACAATCTATCACAATTATCGGTACTCCAAATTGTCAAAGGTTTCCCGAGGTTTTCAAATTTCTTACAGAGCAAATTTGTAAAAGACTGCATTCCTATGGGAACACATTCGTAGAATTGAAATCAAAGAATTCACACTTTTGATTGATGCAGTTGAATTCAAAGCAAACTGCGAACTAAAAAGACTCAAATCACCAATCTTTTGATGTCAATGACTGAAGCAGTAAAATTTTAACAATCATAAATCTGAAATAATTTTTAACAATGAATCGATACATTTCGTTGAATTCATAAGTGAACTCAATCTTAATCGCTTGAAGTCAATGAATTCATCTAATTCGGTGGTGAGTAACACAAGATTTCTGCAACAAAAAACCAAAAAAAGCACATGAAGAGTACCGCGCCAGAAGTGGGGGGGAAAAGAACATTTTTTGATAGAAGAAAAGAGGGTTCGCAACCTCCCAGTTCAAGGATATCGAAGAGATCTGGGATTTACGCAAACCACGAGCCTTGTACAAAAAAGCCAAAAGCCTGGCAGAAAATTTCAGTAAAGGCACCCAGGCTCTTCGGAATTGCGAGGTTAATCTTGTTACAGAGCCGCAAGGAACTTACAGAACTTTCTAATGCGATGTAAGAATTCAGAATCCCTCGAAGATTAATCTGGTTCCGTCGCACTATCCTCAAAAATTCGGGATATACCGAGCCATGAGCTTCAAGGACCTCTGAACCATTCGAAACCTGTAACGGATTTCGGAAAGGAGATGTGCTGTCATGTGACTTTCATAAGTCAGTCCAACTGTTGACAAAGGCAGACGACATCGACATCATCGCGCGTTCCCAACAACTCATTACCAAAGCTTTCACGGTCTGAGGATTTACGAGGACAAAGCAAAGTATATGCTGTCGAGCAGGAACCAATCTGTGACCCACCGCCCACGACAAACCATAACAATCGACAACTACAATTTCGAGGTAGTTCCAGACTTTTTCTTCCTCGGGGCAAATTTGAACTCGACAAACGACACAACACAAACTTTTCAATTTTGGAATGTCGAAACAACTTGGGTCGAAACTCCTCTTGAAGGACCAAAATCATGTTCTAGAAAACTCGTATCTTACCAGTCATGCTTTATGTAGCCGAAAGTTGAACGATAAGCAGGACGGCAGAGCTGATTCTTGGCTCGGATATTCGGTCCTGTCTTGAGGAGGAAACAAAACGGCGATCTCTATGAGCTGTACAACAATATGGACAAAGTCCGGAAGGCGAAAATTCCACATCTAGCAGATGAACATCAACGCTCGAGCTGAGAGTCTTCGAATCCGAGCCTGGTGGTTCAAGAAGAAGAGGATGACCGAAGTTCCGGTAAAAAGTCCAAGTAACAACGGATGCAAGATGACTTGGTTAAAATAGGAAAGTTTACTTATGTATTTGTCAAGCTGAAGGAAAAGTGTTTGAAAAAATGTTGCTTAAGTTGTCTCTTCATGGTTTCGCACCATACAGACATAAAAATTCATCACTATTTTAACAACAGTGACAACTTTTATAGAGGCAATGATATTTCAATGGTACGCTGTTTCTACACACTCGGTTCCAGTCTGAAGAACAATTACTCAAAATTTAGATGCCAACAGCACAATGCCATTTGTCCTGACATTCCCCATTTACCCCGGGTTACATTTCAGCATGCTGTCGGCAGTAAATCCTACGCATTTCCTGCAAAAACCCCATCCATCTATATACATCCAAAAATTTTCGAAAACAAAAAAAAACAAAACACAGCAAAATACAAAAGCGCAATTCGTATGACTTCTTCAGGCCATTACTGCAGGCGCTACCGTTTTTGCTTATCCAATTGGGTACTTCACAAACACTCGTCGTCGGATATTCAGCGATGAATTGAAAATCTCTAATGGCCTAATGCATTGTTGAATGTTGATTCATTAATTCAAATAGGCTAGACTGCCGAAGAGTAAACACACGCATGCGTGATATCATGTATCGCCGCCGTCGTCATCGCCGGAGCGTCGGTCCCAAAGGCAAAATCTCAACAAAATCCATTAACGCCCTGCCGAATCCTAAAAGTATAAATCCCAGTCCAAACATGAACCCCCAGAATCGAAACTTTATTGATAGAATATTTTGTGCAGGCCTATGATGAGGATGAATCCAAATGGGGTGGTTTGCCAGGATATTAGCATTTTTTTTTTGTGTCAGACAAACAGGAGATTTTTGTCTGTACCCAAAAAAGATTCTTGTTTGCATAGGCTATCCTAATGGATAGAAGAGAAGTACACTCATATGCATCAATGACCAGAGTTTCCTTTAATCGAACCACTCGTAATTGTTGCTGGTAAATGCAGGAAAATCGATCGAAAGACGGTCGTGTTCCGGTTGAACTTAAATTGCTACTCGTGTAAGGACGTAATTAGTCCAGCAACAAATTGATCAATCACATTGCCAAAATTATTTATTCAATTATTCGAAGCTCTAACATTCTTAGGGCGACACATGAGGAACTGCATGCATTAAACACGCAAGAGTTTACGAAAACCCCACACTCTCGAACAAAAGAAGATTGCTTGCTGTTTTTTATATTCCTTGGAGACACATTGTCCTGGCGGATTTGTAATTAAAATCCCATTAAATGACGTTCATTGTTTTACGAAAAGTTTGACTTTTCATCATGTCGAGGACGAAATTTTCGTCTTGCAAATATAGAAAAAGATAATTATTTTTCCTATGGTTACCAGTGGCGTCAATTTTCCTGCACATGAAACCAACCAAGTCAGTATTACCTAGCGACAATGTGGGCCGACCGACAACTTCGTTTTTTTTTTCTGGTTGACATCGTTCCTCTTAATCAATACGTGTATAAAAATTAAAAGGAATCATAAAAGTGGCGCCAGCAGAGACAATAGAAGAATTCTTGTTCGTGATAAGCCATTAGTTGGGTTATTTTTTGTGTTGTTTATTTTATGTTTGAAGAGACTCCTGAAATAATATTTAATTGTCTTAGGTCCTTGCTGGTTTTGAAAAGCGGATGCCATTTAGTTTATGACATGAAATCTGTTTGGAAGGCTTCGGTGTTTTGAAATATGAGCCACTGTGTAGTGATGAATGGGTGGGGATGCTGTTTTGAATTCCAAGGTAGTCCTACAGTGCTTGGCCTTACTTAGAGTTTGGCATTGATAAGTTTGTATATTTTTCCACATATCAAGAGGAGGTTCACTCAATTTTATGAATTAATCAGTTTGGAAATACCACAGTCGTCTTCTAAACTTTTTTGTTGAATTTCTGTTTTCTTCTGAAGAACTAGCAATATTTTTTAAAATCTTAAACCTTAATCAATCAACGGGTGTGTCATCACAATTATATTCGGTCGATAGAACAACTAAAAAATACAATTTATCTCAAATAGACAATGTGAAATTTTTCATCTTTGAATATTACCACTCGCTGCCAAAAATCCAGCTAAGCTTTTAAACTTCAAAAAATGCTATTCACGAATGGGACTAGATAAAGCTTATCGAAATCCAATAATCATTGAAGCAAAGGCACACAGGGATTTGAAACTTTAAGCAATATTTTTATCAACATGCATTTTTTGAAGGCAACACAACTGAGCGACGATTGATTGCGAAAACGGCAGTATTTGTTATTATCCTTGCGATTGCTCTATGTTGCCTGTAAGCCGAATAAGCATTGTGCTGCTTGAATGATAATAGCATATCTAACATCACCCAAAGTTTACAAAGTGCATTTCCTTAATTTTCATTTTGTTGATGAGAAGTGCTTTTTTATTGCTCAGCCAATTAAGGATCAATGAATATTATATAAGAATGTATCCTTCTTAAGGTGTCGTTATTTGAACCAAGAGTTTTGCTACCAAAAACCTTAGCAATATCATCAGCGAAGGAAATAATTTGCTTAAGAGACCGTGTCACATATTAAATATTATAAAACCATGGAGCACCACAGGGGTCGCTTCTTGGTCCACCGGTTTTCTTACTTTGAGTGAACGAGCTGTCCAATATTGTTAAGCATGTGTTATTTAATCCAATTGAACGCATATGACCACAGACTAAATAAAGGTTTGCACTATGCTCATAAATGAAGACCTTCAGTGCATATAAAATTGGTCAACCAAGAATGTGCTGTTTCAAAATGCTCATGATTTTGATACACAGACAAAACAAACATAAATCCATCACAATGGAAAGCCCTCTTTCTAACAATGGCTGTGATTCCATTCTTTGTTGATTTCTTTTTTCGAAAATCATATAAAATAAATAAAATCAAAGTCTCTAGAGTACAAAGCGGTATAGCGATGCCTCAGCTTAAAAATAAAGAATATGGTTAGTTTTGTGTTCGTTGAGAGATTTGAATGATGTACCAAGAATACTTCCTAGTGCGATTTCGCGTTGAACATTACCTCGATCACAGGATCCTTTCGTGTCAGCAATTTTTTTTACATCATTTTGCTGGATTTGAAGGACCTAAAAAAACAGGAATGACAGGGAAACGATATTCTATCAAATGCTGACACCGTTTGTTAGGACAAGACACCTGATCCCAAACAGGTAAATGAAATCGATATATTGGGTTGACCTGTTCAATCGCAAGACCATATCTGTAACCCTTCTAAAGCCACTGTCATCGGTGTTTTCAAAATAAAGACTCAGCCTAGTATTCGTTTCAGGTAAACCATTGGGTGACATTTTTTAGGGTGTTTCTAGCCTCAGGTACAACCCAATGAACTTGTTTAATAGTACCATGTCCCTTTCCGAAATTTGTGCAAAGAGAACATTTTTTTCTTACCTTCTACTTAAATCTGAGGTCAATTTACAGCCCGCCAAGGAGGAGCACCGAGTATACCCGAAACAACAAAATATCAGAGAGAAGTGGAAAGACTTAAGACGACTAGGTTTCTTCAAAAACAGCGTAAAGAAAATGTGCCCAAAATGTATTCTACTTCTGTAAAAACAGCAAGGGGATTATAGGACAGAACTTTTAGAAAAAATCGAATCGTATTCACAAAAGAGGGAAGCAGAGAATTTGGCAGAGGTAAGCAGATTTAACGGAAGAAGAGGACTCTTAAATTAATTGTTTAACACAAAACAAAAAATCAATAATTATGGCTTAAGAAGTGCCACAAAAAATTTAAATGAGAGAGAAGTGTCATTAATTCATATTCTTTGCATGCGTTAAATTGCTTGGAATTTATTGAGGGCTTGGCTTGCGGTGTTTCGGACCCAAATAAGAACTGACTTAATGATCACGAGTAAGCCAAAGGAAAGGTTAATAACAGACTTGACTTGAAAATATCTGACCTGCCATCTCACGCCGCACAGCGCAAAGAAAATTATCCAGGGTGTTACCCTGAAAAAAAAAGTCAAACTACAGCGGAAACTTTGCCATCTTCCCTCGCAGGCTCTCGACTGTTTCCCTTCAAACAAATTACGTACTCAAATATTCCATCTTTCATCGCTCAAGTGCTACAACCACACAAGTAACCATCAGACTTACTTTCGAAGAAAAACTTACAAATTTTTATACAAATTATCCTTAAATGACTTCCAAACATGAAACATGGAAGCACACCACTCCCTACGAATCTAAAGCAAAGGCAAAGAAGGCAAACGTTAGAGGAGTAAAAAATCGTACACACTAAGGAGCAATCTATAAACCAATAAACCAAAACGGAAGAATGACAATTCCTTTTCAATAAACAAACAAATTTCTTCTTCTTCTTATTCCCAATATGCGTGCGTATATATGTATGTATATACAATTTTTTTTCATGCTTGTCTATCAGATTCCAATAAATCCTGTTCGCTAGCATCTGTTTGGAAGCACCCGCCGCAACACCCCGCTAACCGCGTGGCTTACCAACATGTTAGATTTGGTTTGGATTCAAGTCGTTGGAGCAGTTTTTCGGGGGCGTCGACGTTAAGGGAATTCCTTGAGTTCCATGAATTCGTCTCGCCTCGTATGCACAACACATTCGAAAACAATTGAATCACATTCCCATCACCAAGAATGATGATGATTGAAAAGGACGAAAAATAAAATAAAATCCAAAAGGGAAGTCCTTCAAAGAACATGACGTTTGTTACTCGGCATGTCAACATACGCCCAAAGATATTTCTAAAAGGATTTTCATCCTTCCGCGTAAAACAAGATACAAGGAAAAAGAAGGGGCAAGAAATGAAGGAAGAAAAAAATCAAAGAAAAACATAAATATTAAAATTAGCCCAACTTGGAATATACCGGAATTTTTGGTTAAGTAAAAGTCGAAAAGTTTTTCCAATTTTTTTTTCTGGCCGGAAACAGCCTAACGTACGTGGACGTTGTGTAAGAGGTTAGGTAACTTAACTGTGTTTATGTTGGTTTACATGGATTCTAAGAGCATCTATCGTTTTCGATTAGAGCGATGGATTTGAAGGTCTTATGATGTCGTAATAAAAAATTCATGACATTCGATAAAGTTTTGCGAAAGTGATATAATAGCTTGTTTACACGGGAAGATACAAACGATTGGTATTATATTTTCATCCTTGAGGTGGATGCGAGATAGGAAAAGTTAAGAAGGCTGATGATTTGTGTTATTTACGATAAGATGTTATATGATTTGTTTCTTTTGAGTGGAATATTTTCATTCCTTTAAGTAGCGCCGCAATTGAGATGCTATAAAGTAGAAGTGGCGCCACAGGACTGTTTGAATCGAGAATTTAAATACATCAAGTACATTCAATTAATTGCATTTAAAAAATTTGATAAATGATAAACTTTCAAATCTTCGGTTGCCTGAGAAAAAGAAACAGCGAAAGGAGCACCGGAAAACGACTTTGCAAGATAAAAAAGTGACCAAGTGCAAGTCAAACGCGAACATGAAGGAACCATTTTCAGAGTTAAATATTCAAACATATGTAAAAATTAATGTTTAAATTTCTCATAGCCTACTTCTTTTTGCCAAATTGATTTACTCTTCAAAAATAAATAAAAAAAAAATTGGTGATGTACAATAACTTCAAATTCAGGGTTGAATTTCATGATTCTTAATTCAGCAGGAACTGCCCCAATAGGCCTAGATTCCCCTTGCAATTATCAAAACAAACAGCAAAAACAGCTGCATTTTTTGATTGCGTCTATTAAGACAGGGTGGTGATGGTGACAGACGGGCAACAAAAGGTTCGCTTTTGAGGATCGAAACCTTAAAAAGAAAGAAAAATTATCCCTTATGATGTCATTGCCTTTAGTTTGAAGGTGTTATACTAACATTAGAGTGATGGCCCACTCTTCCAACTTACAAAACTTGGAAACAAAGTACTGTCGCTCACTGATTGCGGAATCGAAACCGAAATGCATTCGAGCTTCAAACAACTGCACAGTCTCTCTGCCCGATCTTTGCAAAAATCATTTTAAGTGTCTTCATTGTATGATGGAATCAAAAAAAAAGTGTTGCTAAACTTCAAATGTTTCGTATAAATAGTTGCTGGAAGTGAACACCGTCTAGATATAAATAGATTATTATTCTTTACAGAATGGTTATTTGGTTAATGTTTCTTTGTTAAAACCTTTTTAGAGCCGACGCCTAGCACTTCCATTAATGTTTGTGAGAGATATTTGTCATACAAATGGTGGAGTTTGGGCATGAACATTAAAAGAATCTACAATTTCTGGAAAAGTTACAGACTGCTGGTGATTTTAAGTTGGCACCTTAAAGTGCATTGAGTGCAATTCAGCTATTTTTTAAAATGCTAACTTTAGACGGGATTCACTTTCCAAACTTGAAATTGTCTAGCTCTTTATAAGTAGTTCGGAAGTGTTCGATGTTGTACCTCATCTTACAACTTTTCATTCAGTCTTTTAAAGTAGCTTTTCATGTGGCCTCGCTAAACGTATTCTAATTAAACCATAAAAAATGCCAAACATGAGAACAAGTGAAAAAAAATACACAAAATCTGTGAAGTGATTATTTTAAGCCACTCCACCTTAACTAGCCGGTTAATCAAAAGAACCTTGAATAATTAGACGCGAGCTACCCAAGTTCATTTGTTAATGTGTTTCTCAAACTTATTATTAACTCAATCCATTTAACAGGAACCTCGGCATGTCTCCAAACTCCCACAGCAAGTACACTCTTCAATAAGCAGCTATTTCATTTAATGAATTTTAATTGAACGGACCCCAGTTTCTTTATTCCATCAGTCGTTCGTAACGTGAAATGTCAACAATGAGCGCTTAGCCAACAACAACGTCCTCAGCAAAATTCTATTGAGTGTAATTTATTTATTTTTGAATTGTTTTTATTCACAGGATTCGTTTCCCTTTCAGATCATTAAATTTATTTATTTTTTTGACTTTGACTTCTCGTTAAACTTAATGAAGATGTAAACAATGTAATCGACTGGTCTGCATGGGTTCTTGTCGTGTCCTCTCTGAAGAATTTAGGACATCGTTGTAAATTTTGAATTTGAATTTGGAACATGAGTGAGTAATCCCTACAAACCAACAGTCTGTGCAAAAACTGAATGGTTTTTAAATGATACGGAAAAAACGCTTTTTAAAGGTACAAAAGAGGGCGGAATTCAATCCTATCAAAACATTATGCGATAATAGAAAGAAGAAGTCTTCTTGCGCTATTAAACACAAGCTCCTGACCTGACCTTCGCTCTTCATTTCTCTATTTTTCATTTCCTTTGTTTGCCCTTTCGAAATATCGGCAAGTCTCTTGATTTTCAACCACTTCATACCTGAGACTAAAGAAATGCTGAGCGCTCTGCTTTTGTCAAACTGTTTGACAAGAAGTCTTCTTGGAATTTTTGAACTTCACTTTCAATTACGCTTTGAAACTCCTGTCATTTTGTCCTCATACATTTTGTACATTAGGATCCATATTTTAACGACGAACGTACAATTGCAGTGTACGGCATTCTTTTCAGCCTAATGGGCAATTTTGGGTCACAGAAGATAGCAGTGTTTTCGGTACACCCTTGCCTTACTCAATAATTAATGTCGACATCAGCAATGGCCTCACGAAAATTCCTTACCGAACACCAGCACCATAGTTGGCGACTAGTATGGGTCATAAAGCTTTAGTTTGACAACAATACAGTGCTTAGTTTGTATTTTACTTGCTCAACTGTCATCAGTAGTCAGTAATGAGTTTGAAGATATGGAAAAATTAGGTCATCGTTTTGTAAAACAAAACTTTCACTAGCAAGGCCTTAGTTCGACCAACTTCAAAGCCAGATTCTACAATTCGCCAAGACGAACATCGCAGTGCTCAACCCAATGAGGTGAAAAGCTGACATTGGATGACAACAGATACGGAGCGTTTTTCAAAAATAGTTTTACCTCATATATTGACTGAAACAAGGTAGAGAAATATTGACAGTTCTATCTGCAGACAAGGTCATTGCGTTGGTATTTGGAATACGCGTGGAATTATGTGAATTGGGCTGTTCATTAAGAACAAGAAACGGCCACATTTGGTGGCCTCATCAAGGCAATGCACCAGTTCACACAACCGATCAATTTCTGTTTTCAATCTTGAAAAAATACTATAGTTCGACTTAAGGAGCACGATGAACCTAACTATGAAGACGCTACCGAAACTTTTGAACATCCCAGGGGGAAAAGTGTATCGAAAAGGAGATTGCAGAGAAATACAGATATTTTTTGGTCCCAGATTCTTTGTGCCTTGTTTTGGAGTACCCTCAAATATCAACACTTTCTTATAAGGATGTTGGATAAAAATCGCACGGATTTAGTGTCATTACATTGTTTTGGAAACAGCTGATTTGAGCACTTTTAAATCCGCACAAACCGAAGAAAAGTTTACCCCATCCAACGGAAGATTTGATATTGACTTCTCCGAACATTTCCTGTTAGAATCTTCAAAGAGAATCTTTAAATGGTATGCAAATTAGAGAAAGTTCGCCTTCAACAATTACCTCAAAAAGAAGCCACCAGCAATATGAAATACACGCTGCTAGAAAACGCCAGCCTGTACATAACCAACGAAGATTAACTGAAGTTAAGCAAACCACTGAAACATTCAAGTTGAACTGAGCTCTAAGCTAAGCTAAGGCTTAGCAGGTTCCACAAAGATTTAGAAGGTTCATCGGTTTTCCGAACCATTGAAAATGGATGAATGAAGTGTCGATTTTTCAAGATTTAAGTCGAAGAGATCGTCTATCCTAGAAGAGGAAAAGTTGACGAGGTTTGAAGGATACTACTCGCTAGAATTGTTGCCAAGTATCAACATTATCGCATGGAATACACTCCAGAGATGCCAACCAAGATGGATGGCAATCGAACTGAAAAAGTAGAGATCCAAAATATCTGATTTAATTCATTTCGTAACGGATTGTTTGTTATGTGGAAAAAAGAACCCAAGCCTTTCCTCACAATCTGGTGCGAACTCTGATTCCAAAAAAATTAAGAAGAACTTATTCTGGTCACCAACATCGAAATTAATTATTAGCCAATCGTCTACGAGTGTTGAAGGACAAACTAATTAAACGTCATTTCAACTGTTACACTATTTAACAATTTAACTTAGATTAAGCCCATTCCACGACTATTACTGAAATATCTGTACACCAAATCACAGTTCCCATTCGTGTATTCGACACTCAGTTTCCAAACCACATCGGCCAACACAAACTTCGCATAATCCTTTAGCAACCAGATCACGTGCGTTTTTATTTGTGTTCTTTACAGCTTTCACCAGCTCCTCGAAAAAGGGTCATCCTGGGGAGGGCTTGGCTTTTCTACACATTCAGATACAAAAATAAAGTTTTAACTCAAAAAGAATCACAAAATAACTATTGAAAGCTGCGGTAAGTTGGAGAAGCAGGAAGGAGGAGCAGTTGAAGCAATGCAAGGATTACTTTGTACGTGTTTAGTGGACAATTTTCACCACGTAATGCCAAAGCAATGTGTCTTAATTATCGTCAATCGTTAAGTTCCACTTTTGACTTCCTAATTGAACAGACCATAATTAGGCAAGTATGAGGAATTAATTTCTCTGATTTTCCAAACTAGAGTTGGCGTCATTAATTTGTAAATTGTTGCTTTCGACGGAACGAATCGAAAAATTAAGCTTTAAATAAGGGACTCAAGAATAATTACCTCTCCTGGCCACATGTCTGCTGAATTGATTGGTTTTTCTTATTTTCTTTACTCAAAAGAATTCATTTCGCATTGAAACAGGCAATGTCCTTTGTGGCAATGTCCTTACTGCGAGAATTTCCAGATGGTCCAGGTCCAAGTTTGAATAATTTCAATTTTATGCTAAATCCAATTTTCAATTATTCAGTGATATTCAATTAAGAATTCCTTCAATCCAAAAATAGGGAAATATTTTTCGTTTGCTTTAAATTCAAACAACAACAGGACCAATGGAGCAACAACAAAAACGCGTTTGTTAGATTTATTCTGGAACTTGTGCTCAATTTGTCTTCAGAGCAAAGGAGACAGAGTGTGTGTGTTCGAGGCTTGTGTGCATGTTGCATTGGTCGACGACGGTGAAAAAAAAAAGTGAATTGTTTTCCTTCGATTGGCATTTGTAGTTACCCAGCACGAGGTGAGTTCTTATAGAAGAGGAAAGATAGATAAATGTGGAAAAAATGGATTTTAATTAGATCGGAAGGACAATTGAAAGTATAACTCATGTATATGGAAAGGTAATTCAAAGAGCATCTTCAGCTCGAAAGCGATAAATTTTTTGGGAGACAAAAATATTACGAAACCAATTGACTTGCTTCAACAACGACATAACGTCTCCTGCAATTCCATATTTTATCGTTTTCATCATAAGCAGTGATCTGGGAAATTAGCCAGCTGAATTCCTCCCCCTTTACACATTCAATGTAACATATTTGCCTCGCCGGGAATTCTCATCAGTGCACTCTCAAGTCCAATTAGGGTCGAATGTAGAACGTAATAATTATAAGAGTATTCATAACCCCTTTAACCCGGTTATATTATAAAAAATAAAATTTAACACATTTAGGAATTGTTCGAAGAAAAAGAAGAAGCTTTATACTTAATCCCCCAGAATTCTAGTACAATAGTTAAGGAAATTATGAACAAAAGGTTGCTTCTTTTACTTTAGATTCTGCAGGAGTCGAGTGATCTCATTTAACAGGCTTGGTTCATAAGCTTTGTTAGCTTCCATGAATCACTACGTTTATAATAACCGCGAGTGTGTGATAAGATGATGAACTAGAGTCTTTCAACCCCTCACATCATCTGTGCATATCGAGGCAATGAAAGCTTCAATTTTACAATAAATGCATTTGGGCCTTGGACTTTCCAATCGTTGAGTGAGGCGATCGCTTCCAGACGGTAAAAATAGGCGGTTCTGCTTCAGCTCTTGGTTGAACGCATATGAGGGGCTTTTCGGTTCCAGAAGATGCAATTGCTTTTTTCAGTAACAAAGTCCATTTTCACTTCTTGGATCGTACAAATCCGCGAGAATTGACGTAGTTTAAGGTTTCAGCAACTGTGAATTCAGACCAGTATTGGAACATTTTGAAGGATCTTTTTTCTACGAGATGATGAATTGAACTTAGGGGGCATTTGGTGCCAACAGGATGGAGCAACGATGTGAACATCCAACTGTTTGGAGATGATGGCAGATAATCCACCAAGACTTCCTTTTACGATAAAATCCAATGAACACGGAGGCAGAAATACAAGTTGCTATAACAACAAGTCAGAACCGGCATGAAGTGTCTTTACCTGGACAAATATGTACCAAGAACAGGGATGTACTAAGGCACCTTAACTGGAACCTTGATAACGAACTCCATATGAACAACAAGATATCGACCTGTTTGGTGTCTAGAATATTAACCGCCGAGCAAATGAAGAACAACTCTTCATAGAAATCTAGCTGCACTATGAATAGATTTTTCATGTGACTTATAACACTGGGCGAAACCTGGACTAACCATCGAAGCCAAAGACACTTAGAGTCGAAAGTGCGCGGCAAAACTTTCTCGCGTCCATATTTTGGAATGCCAACGAAATTGTTATTTGCTACGAATAAGAATGCTGATATTCGTAAAGCAGAGTTGTAATTGCTCAATCTTATACCACCTGAGCAAGCTAACTACTTTAAGTTTCCATGGATGACAATAACGACAGCCAACAGAAAACACCTTTATATTGTTGTAACACTTAACATTGCTCTTATTGCTCTTGGATAAACAAATCCTGTTACTACATTGTCCTCCACATTCAATCAAATGTCAATAAATTGTATAGTTTTGGTAAAAAATAATCCACGCCCCCACATAGAAACCATAGACATTGACGAATTTTATTCAGAATATTCTAAATATTCACTCTAATTAGAGGTAGAAAAAAAAAAGAAAAACAAAAAATGTCAATACACAAGTTTACACTCCCAATTGTGATCTGATCGACTTTCAAAAAGGCAAAAAAAACCCAATAAATCAAATCGGCATAAAAATAGATACAACCTGCAACGACAACAATTGTACAACAGCCGAAAACCCACAGCCCACATTCTGATTTGACATTTCGAACACAGGTAATCAATAGAAATCTAACAAAAGGCGAATAAAGAAAAAATACCAAACTTAAATAATCGTTAGCCAAATGGAGGCACAATTTGAATATCGCAATGAAATGACGACCGATATTGAACGACATGGTCGTGTATAGGAGCCACCGATGTAAGCTTAACAAAAAAAAAAAGGTACGCTCGTTTCTACCCAACATACATATATAAATAATTTTATTCAGCAGTAAGTACATGAAAAGCAAATAAACAAGGTTAACAACAAAAAACACGCTGAAAGGTAAATATAAAAAGTGAAGTATATAAAAATGTAAGAATTATTATGTCTGTCTGCAGCGACTTCGAATTCAACCCTCAGAAAGCGGATAAAATAGCATTAACCTTGAGAGCCGCGTTATTTTTGTGGCTTTCGAATGAATGCGACTAAAGAAGCTCACCACGTACCACACAATCCTCGATTGGTGTGCTCCATCCTATCTCTGGGGTGTGAGCTCATTAATGTTTGTTTATTGGGTTTTTGAAAGGATTTTGGTTTGATTTCAAGGGAGTCATGCTCTGGCATTGTGAACCTTATAATGTAAGTGCAGGAAATGAGGAAGAGTTTTTAAGAAAAAAGCTCATTTACATGGATTTGAATAGGAACTTCGCCTTTGTCCACTTAGTCAATTTAGGCGAATGTACAGAAACACTTGCCATGAAATATTTCGAACGACTCTTCTCTTCGATGTACTTCCACGGACCATCTGGTTGTTTGTTTCTCCTAAAATTTTGTGTCCTTCCATCCTATCTGACTGCAGAAATAGGAACAACGATATCTTACTTCAAACCATAAACGAGACTAGTCACGAACACGTTATTTATCCTTATTGCCGTTGTTAAATTCATTTCGCGTGGTTCGTTGCAAAACACATTTGTATTTGCTGCAGGAGATACAAATTCGCGGCTCATTATCCTGCAGGAAAAGCATACAATGAGTTCATTTTGAGTTGTTAACGGCTTCTGGCTAAAGGTTAATTGTAGAATATTTGAGTTCAGTTTAAGAACGCATTCAAATTTGAGCTTCTTCCTCAATGGCAGAGAAATACAAGATACCCGAAGATTCTTGCCTCCTCAAGACTTTCGGCTTTCTATTTATTACAAAGAAGCATTGACATAAAAAGCGAAAAAGAGATACGATCGCCTATTTTCGGTTAAGGTAAAAAATTTACCCAAAATTTACCGAAAACATGACAAGACCCACAGATCCAAGCTTGTGGGATTTGAAGACAGGGACTTAACATTGATTTGATTATTTTAAACGCGTTTTATATTTTTAAAAACAAAGGACTCTTCGATAGAAAATTCAAAATGACGCAATTGAGAAGAATGTCCATAACAATAGATCCTCGAGTGGATGCAATTTGTTGCAACTTTAATTGAAAGCCTCAAGATAACAAATGAACATCCGTGACGTGGTGGCTAGTGCGACGGACTTCGGTGCAACTAATATGAGCATAGGGACTCGCAAAGAAGCCAAAAACCAACTCCTAAGATGGAAGAATGAACAAATTACACAAAAAATAAATCGACTGATAACCTTCGGCTGAAATAATCTACCTCCTCCAGCTGTTACGATAGACGCAGAAAAGATCAAAATAAAATGGAGCAAAAATGGAGTACGGTCATACCTCCTTGGCAGACATAATGTAAGTCGCCAACAAATGTAAAAATGTTAAATCTAGGACAGAGTTATGGCCGTGAAAGCATCAAATTTCGGGCGTCTTTTCCCTAATTTCAAATTAGACGGTGGAATTCTACATCAGATTCATTTCGGAACAAATGCTTTCATGTGCTAAAGAGGAAATATGAACCCACACAATGGATTCTCCAACAATATTATGACGCGAACAAATCCCCCAAAGATAATTTAGATGGTATTGTCAACCAAAGAAATACTGCGAATTGAGTGAATGCAATTAACTCCATAGCAAATTCCCCATCCTTATTCGGACTCCAACCATGGAGCAATCAAAACCAAAAATTGATGAGTTTCGTTTTCAGTTCTTCACCTTATCCTTCTGCAATGCAAAATTCATTATAAGGGTAGTCATTATCCCTAATAACGGATAGTTCATTTAGTATTTTAAAAAAGTGTGGATTACGTTTTTTTTTTTATTTAAAGCATCGATTTTCCCATTTTATATGCAACTTCTGTTCAAGCTTATTGACAACTTATAATATTCAAAGGTCATTGTGCCTTCCAAATTTACAATACCCTTTAAGATAAGAATCACCAACCCTTAGTTTATTTCCATTCCATCATCTTAACAATACCAACCGACTTCTTTTTTGAGGAAAAAGGGGACACACCTACACAAAAAATGAAAAGCGCCAGAAATAGCAAATAAATCATCAACATATTGAATAGAGGGAAAGAATTAACCCAAGCAAGAAAAAATCATAGAAGAAGAGGACAAAAGAAAAGGACGGTATGGTCTCTGGGACTAGGGAAAGCAGCTTAAGAATATGATAAATGTTTTCCCCTCGTCGTGGACGCCATCATCAGACCGCATCAAAATTGCAATATGCTTGATAAATAAAAGGAAGAAAAGGATGAAGTGAAGAGAAATAAAAAAAAAGGACACAAAGCAAGGAAAATGGAGCGAAACAGCAACAACATGAATTGCAACTGAATGGACTGCTTAAGATCTAGAGGTCGAAAGTCGACTGGAGGTTGCTATCCTTTTGCTGGTCTTTGAATGCACCCCAAGGACTTGAGTAGGCTTCTTTTGCTTTTGTTAGGGGTTTATTCCAATGGACTTTTAGCGTTCGCTTTATGCCCTTTGGGAGCCTATTAGAATAATTTTAGCTGAAAGAACTAGAGATCATATTTTTGGTTTAATTTGTGCTCTCTGACAAGGAGCGATTGGAGTTGATGTGCTTCAGCAATACACGACTAGTCTTGGTTCAAGGGGGTGTAACTAGGTCAGAGTTGTGGCAATTAGTTAAGCGCTGCAGAACATTTTCCTTGCTTGTACCGAAAAAAACACTGTCTGTATCTTAAATTAGTTTAAACTAATGTAAACTTACTATCAGGAGAAAATCCCTTCAGAATCATATTTTTGATAAGACTTGACAGCCATGATGGGCTAGAACAGACTTCCATCTTCCGTTGCGGCGTTGATATAGAAAACGTTCCAAGTTATATACGGAACTGTTTATGATTGGACTAGTTTCATTTCCTATTAATTTAGCAAAACAAACAATCCTAATCGAATGCCTTAAATATATTTAAATCCCTTTGCAAATATTTACTCGTTCTTGAACTTTATCTTGAACTTTTCTCAAAATTACTCATCCTTCCGGGGTATCAAACTTCATCATTTGTAGTAATGAACACTCCCATCCACATATTTGTAGGACAGGAAACCTACAATTCCCAGACAATTCATAACCAAATGTCAGATATGTTAGTCAATACGTAAGCGTATTACGTTGCATACCATTTTATCCCATCTTGAGAACTGTCTTCTATCTGGAAAATTTATTCTACCTGCAAAGTCTTTCAAGTGTCGGGGATGGGTAACAGGACCGGATATAGTGTGAGTTTCATGCAGGATATTTTACATAAATTGCACTAGATGAAGATGAAAAAGGGACTATGAAATAGGGTTGAATGCTACCACTTCACCTCTTTTGGACTTGAAGAAGTTGATTTAATTATTTGTAGAGAAGGAATTACAGGTACCTAACCCAGCTACTAGAGAAAGTGCATGATGTTCCGGGAGTGAAGTAAATTTACATAAAGTCCAGGCGAAAGCGAGAAGGATCAGTTTGTTGCTCTGCTCTCTCCCGAAGAAGTCACCTATATTTTCTGCATATGATTGCCCAGTCTTGAACGTGCTGCCACAAAATGCTTCGTAAATTACAAACTAAGACCTGGGATGCAGTGTGTACTTTATCGTGGTTTAATTTATTTATGGTCTTTGGCATGAAAAATTGCTTTATTTGGCCGGATGTTGCTGTTGGTCGTTATCTTTAAGTTTCTTTCACGGATAATCGTTAAATGATTAAACCGAGAATATGAGCATAACCAGATTCAATCTGTTTTGAATTTGGCATCGGATGTTGAAAAAGTTAATCGAGTATAAAAGTTGTTGTAGACTTATCGCAAACTTTGGCAGAATTGAATTCGGCTTGAAGAACATAGCTCGAAGACCAGCCCTGCAGCAGCCGTTCGACTTTTTGGCACAAATTGTGGTCGTTGCGCTTCGGAAATAAAAGTTTTTTAAAAGGCATTTTGTAAAAAATTCCTTAAGTAAAATCAGAGATTTTGAAGATACTGCTTATGAATAACTACTGCCTAATTTCAGTCTGACATTTTGAAGGAAAAACATTCAAAGTGCATTTTTAAGTGCCTTCACTTCCCTGTCAACTACATTTTAATTCAAGCTAAGAGTCAGCAAAGCTCTTTCATCTGTGCTTCGTTTTCTTAAAATCCCCCTCTCACAATTTTGCGAATTTCGCTGTCAAGAATTCAGCATAACAAACATGACCTCCGATTCATTCTGAAAGCTTACTAAAGCACTGATTACCCTGTAATACTAGCTGCGCTTCAGCCCACCACCGCACAGCACAGGCAGCAACGCACTGAATCTTATACGCTGACTGCAAAATAACAGGAAATTCGAATTACAATCAGTAAATACCGAACAAGGAAGACTAGTTACCGAACCGCATCCAGGAAAATCTCCAACCCGGAACCGCAATTAGACGAAATATAATTCCATCCGACACGTAATAGCACTCTACTCCACATGATGCTACCAGTCTGCCGACTATACACGAATACAAACAAAAACACCGTTAAATGATATATCCTCCAGCGGAATCCAAGATTTTCTTTTGTATCCTTCCCTATGTCACACCACACGCCACTCTGGCCGACCAACCGCTCGAATAAGCTCAATCCATGCACCAAAGTCCGCCTCCTCTGCCGTTAGCAATACAAAAGCCAACATTCTTGCATGGTACTTCCTAATTGATTTATTGGCATTCCTGTGTGTTTCACTTATCCAGAGGTCTGCTATTGTACCATAAACAGATCTGTATGTGTATTTCATTATTTGTCGTCGTCGTCGTCGGGATGCGTCGTACTCTACTCCTATGACTCGAGAACAGAGAGGAATAAACACATACAAATACATATGTATGTACCTGAAGCGCAAAAAATGTGCAAGGACCGTTTCGGATATTTATCCCACGGAAAGAGAATATCTATTACGATCTCTGTGTTGATAGTTTCCCTCTTTTTACTCTGCTTCAAGCTAACTACTGCTGCCAGTGGGCTTGAAAACGGATTTATAGGAGCCTAGTGGCTAGAATCTGCAATGCCCTGGATAACGCGGGTACAACCAGATTCTTTTTTTCTGTTGTATTCCCACAATCCGGTGTTTTTTTCATTGTACGCGAGGGTATTCTCTCCGGCAGACTCACGTTTTGCAAAAAAAGAAAAGTCGCTCACATAAAAAAATTTAAATTCACAGATGTGTGGGAATTGGCTTTTGCTGAAGGAGGAAAAGAATTCCGATTTGACGTGACAAGGCAAACAAAGAGCAAGAAATCCTTTTTTTCAGATTTACTCATGCCAAATGGAGTGCATTCCAAACCAGTCACTATTCTGGCACTTAACCTAATAAGCTCATAATGTCAAAAATTCAGGTTGCCCGGAAATAAGGAAATAAAAGTCCATTTAGGACACCAAATGCGTCAGCGTCGTCATTAATGAAGAGGACAATGCATTGTGGTCTCTTGCCCAGAACAAATATTTGAATAGACGAATTCGTCACCTGTTTCGGTCATGTTGAGTGATTTTAATTGGCGCCATGGGAACGAGCTCCACTATGAAAATTTATGTTTAGATTGGCCATCATTAGGAGATTTACACTTTCTTGTGTAGGCTGTTGTACACTGTCGGCAGCTGGCTGGTAAGTATTATGATTATTACGAAGCTAACAAATTATAGAGAATAATATTCCTTGCCATAGCCACACTGATTGTTGAGAAAAACTTTTGTCGTCAGCTGGAAATGAGTTAAGTGAACAAGTGAAACCTCAAGATTACTATTTGTGTTGAAATTTCCAGAACTGACCATGCTCAATTGAGGTCTACAATTGGGTGGTTTTAACATCTGTAGCTATGGAATCATAAAAGACACTTATCCCTTATTGCGCCATGAAACCACAAAACAATGAAACGAATGCTAAGACCATTCCTAACATGTGCACTATTCCAAATCCATCTCCATTAATCAATGCTCTCCGTATGTTCACCTTTTTTCGAGTATCTCATGGTTTATTATGTACTCAACCCTCGTATGCGATGCAATATAAAAACAGCGATTAATACAAATTACCATCCGTATAATCCTGCCAATTAATTAGTACTCATTTATCTAGATATACTCGTACTATGCAAGTGGAATCATCAACGCATGGATTAAGAATGCTCTATTTACGAGTATATGGTGATATGCGGTGAGAAAAAGGAGTTTCTAATGAATGTGTTGTCGGGCGAATTTAAGATTAAAATTTATTAAAAAATGAATTGCCGATGAGGGACGTCCCTGATGTTCTTTTTAGCACTTATTAGCAGTGACTACGGCACTTAAACTTTTATTCCATATAAAAAAGGCAATTGACAGGCTCACTAAGACTTGACCTGCAAACAGTCAAAATAAAGAGTTGAGCTTTCGGGCTAATAAAGCCGACCTAGCTGAAGAAAATCGAACAGAAGTTTCGAAGAGTACACGACAATTTATGTTAACCATTTTTACGTCGGCTTAGCCTAGACAAACAATTTTGACTATTTATTAAAACTGTTAATAACTCCAAAATGCCATCCTTTTTGAAGGACAACCAATTACCAATTTCAGCAACGAATTTCTTCCTCGAAAGTAAAACGTAAAATTTAAAACTTTTACAATTTCCTGAAAAACAATCAAATAATGAACTAGAAAGGGTACAGAAGGGTGCTTTACTTGGACAAGCCATGATTTGTTTACAAACAAATATTTAAAATGCGAAAGATGCTAACACGCCGAGAAATAGCAAGACAAGGCTCTTAGAGGTGAGACTGTTAAGAACAACTATATCGCGGAACCCTTGAAAAAAGAAAACATAAGCTTATTATAAATTAACCTTTTTTTCTGATCTTGCGCAATTGGACCAAAAAAGTACAATTCTGAAAAAGTTTTCAATCAGAAACCATCTTCGGTTTCTCCCTCAACTGATTTTGCAATTTATGTAGTAGTAGTTATGCTTATCGATCAAATAATATTGGTAGATATTTGTACTTTATGTTAAAAAGTGTTAATGGAAGAACATAGAAAAATGCGTGATACCTTGTTCGATAATTCACGCTGGAACAGTTTTCCCCCGGGGGTAGTATCGAAAATATTTCTGTTTATAAAATACTTAGATGTAAAAATTTTAAATAAAATTATATGAGTACGTATATAAAAAATTTAATTATGCGTTTTAATAATGAAAAATCACTCACCATTTGATTCGCGTTCAAAGGAAACTCGATGCGCACTTTCCACACAAAATAACACACTTTAGAACAAAATGGAAACAAGAACTTCCAGATGGGAAGTTAATAATTTTACTACAGAAAAAAAAAATCACAAAATTTAATTGAAAACACAGATTCTACTTTGGAAACATGGCAACAGACACACTTTGAGAAAAAAAAAAACACTTTGCGTATGGAATTGGAAACGACGGGAATGAACCTTCTAGAACTTTTTCCATTTTTCACTGCACTTGCTCTGCTTTTGAAATGTGGAAAAAAAACCACAAAAAACACTTTGAAAACACTGAATTTCTTTAAACCGGGCCGAGACGAATAAAATTGAACAAAAAAAAAACCAAATAAAGCTAAGCTTTAAGGACAGATTTAACCGATTTATTTTTTTGCACCCATCGCGCGACGCCGAAACGAACAAAAAAGATCTAGAACTTTCCGCACACCGATTTTTTTTCATTGCGAAAAACTCTCAAAAAAAACGCGCACCGATCTTAAAACTCGAAAAAAAACTTTTATCTCATCCGAATGACTTAAATAAAACCAATTTAAATAAACTATATTCGATTTGAATGCGGATAAAATTGATTTAATTTTTCACGTTGCGAACCGAACGGACTTACGCCTGCGAAAACTTACACAAATCTGGGCTTTGTTCCGTCGTTTCGTAGAACAGGTGGAAAAGGATCAGTGCAGCGGAGCTAGGGATAAACTGGAAAGGGGGCCATCTGCCCAACTTTTTTTGTGTTTCAGTGTGTGTTTGAGTGACATGATCACACGTACGCAAAGTGGGCCGGCAGGAATCGGTACTACGCAAAGGGTTGCAATTTTTTGTTTCCATAAGAGGTGTTGCCAATTTAGGTGTTCTTGTTTTCTTCTTCTTTCATATATTTTTGCAAGGAGAGTGTTTTTAATTTGAAAACTTTTATGTGATGGTGCTCTGTATAATGATAACAAAGTGGTATCAAACTATACTACTACAATCACTATTGCTTCTATATATTATTGGAAATATGAAATCTGTAATAGTTCCTTAACTGCACTTTAGAACAAGGTGATTTCCATGAACACAACAAAAACCAGAAGCGGTGATGTTCTATTGGTTGCAAGCTTAATTCATGCATGTCAGGCTTAGGGGAAAGAAAGCATGCTCGACGACTGGGTCATCAGCGAAAAATGCGATCCTGCGTCCTGCAACAGGTGTCAAGCAGTATCTCAGCTGAATGTCGCTTACAAAGATCCTATGTATTTATTCTGTGAACGAAGGTCAGAATCCTTTTTTTTGTAACATGAAAATCCGCAAAAACTTTATTAGTTCGACTTCTGGTCCAGCAAATCGACAATGTAAAAACTTTAAGCTCGGTGCTAAGTCATGGAAAAGACTAGCGAATTTCAAGTCGATACTACCCACAAATGGTCGACTTAGAGAGAGAGAGCTTAGTACCTCAAGATAAGATCCTCCAAGAAGTGATCTCCTGATAAGTTAGTAAGTAATTTTACGACAGGAATGGAAATGAAAAAATTTAAATAAAAACCAAAACTCCAATAAGATCGTTTGAAATCGGAGAGGTTGGATGCAACAAGACAGGGATATAGTTAAGGACGAAAGGAAAAAAAAGGAGTTTTCTATATTTTGCAAAAAAGTATGAAGAAGATTGTAAGCAACTTTTTTAGGCAGAATCCTTACTGAGTACCTTAAGAATTGAAACACATAAATGGATTTTTGAGGCGTAGGATTATTCAATTTCAAATCAGTCGACGCATTTCAAGTAATGGATGTAATGTGACTTGTAAGAGGGAAATATAATTCTGTACCAATTTGTAAATGTTTTTCCAAAGCGATGAGAGGCTTAGGGTCCAATACGGATACGTTCCAAAGAACAAGGACATAACATCGTGATTCCTTACGTGCAGATGATCATGGGCATACACGGGGGAGCCAACATGAGAAGTCTCGAAAACCAACCAAGGTATGGTGGATTCAGTCTTTAGTTTTCTGCTAGAAAAATAAGTGCTATCAGAAATTCTGCTTGCCAAATTCGAGACCTGATTCATTTTTTGGAATTTTCTTACAAAAACTTTGGTAATGATCAGCAAGAAGGGATTGGTCAAATAGTTCCTCTCTTCCAAACAAAAAAGAAGAACTTCCTGAAGGAAAGTAAAAAATAGGATGTGGAGTAAATATTAAGCTGTGAGGCTGTTTTCTTGGCATGGCATGGTTGTGAAAAAACGTCGTGTACTAATTCGGCGTTTATTATAATTTTTGTTCTTTATTCCGATAGATTATGACCGAAAGTCACAAGTAATGAATACTTACATAAAATGTATTATTGGAACTTCTTTAAGCCTGGCTTTTTGATTTCGATTACAATCTCAAACAGTTTTGGCTTCAATTTTTAATTTAATTGTATACCAAGTTGAAAAAATATTGATTTCTCTTGCAGAAATTGTTCAACCTTATAATCGTGGCGAAAAAAGCCCGTTAATGTTTAGAGCAACATTTCACAATGAATTTGCTTTGAAATTCCCCTTGAAATATCCAAATCCTAAACCAAGCAACAGTTTGTCTGGTCTTACAATTGCACGAAACCGAAACCACCTGTTTGAAGGACGACAGACCAGAAGCAGCAGATTCACAGAGAATAGGTCAAATCCTCCTCTGGGGGTAGGAACTCAGATTGCAAAGTGTTTTGTGTTTGCCGATTGGATAAATTAATATTCAATAACGTTATCTCCAATGAAACAGACTGCTGGCGAGCATGCCAGAGGCTGTCACACAACACAACGGCAGACACATCTAGCAATAGTAAAAGCAGCAGTATTAGCAAACGCCAGCTTCAAAGTCCAGTAACCCAAGCAAGCCGTTCCTAAACATACAATGGGTGGTTGGGTGTGAATTTATGAACAGAATACGATAAGGAAAATTCCTCACGTCCGTCGTCCTGTCAAAATTAATACCTTCTCACTGAGTAGAATAGAAAATGCCACCGAACTATTGTGCGAAGTAATTCAATTTTAAAGAACGAAACCTCTTGCGAAATAGCCACCCTCCAACACTCGCTAGTATGTTACACAGTAAAATGGAAGCTGAGTAACCACCAGCATGATCGTCGTCATCATCATCCGTCAGGTTAAACCATCATTCATTCATATCCAGTGGATATGAGGGACGGATGAACATAATAGTTTTCAAGTGCAAAGTATGTCTGGGTTAATCCACATGGATGGTAGGAGTGACTGGGCATTTGGAGAGTGTAGCAGTTAGAGGCAGTAACTGGAATTGAACAAAGCAATCGGGTGTTTACAAAATTATTGGCGTATTTCTAAACTCACTGAACTTACGATCCTCACAATAATGTCATTTGGCGAAGAGAAACGAATTGTAATGCCAGTGATGCCGGTGATATAAACGGAGGTTCTGTTATTTTCTGATTTTAGATGCCGCAGTTCGGTCAAGGACATGACAGAATGATGATATATTTGTTGTTCTATCCATAAGAATTCTGTTTTTATAAACTTGTGGCTGAAATTGGCTCGGAAACTAAGGAACACCATGCCACCTACATACATATTTGCAGCGTATGGATACTTGAAGAAGTTATTTTGTTTCTTTTTTAATACGGAAACAATACTTTCAATAATACACAAAAAATTTTGATGAATAACATTCATGTTACTCACATTTCCAGCGACTTTTCATCTGGCATAATAAGGATGATAAAGGGCAAAGAAGCACTTGTCAAATTGATTCATGGAATGGGTATTAAGAAAGTTAAATCACAGCACCCAATTGTACTTGAGAAATTATTTCTCAAATCAATCACCTCCTTTTAAACTTTTTGTTTTTCCGTCGTGATGTCTGCCTTCCTGAAAAGCTTCATTGATACCCTCCTGGGTTTAGATTTTCGATGTCCTTTTTTTCTGTTTACGTTTAAAGTTAGCATACGAAGATTTCACGTGTCAATTCCGACGTGTGCTTCACAAAAAAAAAATAACTTGTGTAGACGCTTGACTACCGTCGACAAACACATCTGCAGCTGCACTCTATCCATCTTTTTCTCACACCACCCAACAATCGTAAATCCCTGCTTATGCAGAAATTGTGTCATTTTCATTCCATTGTTGTTCTTATTCCCTTTAATTCCATAATTGTCTTGTCAGGCATCAAAGTTTCATCTGGCATTGTTATGGTTATGTTAAAAAGATACAAACTACAAAAAAGTGCATCTTTTGAAAATATCTTATTTAATTTGTGGATATGGAAAGCTGAAGTAAAATTCATTTGTTTGTGGCATATGGCGCATTTGAAGTCAGGATAATGCGAATTTAATTTTAAATAGTTTAAGTATATTAAAGAAAGGCCAACAACGAACGAACGAATATTTTTGGTTTGTTTGAAAGCATCAAAAATGATTCCAAAATTGAAGAGATTTTTTTTTTTAAAACAAAAATTTCTTTTGAACTTAAATGAATTTAGTGCGGCGACTGGGCCATAATGTTGTATTCCTTTACGGCGAATACATAAGGACCCCAATATGTAATAATCAGTTCAGAATGCTCAGTACTAAATTGATTTTCACACAGTTTTTTAAGCATCGTCAAATTCAAGCATGATATGAATGGAAAGGAAATGTAAAAAAAGTGTCGAAGAAATGGGAAAGCGTGTTCTGAAAAACGTTATTTAAATTTAATTGTACATGTTTGGGTTGTTTATATTGCGACATAGAAGTATGATAATAGCGCCTTGGTAAACTAAAACAGGTCATTTGAGATCAGAAGCAGGTTTTCTGGGGGTCCGAAAATCATAGACTATAGGCCAGGGATTGAAAAAACAATTTTTTTAATATATCAAAATGGCCAGGTGGTATTATTTGCAGAACGAAGCTCCTACCTTTCAATTTCTGCAATTGATAGGTGCTAGGTTCAATTCGTTGTCCAGTCACCATTTGCCATTGGAATAAAAGTAATGCCACTATTAGCGGACTGGTCGAGCAGCGATTGTAGTCTGACTGATGGGTGGCGTTGTTGAGTTTCTAATGAATGTGTTTTCAGGCGAATTTAAGATTAGAATTTATTAAAAAATGAGTTACCGATGAGGGACGTCCCTTATGTTCTTTTTAGCACTTATTAGCAGTGACTACGGCACTTAAACTTTTATTCCATATAAAAATAGCAATTGACAGGCTCACTAAGACATGACCTGCAAACAATAAGAGTTGTGCTTTCGGGCTAATAAAGCCGACCAAGCTGAACAAAATCGAAAAGAAGTTTCCATGAGTACACGATAATTTATGGTTACCATTTTTACGTCGGTTTTAAACTTTATTAAAACTGTTAATAACTCCAAAATGCCATCTTTTTTGAAGGACAACCAATTACCGATTTCAACAACGAATTTCTTCCTCAAAAGTATATCGTAAAATTTAAATCTTTTACAATTTCCCAAAATAATATAATGAAAGAGTACAGAAGGGTGCGTCACTTGGACAAGCCATTGCGAATATTGAATTGCAGGAGTTCATAAATATCTAAAATGCGAAATATTCTTTCACTCAGAGAAAAAGCAAGGCAAGCCTCCTAGAAGTAAGACTGTTAAAACCACTATATCGCGTATCCCTTGAATAAAATGAAAGAAAAGCTCATTATAAATTAACCTTATTTTCTGATCTTGCGCAATTGGACCAAAAAAGGAAAAGTCTGAATAGGTTTTCAATCAGAAACCATCTTCAGTTTCTCGCTAAACTGATTTTGCAACTTACTGATAAGAAGTTATGGTGATCGATAACAAGGAGCAAAATATAATATTGGTCGATATTTGTACTTTATATTGAAAAGTGTAAATGGAAGAACATAGAAAAATGCGTATTCTCTTGTTCGACAATTCATGCTGGAGCAATATTCCCCCGGGGTAAGACCCAATCATGGATTTAATTACTCACCAGCGTAGTATCAAAAAAAAATTTAAAAATAATTTTGTTTATAAAATACTTAGATGTAAAAATTTTAAATAAAATTATATGAGTAAGTATAAAAAAAATTAAATTATGCGTTTTAATAATGAAAAATCACTCACCGTTTCATTCGCGTTCAAAGTTAACTCCTTGCGAACTTTCCACACAAAATAACGCACATTAAAACAAAATGGAAACAAGAACTTCCAGATGGGAAGTTAATAATTTTACTACAGAAAAAAAAAATCACAAAATTTAATTGAAAACACAGATTCTACTTTGGAAACATGGCAACAGACACACTTTGAGAAAAAAAAAAACACTTTGCGTATGGAATGGGAAACAACTGGAATGAACCTTCTAGAACTTTTTCCATTTTCAATTTGCCATTTTCACTGCACTTGCTCTGCTTTTGAAATGTGGAAAAAGCCACAAGAAACACTGAATTGCTTTAAACCGGGCCGAGACGAATTAATTTTATTAAACTGATAAAAAAAAGAACCAAAAAAACTAAACTTTTAATAAAAACGATAAACACTTTCGATCATGGAAATGGAAATAACTGAAAAAAAAAAAACCTTCTAGAACTTTTTCCATTTTTCACTGCACTTGCTCTGCTTTTGAAATGTGGAAAAAAACCACAAAAAACACTTTGAAAACACTGAATTTCTTTAAA
This sequence comes from Orthonevra nobilis, assembly GCA_963555765.1. Lineage (NCBI taxonomy): Eukaryota > Metazoa > Arthropoda > Insecta > Diptera > Syrphidae > Orthonevra > Orthonevra nobilis. The sequence goes on along the minus strand of OY743226.1, from coordinate 78,402,607 downwards.
CCGGGCCGAGACGAATAAATTTGTACAAAAAAAACTAAATAAAGCTAAGCTTTAAGGACAGATTTAACCGATTTATTTTTGTGCACCCATCGCACGACGCCGAAACGAACAAAAAAGATCTAGAACTTTCCGCACACCGATTTTTTTTTCACTACGAAAAACTCTCGAAAAACAACGCGCACCGATCTTAAAACTCGAAAAAAACTTTTATCTCATCCGAATGACTTAAATAAAACCAATTGAAATAAACTATATTCGATTTGAATGCGGATAAAATTGATTTAATTTTTCACGTTGCGAACCGAACGAACTTACGCCTGCGAAAACTTGAACAAATCTGGGCTTTGTTCCGTCGTTTCGTAGAACAGGTGGAAAAGGATCAGTGCAGAGGAGCTTGGGATAAAGTGGAAAGGGGGCCATCTGCCCACCACAGAAGTTAGCCAATGAACTTTTTTTGTGTTTCAGTGTGTGTTTGAGTGACATGATCACACGTACGCAAAGTGGGCCGGCAGGAATCGGTACTACGCAAAGGGTTGCAATTTGTTGATTCCATAAGAGGTGTTGCCAATTTAGGTGTTCTTGTTTTCTTCTTCTTTCATATATTTTTGCAAGGAGAGTGTTTTTAATTGAAAACGTTTATGTGATGGTGCTGTGTATATTGGTAATAAAGTGGTATCAAACTATACTACTACAATCACTATTGCTTCTATATATTATTGGAAATATGAAATCTGTAATAGTTCCTTAACTGCACTTTAGAACAAGGTGATGTCCATGAACATCGATTGTAGTCTGACTGATGGGTGGCGTTGTTGTAATGGATTTTGTATCGGCTAGAGTTCTTAATTTGTGTTGCCACAAAAAGTGGTTTGTATAGATTTAGGTTTACGTGGCTCTGCTGTGAACACTGACAGCAGGATGTTAAGCAGAACTTCCAAACTTTCAAAGTACATAAATAAAACAAATTTCGAATAAAATCCTGTGAACCAAGCGAAAACTAATGAGTCCATACCAAATCCTCCGTCGCCTTTCGGCCGAATTGAATTGAAACCAAATATGTACATATGAGCCTCTCAAGCCATTTTCGTTCTTCTCCTAGTACTTCCACTCACCAAAATATGGGTCTTTTACAAATGAACAGCAGAAATTGAAAAATCATCTTCTTGAAAGAATCATTACATCTTCATACAATAGTCGATATAACATGAGTTATAGTAGACCTGCATTCGATATGCAATCGATAAATTGTGTCGTTCGTCCACTCTTTGAGACCCTCGTACAGTTGCTCTTGCTCAACAGACACGATTTGTATCAACAAACAGTCCAAACAGAACGATCCAATTAATAAAAATTTTCGCCTCCCTATGTTTCCATTATGACATATTTTGAATTTGAAAAACGACAAAAAAACCTTGCGCCAATATCTCTTACCAAAAATAGGTTGCTTTCACTAATATCAATAAAAAGGACATTTTCTTTAAGAACAATATTCTCATAATACGTAATATGATTTTCCCTCAACCACCCACAAAGATGCAGGCTAAAAAAACAAAACAAACAATATCACTTTGAATAAACATTTGTAATCCAATTTAAATGCCTAAATAACATCAAAGTAGCAAAACAAAAGCAAATTAACAGGATAACAAAATAATCATAAAAAAAATAAATAAATAAAAGAAGGCAAAAATAAATTTAGGTCCAAAACACTGCACATCACAGCAAGAATGTCGACATCGCGCTTTAGAATGCCGGCAGGAGTAGGATGTATCCCGCTTTCCCAACATCCCACTTGCCGTATGAGCACCAATAGCAACCACAGAGCCAGGACCATGACAACGACACAGCGACATGGGATCCGTAGGCAAAATATTACCACTTTATAAGCGCCAAGATAGGTTTACTTATCGAAACTGCTTTTCGCATTAGGAGAGCTATTGTATAGATATAATGTACCCTGGTGTAGGATCCTAAATGTACCACATGCTTAAGGTAAAGTGAATTAAATTTAACGTGTATTCATTGCCACAAGGCAAGACTGCTTTAGACGTTAGCAGATGCATGGAAAAGGTGTTTTCTTTTCGGATATGTTTTGTGTTTGGATATTTGTTCTGCGCTCATAAGTCTTTTATTGTTAGTCCTGTAAGGTAGCTATCGTCATTTCACATACAATTGTGGCTTGAAATTATATTCTCGTACAAAGGATATTACTTGGCGATGATGGCGATGTCAAAGGGGTGCAAGGCAAATACATGTCAAGTTCTATTTATGCTTGTGATTGAGTTTATTGTCAAAGTGACGCCAAGAGGGCTTTGAACGAATTTGAATGACGATCACCGGGACCACAATTTTCATCGGCGTTTTCTTTGTTTAGGACCAGAACTTAGAAAAAACTTTTCGGCGTCTCCTGTTTAAGTTATGTAACCTCGCAACAAAGCGATATTTGTATGTGGTTATTTCTGGTGTAACGTGAGATCATCTTTATAACCAATCGCCATGGAGACAAATAGGCGGCTGTTTTGAAAATCCCACGTTCCGTTTACAAATTGACCGAAACTATGGCGACACAAAGGCCTTTTCATAAATTCAATGAAAGACTCCTTACCCTTCCTTTTAACAACCGAACTGAATATCCTAAAGCACTTTGTTTCCGTAAATTTGTCATCTATAGCTTAGCAAGATTAAACTATATATAGCGCTTGAAAAACAAAAATTCTTTCTTTCATAAAACCATCGCCGGTTCAAGCATAAAAATGCTTACGCATCTTTCTCCTACAACCTCCTACATTGTAACATAAAACCAAAAAATGTTGTCTCCCTCAAAAATCAATAAACTTCCAATTGTTTGCAGACAACGTGTCGCCACAGCGCGCCATATACCCAGCTACTACTCCTACCTATCTTCCCGCGTTGATATTATCCTGGAAAACAGTAAAATCATTCCACACACAAAATAAAAGGCAAACGACAATTGTACGCCCGAGAAGAAAATCAATTCGTTAAATTCAAAATGATATCTTTGACCTGAAATAGAAGTTAACCCATACACAGGCAGCACTTCCGTTTTCCACACTACATCCAGCATGAAGAACAACAATTTACGGTAAATAAGACTCCCTCAAAGAGTTAAAAAAAGGTTCTCATCTCAGCTACACGAAAAGGTCCTTTCATTTCTCTTTTGGAACCTCATCGCCGCCGCCGCCACCACCATCCGTCGCTTGCCAACAAACAGAAAATTGATAAGGATATAAAAAATTCATAGCGCACTTTTAAGAAGTCAGTTGTCGTCATCCTCGTTTTCAACTTTTGTCTTTGTCCCCAATGGGCAGGAGCTCAAGCATCGTTCCCTGCACTTCAAGTGTGCAAGATTGAACAAATATTTGAGAGATGATTTTCAAGACGCCCGCCCGTCGAAAAGGACCAGAAATGTTCAACTCAACTTCGTTATGGATTGTAATGTGTAATTCCTTGTGGAAACGAGATAGCTAGCTAGTAAGAGTATTTCGCTTTACTCCACAGCGACCCGCAAAAATCCTCAATCGCAAGAAACTATACGTTCGGCTTTTATCTGCAGCCACCTCGGTCTAGACATTTTATAGATTTTTCTCTTTGCTATACTCGGTTTCTCGGTGACAAACAAACAAATGACGATATCCTTCATAGAACTTTGACCTGGCATTACCACCGCACAAACGTCCACACACACACACCCAAGCAATGATGTAAAAAAAATTATTTTTCGTCATCGCCAACTTTTATGAGTGGCGGTGAAAAAAAAAGAGGGATGCAGGAGCAGGACTACTTTTGGTTCAGTTCAGGATGTTTACTTTGGGGTAACCCGAGGCAAAATGAACCGATTTTTTCTAAGAGCTTACATGTGTGTGCGTGTATGTGTGAATGGATGCAGGATGCTATGCTAGTTTAGTGCCGCCAAAGTGGCGCCAATTGACGAATGGAAAAATCACAGAAGCTATGCGAGATAGGGGGCGACACACAACAACACATTCCATAGAAAGGGCGGAAAACCATAATTTTTCTTTTTTTTTTTTTAAGGACGAAAAATATTAAAAGACATTTCCCCAGTTGGTAAATGTTGAAGCCGTATACATTTTGGATAGAGTCTTTTGGCTAGGAAGACCATGAGGCGAAAACATGATGTAAATACCAACAAACGATGAGATGATGGTACAAACCATTAAAGACTTGCACATTGTGCTGGATGCTGGTGTATGGAATGGAAGAAGGCAAGTAAAGGATATCTCTGCAGGCTCAATGGAAATTGTAGCCTTATAGTTTTCAGAATGTTAACAGAATTGTTATGGGGAGATTCTTTATGCTGTGTGGAATTTGTGATTTATGGATTTATGTAGTGCGTAAAACGAGCAGGAAGGCACTAGGCACAGTGTTAGGAAATAAGTAGGTCATCTGTACAGAAAATTCTAGGTAAACATAGATCTTGTGGTAAGCACTCTGTTAGGCTCAAATAGCAGGAACCTACTACATTGCATCAATCAACAATATGTTTCGAAATGAAGCTATTAATTTAAATTATTCAAGGATGGAAAAAGGAGTTAATCAAATATGAGTAAACTCAGTATTGTCTGGATCAAGTTACTGTGAAGGACTTTAAGGAGACTAAGATAACTTGTTGGTGCATTTTTCAGAAGCCTTGGTGTGTTTCTGAATTATTTGATAAACAGGCATTTTTGTGCTCTTGTTGTTTGTTTTTGCAATCAATGTGTCTTTTACTAAGCATAAACGCCCCGAGACTCAATAATTCGTAGACGCATTCATTCGGCGTGACTTGTATGTAAGTCCGATCACAATTCCCGTCGCAATTATGTATTCTAAACAGGATTCATGTTTAGTACTACAGCGTAGTCAAAATATAGACTGTGGAAAAACATTTTTAAGTGCCTATAAGAATTATTATGAATTCTTGGGTTAGGTTAAGTAAGGTTACGCGTCTGTGTCCTCGCTCAGCGAGTGACATGCATACCCAACAAGAAGGTCAGTTGCGATAAGTGGGACCATTTCCATCAATGATTTATTTCAAGAATTATAATTTACAAGTTTAAGAATCTTACACCGCTTAGCTAATCTAGCTACGAGTATGTGTTTCATTGCATGTTATACTGCCGGTCATTTCGTACATTTTGTTTCGGATGAAAACGTTTTTTTTTTTAAACTCACATGTGTACTGATATCACTCTCTACAAAATGAGATTTATTATTATAGCGTACTGCCCTGTAAACAGTTTTGCGGAAACATAAAATATCAATAGAAGAGCTTATCTATTCAGGATAAGACCCTTAAATCGAAGTAGCCGCAAGCACCATGGTAAAAAATATCATGATCATTCAGGATGAATTAACACGACATATTATGACTCGAAAAAATTAATCTTTTCCGTCTAGCTCTTCCAATGCTGAACCAAATCCTGTACGCACAGAACGTTGCTGCCGGTTCCACAGTAGAGAGAGAGAGAGAGAGATAGCTTTCGCCAATTTTTTTCCTGTATCCCCTAAGGCCGCAATAACCTTAATAAATCTCTTCGATGTTCCGCTGTTAAAGCCTTACAATAATCTGAATCTTTTGACATGAACTGTACACGATCAAGTCTTGTGCGTGCGCTTTCCCCTTCAAAAATGCTCGTGAACTAAGTGAATACTTTCCCGTTGATGTTGTAAGTCCCATCTGAAGTCATAATGCTCTTTCAACCCGGCAAGGAACCGTGCAGTGTTTCTTTATTTTGTACCATTGGATATTCGACCCCAAAGCATTTCTTATTCTGTGTACGGTGCAAGCTGTAGAGATACCTGAGTTCAGTCTGTGGCTAGCACTATGTGTGAAAAAATCGAACGGCTGCATGTTAGCTATGCTCGCTTGTACACCTTTAATTTTTGCCACACAAGTTACCAACTCCATCATATATTTAGTTTACAAATTTCGACAAACTTCAGAAAATGCTCTTGGATCTCATTCGTATCAATATTAAAATAACGAATACACTGGTCACAGATAAAAACATCCGTAGTTTCATCAGCTATCATAATAAAAAAAATAGCCTTTTTTAATTTTGTTCATTATTTCGTATTTTATTAATTCCCCACAGCATTCAATCAAGTCATTTTGTGTCGACTTACGTAGGAAGAGTTTTTAGCACATTTGTTTACATGGTCAAGCAGATTCTCACCTCCAGCATCCTTCTCCAAAAGAACTTTCCAATTCTAAATTACCGTCATCCCTATGTTCTCGTTATGTTATGTTTTGCATTCTACATAAAACGATCCTAACTGTTTTTATAATAGGTATAAGTTTTCTACGATTTTCTTCAACAGTTTTCCCAACAACCAACATGATTTCTTGATTGCCATCGTAATAATGCTGCTGGTATGGTTTATCAATCAGAAGTCATCCAACAGATTAAAGTCGGGCCACTAAGTTTGCATATCTTGCGTCAAAAATTAAATAAATGAAAATAAATCTGATTGTAAATCTAATAATAAGACAAGCTTTCCTAAACTTTAGTCCAAGCCCAATCGGATAACATATTGACACTCGATAACTGTGTGTCAGGATGGCCGAGCGGTCTAAGGCGCCAGACTCAAGAGAAATCTTACCTAGTTAAAAATAGGTTGCATTGAGCGTTCTGGTCCTCTCTGAGGGCGTGGGTTCGAATCCCACTTCTGACAGAATTTTTTTTTTTATTTATTTTCATTTTGAATTTTTATGCAGTCTGGTTTTGTTGTTCCACAAAAAGCCCGTAACAGATTTTAACAAACAACTTTGAGCACCTGAATATATAAAAAAAGAGAGGAAGGCTTACAATTAGACATATACGAAAATTTCGAATCGAATACTTCAATGATATTAAGAAATGGGAAGGGTAACGTGTGCTGGCATAATCAACCCCCATTCTTTGGAAACTTTTAAATTATGTGATGAAGAGTCTGAAGTAAAATAATGAGTCTGAACCCAGTTACATACTTATAACCCTTTTCGTCTCACTTCAAAAATTAATTCATTAGATCGCAGGTAATGGCGGCGTTATCATGAATCGGGAATAGGTCTCCTCCTCTTGTTTGTTTATGATTCTACTCTAGCGGAAATCAACTTTGTAGGTCATGATTATTTAAACTTTGGAAATGAAAGGATTATAGCCGAACTTTTCGCAAATCTGCTGATTTGGTTAAGACTTTTGGTTGCCTTACGTAGAGTAAAACTGAATAATAATAAAGCCACTTTTTTCAACTTATAAATGGCAAATCATTTAAGTTTCGCAAGGAGTAGGTTTAGATAAGATGGTGTAGCAAAAATTGCAAAATTTCATTTATAGATCAATTGCGGTTGCTTATTTCGCTTTCACGGATTTATTTGATCTCGACTGTACTTGAGAGAATCAAACAGATGTTGGTCAAAGGATGACATTTGAAGAGTAAGTGCTCTGAGTTTTTAGAATTATGTTTGTTTTTAACTGCATGAAACAATGAGAAAGGATTCCTCTTTAGACAGCCACAAAATGCTTGAAGTTTCCAGGTTCTGGTTCAACCAATCAGCTCATTTTATTTGAATTCATAAAATTATTCAGCTGATAGATTTCAATGCTTAGCTTAAGCAAAGTTTTCCTATTCATAAATAAATTATGCTTTCGCAAATTCGTAAAAAGCTCATACGATTTTTCACGCATTTTCTGTAGATCTGATTCTACACTTTAAGCTCCCTTCAATGACTGTACATATTTCAAGTACTTCCACTCCTATGACTTTATCTACGTCCTAATATCTTGCAATTTTGATTTATGTGGTTCCTTCAAGTGTTTGCCCATTAAGCCGAAAGAACATTTCATTCCTAAAATGAATTCGTCTTGCCGAATTTGGGGCGCGTCGACGACGTCACCACTGTACAGAAAAAAAAACCCTAGGGGTCGTTGGTGTGTTTTAACAATTTTTTTTACGGAGGTTGGACAGTTTAAGTGCATTCGAAAGCGTAAGACCATGGAAAAACTTTATCGTGACAAGCGATATTACGAGAAACGAGTGTGGGTGGACAACTCACCGCATAACATCCCCTCGTTGAATAGTTGTGTTTATTGTTAAACGGTTTACGTACAATTGAGTATAGTGTTATGGGGTGAATTTTTAGACTAAGAATTGAAATTTATACGGTGTTTTAAAATGGGGAATGGTTTCTTATAATAAACATCTCAAATGATTGCAACGGATTTTAGCATGACACTGATGACTCAATAGATAAACTTGATGTTTGAATATTTATTGGAAATTATTGTGTCCATTTTGGGAACAGATTTGGATCGATTGTATTAATTTCCAAAACTTCTTTGGCATGAGCCCTATACATATGTATGTATGTAGTATGTTTTACCACAGATATAAATGATGAAACGTGGGATGTATTAAATTTTTTCTTACATACAATTCTTTTGAACTAAAATTTATTTTTTCTCATGTGTCTTACTGCAAAACTAAAATTCATAATACATCTTCGATTTCTTAAGCCTTGAGAAATACAATTTTCTTAAAATTTGAGCAGCTGAATAGCATGAAAATGAGGGATGAACATCATTCCTCTGGGCCGAAGAATCTTCGAGGTGCGCCAGAAGAAAACCGCGGTAAAGCAAAACCTAATCCTTTGATGGCGCTCCCAAAATGAAAGTCATTTCTACCAACTAGCAGGCAACTAGAAGGCAACTAGCTATGGATCAAGCTGGCTAGAAGACATGATGGTTGAGGTTCAGATCAACCCCAGACTGTTAAGGCAGTAATACGGCTTCTCACGCAGCAAGGTCTAATAAGGGATTCGCTAAGAAGCACATCGCAGCATAATTCATGGATTTGGCATTATAGTTCAATTTACCATTAATTTTTCAAACATTTATGTGAACTCTGAATAAGTTCGGCTTTAAAAATGAAAGGCATTTATTACCATAAAAATCGAGATGAACAAATCAAAAGTAAGCTTTTGAATAGAAAAGTTTAACTAAAAGAAAATTGAACTTAACTTGTCACAAAACATGTTTTTGATTGCTTTGGAGCCCTCAAAATACGACAATCTCGTCGTCAGCTTTTATTATCTGCAAAGTGAGAATGAGTCGCGTCGTTTTGAAAAATTAAAGCTCCAAATTTCAATTGATTATGAGGTCATTCACGAAACAAACGAAAATCTTTAAGCTTGAGTTCGTATTTGAGTTAGATCTTGTACAGTACCCTATGGACTTGTAATCTTTCATTCATTTTATCCTTTTCAAACATCCTCAACAAACTCGCACGTAATCGTACATCTCGTACAAATTCAACTGTCAAAGTCATCCTAGATTCCGATTTGCTTATTAAACTTTATTCACCTCTAACCTTCAATTCAAGTGCAACAGAATCCACATCAACAAGCTAAAATGTATCAAAACATGCATTTCAAAAAAATAAGAATAGAATATCTCAAGGGAATTCTACTTTACAGCACAGATTCCAGTTGGTAAATTCAAAAAAGGGGAAAAATCGGCACATCGAAATAGTTGCTCAAAATATTTGTTCAAAGTATAACAGTCCAGAATCCTGTGGTGAGACTGCGCGTCGTGAATGTCGAAACCAAAAGGCAGCGCAGGAACTGTGGTGGTCGAAAGTTAAATATCTTTTGGCGCCAAAATAAACATTTGTGACTTTCTTCAAAGTAGGACAATTTGTGAACTTTTTTGTTATGTCAAGAAATTCAATGATTAAGGAGTGAAACTTTTGAACAACCAAATTTAGTTTAAAGTGCAAAGGAAAATTCCTTTCAACGACCTGTCAACAAAATAGAAACGAAGAAGAAACATCCGAAGCAAATTCTCTTTCTTTGCAAAAGGACAAGACAACTGAATGGAACATGTCAAAAAGTTGTCTTTTAAATATTTTGGAACAACTTTCTTGTCCTTTGCCATAGATATGTATATGTACAATATAATAACAAAACAAACAGAAAACAATTTCTCGGTGATGAAGGTCTAGGGAATCCACAAATATAAAATCTTTGCAGCACCATTGTCTTGGCAAGGAAAAAAAAAATATATAAAACTTTTCTTCAGAAAGTAATAAAAGCCTAGGGAGTTGCTGTGATATTTTCTTAGGTCTTTGAAAGAAAATAAATGCACTTTTGGATTCTTGAATTCTTAAAAAAAGATGATTATTCTCTTGAGATGATAAGCTATTGCCAAGCGCTAAGTTCATTTGAGGGGATGGTATCCGAGTACGTATGGTATTTTCTAATGCGGTATACGAATTATTTACAGCGATATTTTTTTCGGAAATTATGGTTTTCGATTTTCTTTTTTAATCATCCATTCAGTATATGTGTGACTGTCTAAGCATTCTTTTCTTTTCAGACTAGAGGCAGGTGGATGGGAAGAAATTTGTTTTTTAAATGCACAAAACAGAAAAGAATCTAATCAATGCAATTTAAGACGAAATGTATACGTAATCGAATCCAAAGATGTACTTTGAAATTCAGTGTGGGTAAAATTTGTCCTTCAACAGCTACATTTTTCAGGCAGTAAATCAGTGTACCCACCTCGGGTAAAGATACGACAGCGCACTGGAAATCCCACTTCTACTTCGATCCGTTGACACAACAAGGAACTCGATCCGTTGACACAACAAGGAACTTAGGACTAACAATTAAAACAGAACTACTTCTCTGCTGCTTTTGTCAATGTTTTCCTCTGAAGTCGTATATCAGACGTCAAGTAAGAAAGCTGAACAGATTCCGAAATTCTTCGAAAGGAAAAGTCTCCGTTGGGCTTTTGGTCCTTTGGCTTAAAAAAAATAAGCAAAAGCAAGTATAAAAATATTTCCGAGAAAAAAAGACGGGAATCGCCTTGATAGGCACCAGACAGGCACTCGTTTGCTCTGGTCCAAGAAGGAGACATTACGCTTCCAAGAGAAAATTTCTCATAAAAATGACTGAGGCAGACGCAATAAGGCGCAAGGATATATTGTAAGCCCGTTGGCACAAAAAAGAGATAAAGAAACATGAAAATGATTTGTTTTTTGTAAATTTTCTTGTTTATTTACATAACATTTTAAAAATAAAAAAACATCTTTTAAAGCAATAAACAAGAAAATCGATCAGCTTTTATCTTGTCACCATTATTTTTCAAGGTTTGAACCCTCGTCATTATTTTTGTTTCTTTAAGGTACACGCATGCAGTACCTCCAACTTAAGGCTTCGTCCCCTGAGTTTGAAGGCACGTAAAGTACTCTTTTGTTTGTGGCTCTACCAGCAGCAAGATATATCTAAAATGTGAACGTAACAAGTTTCTGAAAAACAGCCATGTGGTATATGTCCAATAAACAATGAGTCCCTCAAATAAAGAAGGTAAGGATAGACAAAACCGATATGAGTTCAATCTCAGTAACATTTTCTGATCGTGCTTGGTGATTCCTTACAAAGTTTAAGATAACATTATCAATTCTGGACATACTGGAAGCATCCAAAATTCTTCTGTTGAAATTTATGTTTCTGTACAATCGCCTTTAAGCTTGTAAGTTTTTTATCTCGAAAATTCTGTTTTCCTCCCTATAAGAGGAAATTTTGTTATGTCGCATACTGGACTCGTATTAGTCAGAATTGGACGCATCAGGAAATGGTTGTAAACGCCCTTTACTTCTCCTTATGTATATAAATGTGTGTTCGTCGGCTCGTGTCCTCCACTTGATCCATTTGATCAATGTTGCTTAAACAAATTTCATAGGTTTAAAATAAACGAAGAAGAAACAATCTCCATTAGAGCATTTAATAACAAAGCATCGTCCCGGGATTCCACCCACCGATTACGTTACTTCAAAATGACTCAAAAATGAAACTTTATTCGAGAGCAAAGAAAGCAAACAACAAAATTTAATGAAATTAGCATGAAAAATGTCCTCAACTCTCGGTAGCAACAAAATATGTAGCACCGTTTTGTAGGCATTCCTTGCCAGTCAATTTTTATGGTTCGTTGACTTTTTTGTTCTTTTTTATTATCTCACTGCGGTGACAAAGTATGAAAATGTCCTTGGAGAAAAATGTGTTTAAGGTCCTTTCTTCCTTCCCTAATCCGGCAGGCTAAGAAGCTCATCACGATTATCCGAATGCGTTCAATTCACGACAACGACACGGAAACTGCGTTCAACAATCCAACAATGACTGTGACAGTTTGCTGTCTGCGTCGCAGATTAAACGAAATCACTTAATTTTGATGAAAAAACTTTTATTTGGCTCATTACGAATGGATACCCCAGCGCAGCGGTGCCTCAGGGAAATGAAGGTTTTTTTTACCCATGGACACTTTGCTTTGTTCGTATTATTGATTTTCATCCACGTTTGACAATCAGCAGAATTCGACCAGATCTATACAGCAGTACAATAACACAGCATAAATTGTTGAGTTTGATTTATAGAGGCTCCAGGAAGGATGCAATTTTATGTCGCGTTGCTTTCAGACTGAACTGGTACTTGTTGACATAAAACCCCAAAAATTCCTTTGGTTCTTTTTCATTCTGGTGAACATAAAGGGTATGACTTCACAGTGCTATTTCGGATGTCAATTGTGAATTGTCGTCTACAGCGTCACCGATGCCAACGCCACCGACGCTGACGACTCTGAAGTGAAAGTTCAATTAATGGAACACGTGAGCCGTAAGGTTTTCTTCTTAGAAATCAAAACCCTCCAACTGCAGTACTAGGTTCCGATGTGAAATGCATGCAACGCAACCAATTTCATGTTACTTTGGTGACGAACGAGAATCGCTTGGCGACGACAAAAAGAACTCCTGGAGCAGAAAAAGATGGAATGAAACTGGTGGTTTACGCTGCTTCCTGTCAGGGAACTTTTCCGACAATATGCAGATCGTTTTTCACAGTTGCTTGTGCTAGAGAGAAAACGTGACAAATCATGTGGATGAATCATTTGAAAGTTTGGAAAACTGGAACACTGTAGTTCTTGTATATGTTTACATGAGGCGTTAAGGCACTCCTTCGCATGTTGGCTGAACGTCACTTGAAGGCGAAAATTATATACTCGTATATTTGTACGTTCTATAGGAATTCTAGTGAAAGGAAATATGATTTTTGAAAAGGTCCCGTGAATCAATTCATAATTATAGATTCCGTGCGGAAGTTGCAATGGCGCAAGATTGTATGTTTTTGCATGAATAATTAAATTGTACACATTTATATTACTGCTTTATTGTGTGTCAAGAGATAGCGAACTTGTTCTTTTCTTAAACTGACTTTGACGCAAAGATATGCGACATTTTTTAAACTTTCGTAAGAACCTTCTAGTTATTCATTTTACTCCTAAATGCACGAAATGAAAAAAAGAAATAAATTGCCAAGATTTTGACATTATTATCCAGATAATAATCCAAAAATGTATACAAAAATATTTGAATAAATGAAAACATAAATACAGAAATACATATATATGTATATAAATTAATAGAAATGCAAATAAATAAATAAATTTATAAAGAATTAATAGAACAAGTAAATATATTATTTAATAATCTATTTAATAAATAAGAAAATCACCTGTTTTATGAATAATTTTACTGACTTATTCAAGTCGCCCTGGTTATGGGACATTATCGTCCATTTCGGGAAGTTGCTCTGTAAACTTTTCATCTAAAAATAGTGCAACATCATGTTTACGGCTTGAAACGAGTGCGATAGCAAAACACATAAATTCGCCTACCTCATGGGTAAGGCAGCGGCTATGGACAGCACTTCATGTGAATACCCACAGTCATTCCTACGGCCACTGCCAAAGCCATGCAAAAGTTTTCAATTAAAAAACTTTCTCTCTGCAATCCGCGGAATATTGTAAAAATTGTATTTTCCACCTTAGTTTTCTACCCAGTTCTCACCTCTTCCAGGATTTTTCCTCGCCAAACTGTTCCAGTTTATATTTTTCAATTTCCAAAAAAAAAAACAAAAAATAAATATCGCGTTTGGCTAAGATGGTTCTGTTGTCGTCTGATGCACAGATACCTCCGTTTAAAAAATCGGTAGGTGTAGTAAGAACCTTTATTTCCAACTTCTACTCGTGGGTGACTCAATGAATTATGACGCCCATGAAAATTTGGCCAAAAAAAAAACACTCTTAGATTTATAACCCAAAGTTGGGAGACGTAAACGTTGGTTTTGCATATTTTGTTTTTGCCTTTTCGCATCACAGATCAGGTGGCTGGCTATTTTGTGGAGCAACAAAGTTTTGCATTCTCTTCACTTTATTAATGAAGTTCTACGAATAAGACCCAAAAGTGGCAGGGAGAACAATCAAGCTATTATGGCTGAGAGACAACTCATTTGAATTTGACCCGCAGTGCCGGCCGATAGCGAACGAAAGAATGTAAAATCATGATGGCTTTTATGAAAGCAGACGAAATTGATGGATGCAGTTCAGTATCCGTCTCTAGTGTTGGTTTAATGGAGTCTGGGATATTAAGAAACATTTTAAGGCAGATTGAACTGAAGGCAGGCAAAGGTCAATGAGTGGAGAAATTCAACAACAATGTACAGACTTTACTTTGTTTGAATTCTTCTAAGTGTGCTTTTTTCCTTAGAGATGTTATTGAAATTCATTTGAACTGAAGTTGAACTTGGGTTTTGACTCAAAAATTACTGGAAAACAAGTTTGAGTGAAATAAAACCTAAAACGGATGCTTTTAAAAATATTTATTTCAAAAGCTACTAAAGCGACTAAACAAACATGTTCAAAATATGTATTAAATTTCTAGGGCTGTTAAATTGTGCTATTTCGTGGACTTCAAAGAAGCCAAACAAGATCTAGGAATATTAAAGTTTCGAACGAGTTTTCCCGGTTGGATTGATCATTTGAATTGATTTTGAAGCTACCGCGCTGTATTTTCTGATGATAATAGATAGACACATGAAATATTCACGTATTTTAAAATAAAAATAAGTCATACAAAAAGCGTGTTTTCTAAAAATCTCTTAAAAAAATCCGATCCAAATAGTATAGAATCCGATCCAAATATATAGTAACACTGATTGTCAAAGATGGGTTGACAAACGTCGCTTTACATGCCAATTTTAAGCTCATTGGATACATTCGTATTCCTTTGAAATGAAAAGAATTATTTTGAATGATTGATTGATTGATTGAAAAATATACAACTTTCGCAATAAGCTTCTAAAAGTATGCATACGTCTGCCGGGCTAACTAGTATAAATATAAATTTTTAATTTATTCAAAATCATAATATAATATCTATCTTAAAAATTTATTTTCTCCGATTTGTTCGTTTATGACATATAAGTGATTTGAATGGTAACACATAAATAGCAAGGGCATTCCGCATGGTTGTTAACAAACCCTACGTCAGCGTTAATTTACATATATTACCAATTCAATCCAAAAAGTCGATTTCTAATTTAAAATGACCAAAAATTCATTCGATTCTACGTTCAAAGATGTCACATTTCATTTCGACAACTATATCCTTCTTGATTCGCTATATCGTCGCCAATTCGACATGTGCAAATTACTTTAACCAATTCGCATGAATAATTCAGAAGGACACGTGTCGATTGTTGAACAAACAACTTACTAACGATGTGATGATACAAAATTGCACTGAAAACCGGAAGCACAATAACGCCCAATGTTTCATCGACATGCCAGTGAGACCAGCAATTGCACACCGTTTGATGAGTCTTGATGAGTTTTAAAGTCTGCTCACACGCACCGACCGCGACCAGTTAACATCCCCTGAGCAGCAAACGATGCATTAAGGTACTTATCTGTATGTTAATGAGGATGGATAAATATCAAATAATTTTTTCAAATACCTACCGGATTTTTATTTTTATCTTAAGCACTTTTAAGTAATTTCTTGACGTAAAAGCCTTCTTAACGGCTGCTTTCACACAAATGCACACAACATATGTATGTACATACAAAATAGCCAACAATGAAGTCACAACTAATTATTATTTACATTATACAGGTGAACCATGGTTCGCATTCGCAATGGACTCGGAGGCAAACACAATAAAACCACACCGTGTAATAAATTATGATTTAATTACTATTTTGATTACTGTAATCTTGCAGAATGATTGTCTATCTATGCACAATCTATATCCATTCCACGTGGTTTCTAAGCGACGCCAGCCAACAGAATGTCTATATACTGGGTGGGTGTTTACTAATTGAAGGTTATGGTGGCGATAATTAAAATTTAATGGCTACAGAAAAGCCAATAATTAAATTGCATAATCCCATTGATATAATTTATCAAACCGCCAAAAATCGAACGACTTGTTATGATGATTTTTTTCGAATCGTTTCCCAATTCCCAAAACATACCAGCATTAAAACGTTTGAACTTCAAGCTGAATAAATATTTGTCAATATTTTTCTATTTAATACCTAACCCCATATCCTTGAGTCGAGAAAAGGTGCCAGTCCAGTCGAGGTCAAATACAGCAGCAATTTCGGAGAAAATCCTCTCAAATATCATCCTTGCACCATCCTGCTGAGTGTTTCATTAAAATTTAAGTAAACAACTCTCCAAAAACTGACTGTTAGCTTCAAGTGAAAAAAGCTAATATATTTTGCTGAAAGAACTCCGGATGGGTGTACTCATAAAATTCAATTTTATCCAACCAGACTGTGTTATAAAAAAGTCAGTTGTTTTTAAGCACGTCCTTGTGCAACGATAATCACAATTTTAAATGAAAATAAAGAATAAGATATTTACCCGAAAGCTATTTGAATCCGATTGTAGGACTCGTACTCGTTGGGATCGTCTGTAACCATCTGAAGTTTTCCTACTATATTGGATATGTTGTTCATAGGGTTCCAAATGCATATACAAAGATACTTGCAGAGTGCCTTGATCACTTTTTCAAGCTCTCGCAGCATAGAAACTTTTTGATAGCATCTTGAGTCGAAAACTTTTTTTAAGATGATAATGAGCACAATATAAAAACCTTTTTATCTTTCAATAAAAATATGCGATATTAAAAACATTATAACTACTTAATTTACTCCTTTTATTGCCCATACCATCACCTTAATCAAATAGTTTTGGCTTATGAACATTTATTTTTGAATAAAAAACATGACCAAATCAGTTCAATTACATTTATATTCAATGCCATAGTCACACCATCACTATTGTCAAAAGAAAAAAGGAATGCTAAATTAATGTTGACAACAAAAACCGGTCAACCTAATTTTTACAAAGATTTATGGTCCTGAAATCATATCAATGATACGCCTTCAAAATGAACAAAACACTCACATCAGTGGTATCTGATGAATGACATTCATTCTTTGAATTCTCTCCGAGGCTTTGTTCTAGGCAGTCTTTTGTAACCTTCTATTGGACACATCGCACACATTAGAAAGCGCGCTGTAAACATGTTTACATTCGAACGTAACAAATGATTCAACGTTCGACGAATCACCAACCAACCAACCAACCAATGACGCCAAATAGCGGCGAGAATTGGGTCAAAACAATTTCCACATTATCCAAGTCCCACTCATATTTTGATCCTGGAAATGGGGTGGTATTCCTTTGCCACATGCCCCCATAAGCCACTCGTTAGCGACCGGCAGCGATGCGAAACAAAAGCGAGACATGGACATGGATTTCATTATTTATTGCGAAATATTTGCCATTTGGCGGTTGGAGGCGTACATCAAGTAGATGGCGGACGCGTCCGTAGATTTGCCCAATACGTAGGATATGAAAAGGATGACATTCCTTTTATTAAAACCGAATGAACAGGAAAAAAAGAGTAATATAATTCTCGAGAAATGATTAATGGCTGGCGTTTGGGGAATTGTATATACGTATGTGAATTGGTAAATCTTTTGAATGTGTCCTATGAATTGGTTACAATTGTTTCCGACACAGAATCCGACATTCAGAAATGGAAACCTTGCTAAAAGTCAATGTCTGATTAACTGCGAGCTTGTTGTATCACTTTCAATGGGTTTGAATGGAAGAAGATATTTCACCTTCTTATGCTGAAAATGAATTAAACTAGTTGAAACCTCACACAAGGAAAGGAAAGCTACAGAAGAATAAGTTTACTTAACATCGCTTGCATATAGTGTAAGCGCCTAAAATCCCTTTCAAACAACCTATTTGTTCAATATCAGTGCGATTATAGGCAGTGAAAGGCCGCAATCGATCAGAGCTCCAAATCGATACTCATCAGGTTAAGGCTTAATCATGCCTTAAACTGTTATCCCATTCCTGAAAGAATCAATCGAAAATCAGGTGCCAAAAACAGAGGTCCGATCGTTCAGACATTTGCTGAGTAACTTACATGTAGAGAGTCTTAAGGCGCAGAATCATGTAGTTATCGGCGGATGAAGCTAGTCAAACTTTACGTACAACTAAAATCTTATTCCCGTGAGAAAAATGGCCAATACTAGCGGATCGTAACCCAATTAAATGCCACAAGATGCTAAATACCTGAAAAGCTGAAGTATGCCATTTTCAAGTAGACAACATAAATTTAGTTGCCTCCGAGCACGACTATGTCACACAAACTTGAAGTTAAATTACTACGTAGACGTAGTCCCACAACACATTTAACCACATTTAAGCATGGTATCCAATATTCCAAACAAGACTGGTTAGGCAGAGGCAACAGTACAGTATGTGCACTTCATATACACTCATAGGTTCGTATGTACATAATCCCAAGAGGTGCTAGATACATCGGACTGGGAAAATTCATCATCATCATCATCAGTAGCAGCAGGTGCTACAACGCATACTAGCTAACAAAGTGCACAGATAACGATAAATGTGAACATTTATTTTCAGTAGTGACATTTCATTAGTAGAAAAAGGAAGGAATACGAAGATAGACAGAAATACAGGATACTTCTAACATAATTAAGCGAAATGTTGTACTTGTAACATATTGCAATGGATAGTGCAAGGATACTTTTTGATGAGTTTGCCGTATAATTGCAACGCATCCAGATGCGGTTGATAATGTTTTGTGATGCATGTCAAGGATTCCAGAACAAAATTAGTTAACAAAAAAAAAACACTTGAATAGAAGAAAACTTCAATATGAGCTTACGTTTTTCATGGCATTCCATTCGGTGGTTTCTTATCAGTTATTTTCAGTGTTTAATTTCATTTAAGATTCAAATAATCTAATTACCTACTGCCATTGCCTAATACAGTAATAGGTCGATATAATTTTCCTAAAGGGCTTATGGGTTTGATGTTTTCTCTTTTCATTTTTATTCCTCCTCCTTTCATTAAAACCAGAGTTTAACACAACACAAATACTCGCGGGCCATGAAGGTTTTACCTCAAAGGATTTCATAATCCTTCTTTACTTGTATAATCTATGTAAACGAAAACATTAAAGAGATTTGCCGGAAAACACGTTGATTTTCAACAACAACAAGGTCAGGAGATCGACAGACGTTCATTGGATACCCAAATACACACCATCGCATCGCCACCACAACAACCAACGAACGCAAATTCTGTGAAAAAGTACCAGCCTAAAGGCATTCCAGAGTTATGTGAGTTGTAGTTTAGTTTGGTTCACGAGTATATCCTTGTATACCACTCTCAACTAATTGCAGATATCGCTGGAAAGTAATTAAGGGATATAAAACATTGACAGGATATGCTGGCACTAGCGCTGCTGCTGCTCTATTGACTCTGATTCCTGCCACTAAGTCCCTTGATGCTTTTATGTTCGTGTACCGTCAAGTTTGTATTCCCGCTTCAATATCTCGTCCTATGTATTCGAATGGAATTGGTAATTATTTTCGGATTCCAAAGCCTCAAAGGTTTTGTATTATTAGTAGTGTGGTTGGTTTTGTTAACTGTGCTGATCCCTATAGAATGCTACCTACTAGTTGGAGCCTCATAACAAGTGTCACATCATTCACTCAAGGCCTCATAAGTAACAGATATGGCTGGAGAGTGCGAATGCGGAAGCTTTTGGGACCACCAATGAGTAATTAGGAGATTATTTCTTGCGTAACGTAGCAGAGGTTTGGCTTTTACGATGCTCTTTTTGAGCTTGCTCATGGGATGAGAAATAACACCAATTAGTTGGAATCAGCGTCAGAGTAGTTTGAGAAGAATGTTGGAATATACTTCCATGAAGTCTTTGTTTTGACACCCTGATGCTCAATAATTTTTTGTGCGGAGTGAGGTTTTGCTTGGCGACTTTAATTTCATCATACGATTAAGTCCTGAGTTTCTGTCGTCAAACATTATTATAATTATTAAATCCCATATGAATTGAAGACGTTAAATTTCCAAGCAATTGTCGATTGGAGTTGAGACAGAGTTTCGGTTGAACCAATTTAAGATCGAATCTGGCGGTATAAGTTTGTGACAGGGTTGCTGCAACTCATTATTCCATTTCATATGTTCAGATCCATAGAAAATAGCCACTTGCTCTAATTCATTGGAAAACACTGTGGAAGATCTTTCCAAGAAGTAGGGTATGAGAAATTTAAAGTACGGAACCCTTAGTGTGTGTTTCCGACTCGAGCTCGGTCACTTTTTCTTTATAGATTCCAAGATAACTTTCTGCTTCACTTTCCTTTTGAAGCGAGCTGAGTAATGGTAATTTCTGTTAAGCTAAGCGGCAACGGTCTACTTGTCAGTTCAATCCTTGGACTGAACAAGCTGTTGTTTTTGAATAAATGATTGGAGATAGGACGTATAACTGATTGTTGACTCCGAATGCCACCACCATCACTTCAAAATTATTCACTCCCACGATTTTCTGATTGAATCAAAAAGCGAAATTGGAATGAAAAAAAAAACGTAAAGCTTAAATGTAGGGCAAGTAAACACTATTTGATCAAAAACGAATTTGAAAAGGAGCACAACTTAAATCTCGTCCGGAACGAGAGAAAGCTCCACCGCATACGCTCATATCAAAGGCAAACAATTTAACAAAAAAAAAAAACTAATAAAATCCTCATAAATAGTTCAACATCTTAGAGCGATACGTTTGAGCCAAACACTCGTTCACATCCTTCTGCATACACAAAATACTGGATGTGTATGTGCAAAATCCAATCTTATCGAATAAAGAACATTTTAAGGATAATCCACAGGCAACAACGTGCAACGACAATGTCGATGTGAATAATTTAAAGTTATCCCAGTCATGGCGAACGATGATCATTATATCCATAGCCTTCATCCGTCTTGCCCATATGCAAACAATCGCTTGCTTATCATATCAACTTCAAGAGATTCGGTCTCCGGTATGTTGTGAAAGAGTGTACCAAGGATTTCCTTAAGAAATCCGCAATGTTAATAATAACTTTGCATGTTTGTGTGTAATTTTGAGTGATTCACAATGGTATACATAGTATAAAACGCTTTACCGCCGTTGGGTGCAAAATAATTCAACAACGACTACAACAAGGCGAGCCAAACATTATATTCATCGTGTGCTCGACAAACACTGCGAATCAAAAGAATGAGGCCAATATTTTTGCGACCCATTTCTGCGAGGCATGAGTTTATCTGATAGAATTGTTCGACTCGGAAGTATTTTCTATCTGTGAGGTTCATACGTCATTGCGTAAACCCTTTTCAGTAATGACAGGTAATATATATGGACTTATCCTTGTGATACGCAGTGTATCATAGAAAATCGGAGGCCCGCAAAAACGTATGTACGTACAAAAGGAATCTATAGTTTACCGACGAAGGAAAGTTTGCTCCGAATACCGAGTATTCGAACGTGACCAGAAGACGAAATGTATATTGAGCAATGGTCGGCATATTGAACTTGTATCCTTTTCCATATATTATCACTGTTGTTGTTGCCCCTATGAATTGAAAACTACTCCTAGTTTGTTGAGTTTTGTAACACTTGTGGGATAGTCTAAATGGAGGGCGAGGGTGATGCAGATGGTGGAGATATTTGAATATAGTTTGATTGTTTGTTTTTTCCGGAAAATGATTGAAAGGGATTGGTTGATATTAATTTTTGTGAGTTGTATGAATTGTGTGGTTGGGAAAACGTTTTGCGAAAACTTCAGTACAAAATCGTTTTGCACTTGCCTCGCGTTTTATGCATACATTCGATTTAAGGAAGATGTTTTTTTTTAAATTGGACAAAACCGGATCTCTGTAAGTCCTTAAATCCTGACTTGTGTTGAGAAAGAAAATTATATGTTGACGCCTTTTTATAAAACAAAAGTTCCTTAAGATAAAAGATAAATTTGAATTTATCAAAAATAAAATGCCAGTAGCCATGTCAATGAGCACAGTCTTTAAAAAGTCAAAAGCTATTTCTTAACATGAACTTTGTTTTTCTTTTTTAAATTAAACTTTGTAATCATTTAAAACAGGAGAAGTCCTGCGTTTAATGTATTCCTTTTCTTCTCATTACTCACACGAGTTCCATAAAATATATTCTTTTATGTATCGTAAATTGTTTGAAGAAAACCCTCTAACAAAACTTCCAGTTCCACTTTTCCCAAATGAAAAGTATTCCAAATGACCACCTTTTTGGTCTCTTTCACTTTAACATAATGTGTCTGAAACGACGCAAAAGGATTCTTATTTTTACATTCCCGTAAACTTGTAAGGTTTTTTTTTAATATACGAGCTGTAAAAATCAACAAAATTAAATAAAGAACTTTTTACAGTTTGACGATGGGCAAACATAACAGCCCAGGTTCCACTAAATTAATAATAAGGCAGATAAAAAAAAACATAAACTTGAACGAAATTCACGTATTTTTTTATTTATGACAGAAAACATTCAAATTTTTATTTATTTTCTTGTTGATAATATGTAAATGTGACAGATTACGAAGATAGACTTTAAATGGTTAAGAAATTTATAACACCAAACAAAAAAAAAAACAAATAAAGGCATACCCTTTAACAGAAAATTATGAAGAAAATTGACGTTATTTTGCCTTTTACGGTGAAAGGCATGACAATATTCAATATTGTCCTCGAGTGCCTGAATTGTTTCTGGATTGTGCTCAAAGCATCGATCTTTAATGGCGACCTGCTCATCTCTTTTGCAAATAGTTGCCACCAAAAAGTTTCTTCTATTGTCACCAACGCTAACCCCAAAAAATAAACCAAACAGTCATACGTTCAGGATGTTTAGGATTTCTCTTTGACTATGTGTGGCAATTTATCGACTCAAAGGATGAAATTTTGAGCAAAATTGTCATATATCATATACATATAAATGAAAACAAGGTTTTCAGAAATTACAGGAATTAAAGCTCCTGAAATGTTTTGCAATTCAGTAAGTCATGGCAACAAACCTACAATCGGTTAATCGCAATTATTTTTTTGCTTTTAATAACCTTAAGGGGAGTAGCCAAAGAAATGCCTTAATTAGCGGTTAACGCTCCAAAACCAAGTACCTACTATAAGTAGGCGAATGAATTGGGTCGCTTCTTTCAGGTTTTAAATTTTTGCAGCCTTATTTGATTTTATAAAAGAACAAGAAGCAGTAATGTTAGAAAAATGTATGCCCGCCTTTTTTATTTGTTGCAACTGTGCACTTTTTTGAATTGAAAATTCACTTGGCGCACGCATGCATCGCATCTATTCACAGCCTAGGTGAAAAAAGGCTCATATCTTCGAATTGTTCCATCAAATCCTTCCTATGTCGTTGATGTTGAACATTTTTATGCCTTTCAATGAGCTAATGGCTTTAAGCATCAAAAAGTTTTTAATTAAAACTTCACGCACGTTTTCACAAAGTAAATTTGAAAACATTGCTCTCTTCAGAGTGTGTCCCACAAATGCAATAGCAACAAACTGGTGTTTAGTTCGTAAGCAGAAACTGTGAAATAGGATCCCGAATAGGAGGCATAGAGTGGCTCCGCTGGAAAATCACTGTCCATCCATGCATGTAGGCATGTAGGTTGTTTCTTCACATTTTTTTTTCAAGCACTCTTTGGGATGTTCTGTCCTGAGAGACAGACTGGTGATTTCATTTTGGATAAAAGTTTTTCTTGTGGAAACAAGGATTTGTACAGGATTTTAGGGACAATTTTAGTATTCGGTTTCGGTATGAAGTTGTACCGCGGCATAGAAAGGCATTTTTTTGGTGGAAAAAAATAAACATGGCGTCATGTAAGCAAATTGTGCCGAGCAGGAGTTAGCTATTCGGGTCAGGTATCTAGTTAACAGTTTAAATTACCTTCGTCGTGGTAAGCATTTGTCTAGGGAAATTTTCTTTTTCTAAGTATATAGTGCCTTTTGCGAATCATTTGATTAACTCAAACCAAAGCCTAATAACATTAGACAAAACGACATTCATGATGCAGCACATACGAGTACAAAATGCAATCCATTAGATTTAATGCAGAAAGCCTTTGATTTTTCAAATCGTCTTTGAAATCCAGAAAGTAGGTTTGTCCGTAACATCTTCCTTATCACATGATCAGCGCTATAAATAAATACATTCAAACTCATTGGGGGGTTGTGTAAGCAAAGAACATACTTTTCTTACACCGGAAGTCCACACAGCAAAGGACATTCCTCTAACCTTTTCTATCCATGGCATAATAGTCTTTTGGGAAATCTTCTTTGACTGTGTACAGATGGTGGGTTTTATATTACTTTTTTTCGCTATTTGTTTAGCTTATGGGCCTTACATTCTGTGTTGGTGGCAGTTGCATCCCTTTTCATCTCTTTTGCAAATAGTTGTCATTTAACCAATGGCCGTGAACCGAGTCAAGGAGTTTGCTTCTTTAGAGAATTTCTTCTTCGCCTGCCATTACTTTTTGCATTTCATTTCTCCTGCTCCAATCCGAGAGAAGGGTCCATGAAAGTGCAGAGCAAAGTTGCATTTATATGGAACAAACTTAATTTTATTTGTATATTCCCTAGAGATCGCCTCCGTGAAGACTATAAAGATGAGTTGGAGTGTCTGTTGTGTTGCTGTTCTGCGTATTGAGCTTATTGAGTTTGCAGAACTTCCCAAAGGGAAGCAAACATTATGAACATGCAACCGATAGAGCTGTGGCTAAAAATGAATTGGACGGGAAAGTAGTGTGTGTGATCAAGGAAACTAAAATGTCTTTTTCAAAAAGGTCTAGTGTAATTTGATTGATTAAATGGTGACAGAAATTTTCTTGAGCAATTTAAGACTTTAACAACAATCTTAGCTCTTTCCTTTTTCAAAAACTAAAGATTTTCAAAATGTATTTTTTGATTTTTGGATCACTGTCTTAAGACTGTGTTTTAACTAATTCCAATAACTCAGATAACGTTAAGATCCGTTTTAAAGAAAATTTAATTTTAGAATTGTGGATTGCACTTCAAGGACCCTTTGAGAACGGAACCCTAAAAACATTATACACAGAAGAGCCGTGATCAAGACAAGGCAAACCTCAATAAATATACCAATGCCAGAATAACCTCGAAAAGTAACTACATGGTTCACCATGTGAGTCAACGTTTGCTCCTTTTGCTTGTTCTTCTTATTTTGCCATTGCTATCAAAATAAAATGTTTGAATTCCCGAAAGAAAAGGTCTCATTATTCTTATTCTTAAGTTAGATAATCTGGTGGCATCCTTGTTATCTGCAGGTGTCTGGGAATTATAGCGTCTGCTGCGAGTGACCTCCTGCCTTCAAATGCAGAGTATAACTGCCATGAAAATGCTAATGAGGTCCTTAGTAATTGTTCTTGACAAAAATATTATGGTGAGGTTATGTTCTAGCTCGATTTATATATTTATATTATTTGTATCCATATTACCAAGATATAAGAAATAAATTATAACTTGAACATTACAGCCCTAAAAGTTGAGACCTTATTAGACTAGACGCTTATGTAGCTTCAGTAAAGAAAGTCTTATTGCAATCCTATTTCTAAGATTAAAGATCGCAAAAATATGGAATATTCATGGCTTTTAAAGTAAATAGGGAAAAAACTAAAGCTAAAAATGCAACGCGTTCTGTTCGTTAAACAATTATCATTGTTGCGCGTTAGTTCTCTAATCTGAGTACATACGTCATAAGCAACAAAGCAACGCGTTTCACAGTACGTTACCAAAGCATCAAGCACAAAGAAAATTACGTTCAAATATGCTCGAGTGCAGCCTGTCGGAGCGAGCTTATTGTTAACTCCACCTCAAACAGTGGTCGTGAACAAGTCTCGCACGAATAAGCTTCTGATGGATACAATGTAAAAAAGTTTCCTTGCGTCTAAGCTTGCCAACAAATCCTCAATGCAGCTGCGGCACCCACGCACAGCAAAACGTAGGTGCGTCCAATAAATTTCAGGATATTGTGATAGTACTCGTATGTTTTTGGGTTTTTGTTTAACTTAATTACTATTGTAACTGGGAATAATAAATGTTTGTTTGGGAGACCAATCTAAAAACAGGATTATGATTATGAGGCTGATGGGAATGCTAATGTGCGCTTATCGCTGACGATAGAATTTGCGGCGGTAAGGATACTCGTACATATTGACTGTTTATTTATTCGGCTTAAAGGGCCACCTAAGCGAAAGCGATATGGTTTGTTTCACCCACCCACACAAACAAGTCAGCGAATTTGCAAGCCGATGTAAGGATCTCAGCGGGAACTCATCAAATTACGATTGATACGCGATTTGGATTGCTAATGGAATCAAAACTCCGAGTTGAATAAATTTGATTTCAGTAATTTTGGGATACTAGTATGTATGTGTGTTTTCGATTTGACCGAAAAGGGTTAATATTTGCTCTTTAATTTTGAAGATTATATTGATTTATGCCGCCAATTGATAAAATACGTGACAGTATGTAATGGAAGTGTTTTTCTGGCTTTTTTGGCAAGATTTAATTGATGATTTGATGAACAATGATTGCTCCATTTGTGGTTGATAAATCTGGCTACATTAAGAAACTTAAATATATTTTATAAATAGTATTTATTGATTTTATTTTATTTGAAAGATAACTCATTTTTATTAAGTTTTTCAATGGTTTTTAAAATATGTTCTCTGCAACACCCCCATACAAAAGGCATCTTAGTGCGTCCCGTACACGCAAAGTAGTGTATTTAACAGTGTAAATGTTCTCGGGCTGGATGCACTTCCGCCTGATAGAATATATCAGGGTAAGGGTCGCTACATATTCGACAATTTTTTTTGTAAACACTGCTGTCGAAATCGCCTTCGTCGAACATGAAATTTGAGTTAGGTCGCCTACCATTTAAGTGAGCTTCTGGCGAATTTCCAAGAGGGTAGGCTAGTCTGCGTAGCTTCTGTTTGCTTGTTATTATAGCTATATATGCAAATTAAATAAAATTATTTAACCCGGGAGTGACCTGTATGACAGCAGCTACAGCAGTAATTGTTTCCTATACCCGAACTGTAGGATTTCGGTGGTAAGGCATTACAGTGACTATTCCAAGGTCTGCAAAAGACTTTATCACATTAATTATGGTCCATTTGGTCGGAGGCGTACCACCAAACGTGCGCTTAAACCGAAATGACCTACTCCAGCAAATATTTGTCCGTTTTCACAATGCCTTAATAACAATGCAATAAATATTCAGAAGTTCTTTGATTCTTAAAATATTGCCACAATTCAAGAACCTTCACAGGAAAATGCAATCAATTCCAATTTGTAGTCCATTACCTACTATTTTATTTCCAATGGCAATGAAAAGTGTTTCCGACGATATCGAGAACAGCAGATTTCATCTTCTGCTATCAAATAATGATTATGGCAACAAAATGAGAAACAGAAAATAAATAAACAATTTTCCTTCACCGTCATAATCAGCAATAGTGTATGTATTTTATAAAAAAAAAAGAGAAAAACGTTTGAGTAAGAAAAATGTCATGGTGCACTGCTGGATAGACTACCAGTCACTCATAGCGAAACAAACCTAATAAAGAATTGAATGCTATGTTCAAAGGACACTAAAGCGCCGTCATTCGTCCTTGAAATGAAATTACGTAATAGAATCACGTTCAAATTGAATTGCGAAGAAGAGCATACAAACAGTGAGCTCGAAACGGTATCCACAATAAAAGGCAATGGATAAAAGTTAATTTAACATAATTTCACTTTGAGTCAAAATGTTTCTATATCTATCGAGTTTCTTTTACCAGTGGGACATTCTCACCGCTATAAAAACACTTACTCACATGATTGTGTTAAGAAAGCAGGTATGTTTTTTTTAAAGTTTATTTACAAATTTAATTAATATAATGGGCCTGTTATTTTTACATAACTGGAATATTTTTCGTTTCTGTTATTGTCGCTTGTCTGGATGCCTGCAGCTGCGTTTCGAGCCACAAATGCGCCTAATTTCTTCGCGTAACTCGAAAATGAGTGCTATTTAGAGCAAGGACTTCTATATCATTCTTCTATATCATTTCAGCAACCTGATACCCTCCCAGTTAATTCTTGAACATATATTGCAACCATCAGATGTTAAACAGATATTTTTCAAGTCTGTTGGGATTTTCATTTCATATAATCCGTGCTCGTGCCTAACTTGCCGTCACCGAAGTTTTCACGACGTTAGAATAAGAGCACAGGAGAGTTGGCGCTTTCATTAATGCAGATAAATCAAAATAAATTATGTCGACAAGATACCATGAATCGAAATCCGATAGCCCTGCGGTTTTTAGTGATTATTGCAAACGATGCTATGTACTTCGATTCGTCCAAAATCATCAAACTACTTCAGATTGATTAAACCGAATACTGACAAGCAAAGCAAGACAAGAGCTTTAAAAGAAAACTTAGCCCCAATAGAGATTTGGATCTACTCCTTTAGACAAAAACCTTCAACTTAAATTGTTCACCAACACCGAGTAATAAGCTCCTTAGGTTCAGGAATCAAGCAGTTTCTAAAGCTCAAGTTCAAATCATCCAAGGATGGACGGATTTATGATAAATATCTATTTCAGATAACAGGACAAATGCGAAAGAAGCGAGGCACAGATGGCTCAATCTGTCCTGGCCTCCGATATCGAAGAAGAAAACCAATAGTTTGTTAATTTTTTTTTTTGCGTAACAAAACTTTATTTGTTACTGATCATTTGTTTGGATAGTAAAACCGCCCGATTTAATATAAAACTATATAGCCAGCGCGTTCGCTTTATTTCTTAATCTTCTTCAGGTAGAATTCAAGTTCCTTGCCCTCGAGAATGTAACCATCAGCACGTCCACATTGCCCTGGTCGCGATGCGACGCAAGCTGCAAATAAATTAAAAGACACATTACACATTTTGTCGAACATGTGGATAAATTTTGGAGGAAAGACAAAACACCATCAGAGTAACTATGACAAGCAAATCATTTTCACCGGCTAGGGCTTCACTTAAAACAAGTTGGCCCTATAAATTCATGAATCGCTTTGAAATTTGAACATCACATGGAAGGAAGAAAACGAAAAATAGAATTCAGGTATGCTTACCTAAAATACGGCCCGATATGAACTGATCCTCCAAAGCCTGCTCCACTTTGGCGTACTTTTGACGGTCCAAGTATTTCTTCATCACACGGTCGCTGCGCTTCTTGTTCAACACATCGTTCTCATCGTCTTTCTGTGCGTGCTTGGGATCGCGTTTACGTCCCAATGGCAGAATGTAGTGTGATTCGTACCACTGCCTGAATGGAGTGGCATCGATAACAACAATGGCGTTTTTAACCAAGGTACTCGTACGAACCAGCTCATTGTTCGATGCATTGTAAACCACATCGATGATACGCGTTTTACGCGCAACACCCTCGGAGGCCCAAGAGAAATTGCCGGTGTCCAAACGAAGGGCACGGTATTTAATGTTACCGCCCCGAGTGCGGACTTGATGGATACGTGCTCCACCGAGCTGAAAGAAAATAGATGGATAACGAACGAACCACAAAACGAATAACTTATATATGCGGAAAAGTTTTAATTTATCAGAAGTCCGAACATAATGCTTTTCTATCATCAACTGGGTACAGGTGACACGCAGTATCATCACTTAAGTAGTTTCGGGAAAGAAATATTCCACGTTTGAGTTCGTTGTACTTACTTTTGTGTTGGCGGCTGGACGTCCTAACTCGTATTTCCTCTTCTTACGGAGGGACTTGCGTTTGCCACCAGTGGCCCTTCGCTTGTGAGCGCTATCACGACTGATACCTGTAGACACAAAAAAACACTATTCTTCAGAAACGATTGCTAAATTCAATTCAATTTAAACAAATCTGTGGCATGACTTGGATTGCAACGATTTTCACAAGCGAGCAACACAAAAACCGCTAAGGATTTTTTTACAGCAAATATTCCCAAGAAATTATATAGAATTTCTTGAAATAAAACCACGAATCAACTGTTCACAATGCGAATAATCGTTTTTTTACATTATCATGGCGTATTTTTCATAAATTTAATCGATGCACACAGATTTAATTCGTAAAACATGAAAACCGAACTCACCCATCTTGGTGTAAAAACAGAGAAGGAAAGGAAGAAAAAACACATGAATTTTCTGCTTGTGTCAACATTCTTGTAGTAGATTCTTACATTGTTGGGTGTCATGGCCGACGGAGACTGTATTGTGTACAATCTCCTGAATTCTAGTACAAAAATATATATTTAAACAAAAATGAAGAATTTTTTGCTCATTCTTGCCAGTTTACATCTACTTCGTCGATCATTTTGAAATACGATCAAAATTCAACACAGGTCTTTGCGCTACCGAGTTGAACGTTTGATATTAAGATAGAAAACCTTCTCTTTCTATCTTTGCTCTCTAACTCAATCTTTTCAATCCGTATTTAGCTCCTGATCGAAGGTATCGAGTCATTCCTATGCCTAAGCCAACACATTTCTTGGGCCAGCTCGATTACTGTTTAAGGCCCCTTTCCACTTGCGTGTTTGCCGGAGAAGACACGTATCTGGTTTGTGCTAGTAGTAATGTCAGTTCAGTCCGTTCCTTATTCATATAAGCTGTCATCTTGCTGAGAGTTCGAGTCGATGCAATCCTTTCTTCTATTGAAAATTGTTAGAAATAAACATTCAGTAAATTATTAATTAATTTTAATGTTTTTATTTTAAAGCACGTTAATATAGCTTTTGGTGTTATAATACTAACCTTACGAATATTTATTTCGTTATACGTAAATAAGGTATATAAATAAAAAAATAAACCATTTTAAAAATTATTAAAAAGTCTATGAAGTCTAAATACACTGCCTTGCCGATAACAGTGGTTCTACTTTATCATATGACAGAAGAAGAGACAAAATACTCTTTTGATAGATCGATGGCAAACGTCAAATGTTGAAAGAATATAAAAAAAAATTCAGTCCATCCATCAGCCAAAGATAAAAACGTTGCAAAAAGGTTGAATTTTCCTATGGAAAATGTCTGTCAGCGCGGACTTTTTTTCATTTCAATCTATGTGCCAAAACCTTGCAAGAGTCTTGGCCAAAATTAATCCTACACCTTGGGAAAAAGTAAGCAATGTCATCAGTGAGTCACTTGTGTATTAATTTTATATCTGTTCAAGGTCCAATCGCTGTATCGTTATTGCCCACAAGAAAATGCCGCAGGAGTGTTTTGTCTGGATGCGAAGGCTCAGGATGCGGTAATCGCCTTGGGTCTGTATTTTCTAGAGAGCGATTGTCAACACGAAGACGTGATTGTTCCGTATCTGTTGAGACTGGCAAAATGTCTACCGAAGGCCGTTTGGATTGATGACGCAAAGTGGAGTAAAATCGATCGTAGGACTTGTGACATCACCATGTAATTTGTTTATGAACTTTGTTTGGTTTTTGTAGGTGTTCCTGCCGCGGAAAAGTTCAGTTTCTGTTTGAATACACTTCTGTCAGATATTGCATCAAGGTGTCCTGATTTGAGGGATGAAATCATCGTCAATCAAGTAGAAACGCTGAGCGCGTTAACGAATATTATAAAATCAAGTAAAGAGAGCAGTAATGCGCCACCACCGATTATTCTTTGCAAGGCAACAGTTCCACTGTTATTTGGACTGGCAAGATCCATGGGAAGATATGCAGTTTCGGATCCGCCACTTCTTTGTAGGATATTCCCACGGGAGGAGATGCCAGTGGTAAAGGCTAAGGAAACAGCCGTATTCACCTCAAATGAGCGCTTGGGCAGTTTTAGTCACTTTCGGTCCATTATACCACGGTCTATGTCTGGGAGTTTGAGCCTCGACTCCGCCGATTCCAGAATAATTCGCCATGTCACGGCTGTTGCCCAATCCAACACTGTTAAGAAGCCAACCTTCAAAACGTACTTCTCCGTTCCATACGATCCACGAACTCATTTTTTTACGAAATACGGCTCGAGCTTCAATCAATTTCCAAACATGCGAGTGTGCGACTCTCCCACAAAGCAATCTAACGACAGCCCTAATCCAACCACATTCCCAATTCAACATCTTCAAACAATATTCGCCATGGCGAAGAAGCTTCTCATCAAGGAGACCCTAGAACACCTCGACGAACAAGCCAGTGACATATTTGCCTTGCACCAGATCAAAGGCTACTGCTATAAAAGCTTCTCAGAGACACTCAACCTAGTTATGGTCACGTTACTGCGGGAACTTCTTCAAAACCAGATTGATTTACCGACGCCGTTTACCAAAGACGTTCAGGAGTTTGTTAAGCGATTGTTTCTTAATGGACAAACAGAGCTGCAGAACAAACAACAAGATCACGAAAAGGAGAGAAAGGAGGACAATGGTTGCATACCCGTTGTGAACAAGTACAAAGTTAATGTCATGGCGAACGCCGCATGTGTTGATCTGTTAGTCTGGGCGATCCGCGATGAAACAGGTCAGTTGGTGGGTCTAGAGAAATTTTATTTTGTAGCTAAATTTCAGATCTTTCACAGTCGATGAAGATTTCAATGTTCCTTCATTGCAGAGTGGTTTAAATTATTTACTCAAGAAAGGTTAAATGGGGTGATCTTTGTTTTGCGTTCGTATTTCGTTTGTTTTGAGTTCAACCTTTCCTCGGTCCATAATAATCCTTGTTTGTTGGTCTTACGTTACACAATAGACTATGTTATTTCATTATCTGATAAATACGCATTTATCTTTTCACAGAAGCAGATAAGCTCTGCGGTCGCCTCTCTCAGAAGCTAAACTCAATTTTAAGTCACAAAATCGTCATGGACCATATGCCGTTGTTAATGGTGTGTCTCGAGGGTTTGGGAAAACTTGCTCAGAAGTTCCCAAATATAGCGGGCACTTCGATATCATATCTGCGTGACTTCCTTGTCGATCCGAGTCCGATATTGGCCAAGCTCCACGTCTATTCAATCATGCAAAGCATGCAGCAAAACCAGAAAAAGGATGTGAAGGACATGAGTTCGTTCAAAATAGTTATTCAGAATAGCAGTGAGCTGCGGGCAGTCGATGTCTTCGGGGACGCCAACAGAGGTACAATAACCAAGTCGGGTCAGGCAGCGTTTGAGGCGCTTCGAGATGCAGCGATTGAGAATCTGAGCATTGCACTGAGATCAGCGCATTGCTTAGATCAATTTTGTGTCCCGGCCTTAGTGGCCAACGTATCCAATCGACTATTTACAGTAGAAAAACACGAATCGTAAGTTAGTTTTCACTTCAATACTTGATGTATCATATATGAATTTTTACTTTTCCTTTCAGAGAATCCAGTCTAGTAAGCTTAAACATTATTGTGATGCTTGGTCACGTTGCTGTTGCCCTCAAGGACACGTCAAAAACTACACAGAATATTCTTCAATTTTTTATTCAGCGTTTTTGCAAAGTTCCCTCCGAGCAAAATGTTCTAATAGTCGACCAGCTTGGCTGCATGATAATTTCGCAGTGTGAGCCACATGTGTTTGATGAAATCATGAAGATGTTCTCCAGAGTCACAGTCCAAGCAGCTTCGCTCGCATATACATCAAACCCCGAACACCGGAAACAGTTCCATAATGTATCCGACGCAGTCGTCAATGCTTTGGGAAATATTGCGGCTAACATTCAAGGCGACTCTGAGATGCTGGAGCTTTTGGGGAAACTTCTAGAACTCTTTGTACAGATTGGCCTGGAGGGTGAACGTTCCTATGACAATACCCCGGGAGCGCAGAAAGCAAGCTCAAGTGCTGGCAACTTAGGAATGCTGATCCCGGTGATTGCTGTACTTGTAAGACGCCTGCCACCAATTAAAAATCCGAAGATGCGCCTGCATAAACTGTTCAAGGACTTCTGGGTTTACTGCGTGGTTATGGGCTTTACGAATTCACGGCTCTGGCCAGCGGATTGGTACCAAGGCGTACAACAAATTGCGGCAAAGTCACCTTTACTTATCTCCCAAACCGCCCATAAGTCGGACATGAGGGAACTTAACTATACAACTGCGATCAAAAGCGATTCCGTTAGTTTGAATGAGCTGAGGAGTCAGATTTTATTACTTTTGGATCATCCGCCAGCTGAGGTGACGGCGTGCATCAATAAATTAACATTTGCTCAATGCACGTTTCTGCTGAGTGTTTATTGGTTGGAGACGTTGCGGGTAGAAAACTCTGAGGAACCCAGTTTAGAACCGATTTTGGGTTACCTATGCGATACAGCTTTGCAGAAGGATAAATCTGGCATTTGGCAGTGTGTCAAATGGTGAGTGAAAAACTTCTTTCCATGGTTCATTTAATTCAGTCTTGTCCTACAGCATTGCAGATCAAGTGTTTGAGAAGTTCCGCAACGTACTTTTTATACATGATGATGTCCGTGAGAAAGTCCTCGAATCCCAGGCTACACTTCTTCTGGTCTATTTCAATCACATTCATAAACAGATACCAGTTGTCGCTGACCAGTATTTATCCCAGTTGGTGGATAAGTTTCCCCATTTGCTTTGGAATCGTCGTGTTCTTTGGTGTATGCTAGACATTCTACAATTGTTGGCATTCTCTCTTACTTTAGATCCAAACGAAGAGACTCCCACACTTCGAGTAGTATCCACACCGTATACCCTGCATTTAATGGATTCGCTGCCTGCTCGAGAAGGACGACTTAAAGACTTCGCCGATCGTTGCCAAGCTATCGTAAATGAAGCCATGAAGTGGGCTCCCCGATCAACGCGTTCTCACTTGCAGGAATATCCAAATCAGATTCCCACTCCAGTTTTAGCTCATCACTGTGGTCTGGCGTTGGCATTTGATGCAGTCGTAAGCAGTAGCACTTTGTATCCTAACGCGCTGCCAAGTATCAGTAAGAGACCACATTGTGTCAACAGTGTCACTCCGAGATTTGTGTCGGTCCTTTGCCTAAGGAGCAAGTATGCTGGAGAAATTTCGGGTCTGCTATCTGCTCTGAATGAAAAAGAAAAGGCAGGAATAGCCGACAGACTAGTAAAAGATGTTTGGGACGCCTGTGCTGAAAAAAGTGATTCCAAACACCGCGGCGCCCTCTGGAGAGCTACTGCATACCTAATACTATGCTCAGGAATCAATCGAAAGCTTCTTCATGCTGTTTGTATGCTTTTTAAGTGAAATTTGTTAGTTTTTGTGTTAACTGTTCTTACTTGTTTATTGCAGCAACTTCTCAGGTGGAACTCTTCACAGAGTCTGCCATGGAGACTGCGGTTGAATGCTGGCAATGGGTTCTTACCGCTCGGCAAGACTTGGAGCTGTGCTTCATTCAAGAGATGGTAAGTGCATGGCAAATTACTTTCGAGAAGAAGCTGGGCCTCTTCTCAGATGAAGTCCAGATAACCAACCCCCTGGCTGCGCATGACGGGTGTAAACTGGTTTGCAAACCAATCCTGATAGCTCCTCATCTTATATGGCTGCAGTTGCTCTCAGAAATGGTTGATACTGCAAAATATTGCAACCGAGACAAAGTAGAAATGTTCTGCCTTCTGCTTCATCGCTGTCTGCCTATATCGAAGACTAACAAGCAGAACCGACAGGTATCAACGGTTGGCTGTAGATTTAAGTTGCTTCAGTGTGGCTTATCGCTTCTTCAAGGCAACACTATTCCAAAGTCTGTGGCTAGGAACATATTGCGCGAGAGAATCTACAACAACGCCCTGGACTACTTCTGTGGTCCGCCAACGTGTCCAAATCAATCAAAAGAGCAACTCTTGGATGACATATTGATACTCTTGAAATTCTGGCAAACAATGCGTACTGAGAAGAAGCACTTGATGACCACTGAAGTTGGAGAATACGAAGTGGCGAGCTTAGTTGGCACAACATCATCCAACCAGATGTTGTCAGTGAAACAAAACCCAGAAACTGCTTCCTTGATCAGTGGCGGAGATGTTACTCGATCTATGTCGGGCACTGGTGGATGGTACAACACCATTCCGCATTCAACGTCGACACTTTCAAAGAGGTCAACGCGATCGAAACGACTTCCTTATCAAAAGGATGCATACGACAAAGATTACATGAAAAAACGAAACCTTATCCTTGAACTTTTGGCTGTCGAACTGGAATTCATGATCATTTGGTACAATCCCAATAGTCTACCAGACTTGGCTATACCCGGAGAAGAACAAATCAACGAATGGCGAGCGAGACCTTATAAAATGAATGTCTGGCGTGATTATACGCGCCTGGCGTGGTCTTATAATCCGGCACTGGCAGTTTTCCTGCCCTGGCGAATAAAAAATTCCGATTCAATCGAGGATGAAGTGACGCGACTTGTTTGTGCCGATCCAATCGCCGTGGCTCACATACCCGAGGCACTGAAGTACCTTGTTACTACAAAGAATTTGCTCCAGGAGAGTCCGGATTTAGTTTACATCTTGGCCTGGTCAGCCGTAAATCCAATTCAAGCGCTGTCCTATTTCTCGCGGCAGTATCCATCACATCCTCTGACGGCACAGTATGCTGTTAAAACCCTTTCGTCTTACCCAGCTGAGGCCGTACTTCCTTACATTCCACAACTCGTCCAAGCCCTTCGGCATGACACAATGGGCTACGTAACGGAGTTTATCAAGAACATTTCTAAGCGGTCTCAGATCGTTGCTCATCAGTTAATTTGGAACATGCAGACGAACATGTACATGGACGAGGATCAGCAGCATAAGGATCCAAATTTGTACGAAGCGTTGGAGTTGTTGAGTCAGAATATAACAGCCTCCTTTTCGGGTGCTGCAAAGAGGTTTTACGAGAGAGAATTTGATTTTTTTGGCAAGATAACTGCTGTATCAGGAGAAATTCGTTCGTTTCCTAAAGGCCCCGAGAGAAAAAATGCTTGTCTTGCGGCTTTGAGCCGAATTAAGGTGCAATCGGGATGTTACCTTCCTTCAAATCCGGAAGCTATGGTTTTGGATATTGATTACAACAGCGGAACACCAATGCAGAGCGCGGCAAAAGCACCATATTTGGCAAGATTCCGCGTCTATCGATGTGGCATTACTGAGTTGGAGTCGCGAGCCATGGAGGTTTCTAATAATCCAGTGAGTATTTTTCAATTCTATTTGTATAGTAATTATTATGGATGGCTTGTTAGAACTCACAAGGCGACGCTCATTCAACATTTGGTGTTGAATCCTGGCAAGCAGCTATTTTCAAAGTAGGCGATGATGTGCGGCAAGACATGCTCGCTCTGCAGGTCATAACGATATTTAAGAACATCTTCCAGCAAGTAGGACTAGACTTATTTTTGTTTCCATACCGTGTTGTGGCCACTGCTCCTGGGGTAAGCTAACTGTTTTCAACGCAGAGAACTTTATTTTTAAACTGTTTCTTCCCAGTGTGGTGTAATTGAATGCGTTCCGAATGCAAAATCTCGTGATCAACTAGGAAGACAGACAGACTCAGGTCTCTACGAGTATTTCCTTCATCAGTACGGCGATGAGAGTTCAAAAGAGTTCCAGGCCGCCCGTGCTAATTTTGTTAAATCAATGGCAGCGTACTCCTTAGTTGGATATCTTCTTCAAATCAAGGATCGTCATAACGGTAACATCATGATCGACAAGGACGGACATATCATTCACATTGATTTCGGCTTCATGTTCGAATCGTCTCCCGGAGGCAACATCGGCTTTGAACCTGACATGAAGCTCACCGATGAAATGGTAATGATTATGGGCGGTAAAATGGAAGCACCCGCCTTCAAATGGTTCTGCGAACTTTGTGTGCAGGCATTTTTGGCTGTGCGTCCTTATCAGGATGCAATAGTTTCACTGGTCTCACTAATGCTAGACACTGGATTGCCTTGCTTCCGTGGGCAAACTATAAATTTATTAAAACAGCGCTTTGTAGCAACGAAAAATAACAGAGAAGCTGCGGCTCATATGTTGGCTGTTATAAGGAATTCTTATCAAAACTTTAGGACTCGAACGTACGACATGATACAGTACTATCAAAATCAAATTCCATATTAAGAGGGTTATAGTTCCAGTTACTTTTATTAATATTGTTGTTATTTATTTAATCATAAAATGCAGAGATTTTATTGTTGTATGTTTTAAACTATGTATATGAGTGAGTAATTTTAAACGAATGGAATTCAAGTATTAATATGTTATTCTATAAAGTTGTCATTTAACTTTCCCGTGTGTATGGTGGAGAAAAGTAATAAAAATATAAGACATACTATATATACAACGGCAGTTACAAAATATCACGTCTTCTGATCCAAGGAATTAATTTTTAGAGTTCAGAACGTTGGTTTTTGTCCAGATCCGTTTTGTTTCTTTCGCTTTTGTCTTCAATGCCAAGGAAAATAAGCAATTAAGCTCAAAGAACCACGAGGAACCAGATATTTCGAAAACAATATTACCAGCTTAAGAATATGAAATCATTGTGCAAAATACAGTACATTTAATGCAGATGCAAGTCGATCCACTTAGCTATTTGCAAGGTCGTCAGTTAATTCAAAATTTATTTGCTTCTGAAATCGTAAAGGTACGTCATTAAAAAAAATATTTCACACCACGTATAAAACATAGTGACCGCCTGAATACATCCATTTGTGAACTACATTGCCGACTAACATAACATCTGTAGTTTTCCACTGGAAAATAAAAAGTGGATTAGAATCATTTATTTTTCTGGGAGTTTAAGTGTGAAATATAGAAGAAGTTTTCTCTTGTTTAAGAAATCAATCTACATCTCTATTTTAGTGCTTCAAAATATTCAAGGCGTTTCAATTTATTAACATTCGTTTAAATACGAATGAATTGGGCCCGCAAAAATGTGGAAATAATGAAAAAATTCAATAAAATACGACGACCATAAAAAAAATCAAACAACGCAGCAGCTGAACACAATGGAGTTCACATTTTGACTCAGACAAAATTTGATCATTTATATTTTGTGCAAGAAAACGTGTTAAATTTTCGCTCTGAAAAGAAAAGGAAATCCTTAAAACATAAATAGTAAAGAATTTAGTTCAAACAAGGAGAAAATTAAAAGGTATTTTCAAAGTTATACAAAACGACAAATTGATAAAGAAAAAGTGAATTAGGGTGTAAAGTGCAATATCGAAAATTTATTTTGGACATTTCAGCGAGAAACACAAATCGGTGAGAACTGGGGTCACAATCAAACAATCATGGACCTCCCTGGCAGTCGTGATCCTAAGGAGACGTATCGGTGAGTTGCAATCCAATTTGTTTATAGTTTTCCGCAGTTTAGAAGATTCGACAATTCTCCAGAAATAAACCACGACAAATTTTTGCATATCTATAGATTGTGCACGTCCGACACATTCCACTGTTGTTTGTGTTGGGTATAATTTCATGAAAACAAAAAGTGAGAAATGAATTTCGTCAGAGAAGAAGAAGGGTAGACCTTTGGGTGACTCAAGCGTCATTGTTTTGTTTAATTTGTATTAGTGACGAGTGAGTCTACAAAAGGCTGTTTATCTCGCATTGGATTGCGCTAAAAAAAAGTCAAATAGAAATTAATATTTTTATTTTCAGTTTCCTTTATTCTATTTTAAACTTTGCAAGTGAAAAATACAAAATAACGCCCACTTGCTGAAGCAGCCTTTTTTTTAATGTTCATAGAGACGTCACCGCGGCAATGCGGTAATGAATCTTGTGATTGTTCAAAGTATAAAATTAAATTTAAAAAAAGGAAATGTCGAGCCCCTTCCGTCGTCCATTCAATTTCATATTATGTACATAGCTATCAGTATTTTACAAACGATTTTCTTTTTTGTTTTCTTTCTAGCTCCTTGTATGTAGTTGCGAAACAGCTAGACGATGAGAAAAAGTCCATCGTATCTATGGCACAACTATTCGACCACGACATCGAGGACAAGCGTTCGCAGCTCGTGCAACTGTGCAAGTACATCATATTTAAAGACTTTCAAGCGGTTGGCAAGAAAGCTCGCGAAATACTATGGCGCAAGGGTTTCTACGAATTTATAGCATTCGTGAAGAAAAACTGGAATAAAGAGCAAAAGGAAGATACCGCTGAGGAAAATCTGCAGAAGCTGGAGAAGTTTCTATTCAGCGGAATAGCCAACTATAAACGGATAGCATCGAAGATGGAAGAGATCTACGACTTGGATTTAAAGTTTCTTCTAAATTTCAATGTTTTCGCCGAAGGAATCGATGGGGGGGAACTAAAAAAGATCGCAGAGTGCGATGAAGTCATTGGAGACTTTGTGGTTGATAAGAGTCTGGAGGCAGTGAGCTTCGCTTTGGATACTATCCACTCGGCTCTTCTTTCGTTGGGCGACCTGCACCGCTACTTCATCGATTTCAAAATCGAATCAAAGCCAAAGATAAGCAAGAAAATGGCTGCAAAGTTTTACTACGAAGCATTCAAATTGAATCCGGCAATTGGAATGTCACAGAATCAGTTAGGCACTTTATTCTACGGACAGAATTTCGACTTGGACTCTATATATCATTATTTATACTCTTTGGTTTGCATTGTGCCCTTTGAGTTGAGCGAGAATAACGTTTGCAAACTGTTTCAAGCCCACGCGGACTACCTGGAGAAACTCGACGCCAACAAGGTTGAATTCAATCTTAAAGACTTTTATGCTCGGTTTTATTTGATTGTAGACATCTTCTTCTTCGACAAGGAAGTGCCGGATTTCAACAGTCTGTGCCATTGTGTACTGGTAGATCTGAGGAAGATTCTGTGCTCGAAAAGCATCAACATAAACGAAGGCAGCGTCTTTAAGATTGTAAACATCCTCTTCTTCTGTCTGTCCAAACTGAAGATGATCAACTCACAGAAGGTCTATTCACTGAATGCCTTCCTAGTCGCAGTATGTTCCGATCTCATGGATGCATGCATTGTCAACCTCGAGCAAGAGATTTTGTCGAAATCGAAGGAAAACGAAGCCTTCCACGAGATGTATGGGCAAAAGTTTGAAGAGTTCGACCTCTCCGTTCGCAAGAGCCGCAATGAGTATAAAAATTGGTTAGCCACTATGGGTGAAACCGAGAAGAAGCTTAAAGCCCCGTCCGACACAGACGATCACGATGGGATGATGAACGGCAAGCGAGAGGTCAAAACCTCAATTGTCGTCTCGAAGAAAGACTCTGATGAGAAAAACCCTCAAAACTCAACACGAAGTAGCGATGAGGCAAAGGAATCCGATCTCAAAACACCGCTGTCCAGCAAAAGTAAGAAAAAGGGAATGAAACTGCGTCGTCGCAGGAGAAAAATTGCGCAGAGCGACGACAGTAGTTGCTATGATTCAGAATCGGATATGGACACAGATTTCTCTTCCGAGGAGGACGACTATTCCGATCTGAGTTCAAATTTTGAGAGCGATTTCAGTGACATTGAAGATGGAGGCGTAGTGCAGAATGGCATGGAGCTCAAGGAAAAGCGAGAAGAGTCCGAAGAAGAAGACCTTGAGCATAGGAATTACCCTACCTTTTCAGACAACGAAGATATTGTCATTGAGGAGGAAAAGATCATATATCCCGGAGCCGACTTATCCGAAGAAGTAGATAGTGAGGAATTGCTAAAGGGTTTTGAAGTCTTAAACATGAACAGCTCGTCGCTCGGTGCAATCAATTTCAAATCCGACAACGAAGAAGAGGTTAAGGTTGGAGAGCCGCCTAAAAAGCTCGTTTTTCGCAACAAATACGGAAAGATTGATCCGAACATAATAGTCGACTTTGTGCAGACGGAGCCCACCATGAGAGCCCTGAAGATCCTCTTCGACTGGCTGAAAATAAATCATGAAATCCTCTTCGGATGCTACCACTCGAATCCGGAATTCATTCACAAAATCATGAAACTGCTGAACTACTGCAATATTGACATATTCACAAGGAAGGTATTCTTTGAGCGCGAGTTTTTGACATCAGCCAACGTCCGCGAACCTCTGACTGAGCTATTTGATGTTCGTGCAACAGTCCCACTATCAGAGGATTTCGTTTTGAAGAACTTTGACTTGTTTCAAAGCACTCAAATGCAGTTGGATTGGGAGACCACAATCCGTGAGAAAATCACTACCAACGAAGAGAATCTATTGAGGATCTTCAAAATGGTCGATTTTGGTTTCTTCATCTGCAAACAGAAAAAGTTCAACTACAGATTTTGCGTAAAGTCGCGAAAGTTCACAGAAAACGTCAAGAAAAAGAGGGAGGAAAAGAAAGTATCCTCTTCACGGCGCAGGGAACGAAGGTCTGCCAAGAATTCCCGTAAGCGGGTCGAAGGACGCACCAGGCGCTATAGTGATCGTAAGAATGGAATCGTAAGAAAGAGCTATACGAGCAATGAAGAGAAGGACACCGTCGAAGAATGCAAACGCTTGCCAAGAAAGGGATATCTGAGGAACCGCAATGCTGGCGAGAAAATCGAAAAACTCCAGTCGAGCAGTGGTGCTGATGAAGAGCGCAGCGAGGCGCAAAAAAACGAGGTGAATAAAAAATGCGAAATCATGGGCAAACTGTGGCTGAAAAATGAAGTTGAGACCTTGGAAGAGGAGGTAAATTGGACTTGCTCAGTATCAATATGAACAATTCTAAGTTTCTATATTTTTCAGCTCCGAAAAAACCCCATGAACATGATCATGACACCATTTGTGGTTGTAGATGCCAAGGCACTGACTGAATATACAGGGAT
Organism: Orthonevra nobilis; assembly: GCA_963555765.1. Taxonomy (NCBI): domain Eukaryota; kingdom Metazoa; phylum Arthropoda; class Insecta; order Diptera; family Syrphidae; genus Orthonevra; species Orthonevra nobilis. The sequence goes on along the minus strand of OY743226.1, from coordinate 78,359,592 downwards.
TGTTAAGAATTTAGTGAAGAGCAAGAAGTTCATCGTTCTAATTCCAAATGCAGGTAAGATCTAGTTGAACTACCAATATCCATTTGAGATGCATTCAGTGGACTCCTTTTTCAGTGTTCAATGAGTTGGACGATTTGAAGAAACGCAGCGAGAATGCAAGAAACGTCATTCGTTGGCTAGAGCAAGAGTTCACCCATGGCAATAGGCACATGCGTGCGCAAAGGGATAATGAGAACATGACATTCTCGTTGGTGAAAATCCCAAGAAAACTCGGTAAGTTGCAAAAAAAAAAAAAATCGCGAAAAATGTCCACCAAATTCCAATTAAATTTTTCGTTAGATCGCGAAGCAACCATGTTTGTGCAAATCGCTCAATTCTGTAATCATCTCGTTGCCAACCATGCCGATCCAAACTCTACAGAGTTCCAATCGAATGTGGTCACCTATCTATCCGGTGACAATTTACACGAGAAGCGTCATACAAACCTCAGCTTCACTGGCATCTTGGACGCCATTCCAGTGCGTCACGATCAAATTGCCAATTTCTATGCTAAATTCAAAATGAACAAAAAATGAAGAACGTCACTAACGGAGGAACTAGAAAACGAAATCAATCCATCAATGACGAAGAACATACGAAGAGAAGATTTCACCAGAGAATTTTAAAGGCGAACCGTTGAAGAAAAACCCAATTGTGCTAGCGTGTGTTCATTTCAATTAATCAACAACAACAAACAAACAAACAAACAAATCAACAACAACAGCATGCGGAAGAGGGCAAAAACGTATATTAAAAAAAAAACAAAACAAATTCAAACAAACATAATTTTATGATGTGTAAACAACAAGCAAATTTTTTGTTTTAAAAAAGAGAGAGATAAAAAAAATGAAATGCAGTGGGATCGTGTGTGCTGGCAAGTGATGTTGCCCCTCCTTCTACACATCTCGCGGTTGCAAATACAAAATAATTGATGATCATCAACCTACACACAAGCATCTAAATTCAACAAATAGAATTCCATACATCATCCATAAAAAAAAAACAAAATTAAACCAAAAGAAATATGCGAAGAGCGTAGAGAGTTAAGCCCGAAGGAGCTGTGCCATCTCATCAAGAGTCCTTCCTTCGATTTTTGCTCTTAGCAATAATTCTCTCGTCCTCCTGCGCTTGAGTTTTTCGCTAACTTGTTTGCTTTTCAACACAATTTTTGGCGAAAATCACATAGAAAAATGTTTCGGAAAATCTTTAAACATAAAAACAACTAAATCTTCATGGGTCGGTCGGTCGGTCGGTGTCTTTTGTAAGGAATTACAATTACAAAAAAAAAAACATTCTGCGCGCAGAAATATACATAAACAAAAAAAAAATAATATCTTTTACCCATTTGTAGCTAGTAGATGATTTTTTTTTTAACGATTTTTAGTTATTACCCCTCATCCAGCTCTAGTTTGAAGATTGATAAACACTTGTTGCTGGTAGGATGCATTTCTACACCATACAAAATTCCAGCAGCTGCCGTTCTTCAGTTAGCATAGGGAATGGTGAAATAAATCCTAAGCATGTAGTTTTATCTTTAATATCTTTAGACATCTTTTAAAATTCCATGTATTGTTATTTTTTTTTTTTTTAGTTACGTAGAGAACACACTCGATTCTTTCCTATCTAACACTTTTCTTCCACCATGAAAATAGTAATTTTGTGTGTTTGTGTTTTCTTATTTTTTTATTTCGCCATGGATATAAATTTATAAAATTTGAAAGAAAATAAATAAAGAAACAAACCTAAATACATGTCCACTTTACATTGCATTGCGAAAATGTTGTTTTATTGATTAAAGAAAACAACGGTTGAAATGGTGATACAAAAGCAGGAAACTCATTTCATATCAGGAATCGAATTGCATCAGGGAAGTCACCTCAGCAAAATTGTCATTACGTTTTGAAAGCTCAAATCGTGTATGATAAGCATGCAAAAACAAATACATTGAATCTTCACTGAGGAAATTGTCACTGAATTCGATTGCAGATATACTTGCAATAGCAGCGTAACATGCCATTAGAATTTTTGTTCTTTACCTATAACCAGTATTTCGGCACAATGAAATTTATAATTTTCATAATATCCAAGTTAGCACTACTCCCGGATGACGTCATTAGTGAGACACATAACTCACAAATCAATTCGGCCAAATAGGGGGAATGTAAGTCGCCCATTTTCGTAAATTCTCCAAAAACCATTAATGTGGTTTCCTCATGCACTTTTTTGACGAGATGTAAGAAATGGTCTTTGCCTTCAATAGAAGTAGCACATACAAAAACCCTAGAATTATTGTTCCGAAAATGTAGCAGAGCTTTTCAAACAATTATCAAATCAAGTAACAGAACCAATATGCACTTGGTTTGTGCTTTATAAAGCCGATACAACAACCAATAGTTTTACTACAGTACTGTATCAGAGCCAAAGAAAAATATTTTTTTTTTTAATGGATTCTATTTATTTTTTGTATTGTGTACGCATTTTCTTCTCTTATTATTTTTAATACAGGATTTTCATTTTAAACGTGTATGCATATTATTTTTCTTGCTTTTTAAATAATTTTGCGATTGGATAACGTAATATTGTTGTGGTTTTTTCCCTATTTTTTTTTTAAGAATTTCATTCAGTAAGAGTGTGTATTGTAATTGTTTTTTTATAGTTCCACTAGAGCGAGCGAGTTTACTAATACGATTTGCTTTCTTATGCTCTTTTCATTTCTAATAACTTAAGATCTTAATAGCTACATTATTTCGTTTTTTTTTTATTTGTTAAATTAATATAATAATATTTATAGATTTGAAATTATTGGCTATTTGAAGGATTTTCCTAAAGAATTTTCCTTTGTTAATACAAAGATTTATGTTACATTACAAACAAGTTTTTTTTTTTTTTAGTTTAACAAATTTAGACGCGAATCACAAATAAGCAGCAATAATAATAATAATAAAAATTAAAAATTAAATATAAAACTTTGAATTTTAACCTTCTTCCAAGGGAAATAAATACACAAATATATAAACATAAAACAAATAAAGAATACATTGTTCGAAGCTAGCAATTAGCCGAGTTATGATTGTTTTTTTCTTTTGGATCCATCTAGGAGCATCACTGGCCGCAACAAAAAAAAAATTAAAACAAGGAGGGTCTAAGATATAACATTTTTAAATACAAATAGGTCAACGTGGTCTTAATCTATGTTTGTAAATATACATATAAAATACATATTTAGCCCCAAAATTACGTTTAGAATGAAACAAACAATTAAATCACACCCGAAACAGCCTTTTCGTATGGAGTTCCAAGGGTGTCTCTTCTCCGCGGCAGAGTTCCGCTCGCGGTTAATGGTGCTGATTCGGGACATCCGAGACTCATTAATAGTTCCACTAAGGCGGTGGTCTCTTCGACATTGTAATGCGGTGGTGGTATTCCACTGCCATTGGTTATCGCCGCCGTCGCTGACGATGAGTTCGTTGAGGATGTTGAAGACGTCGTGCTGGTATTGCTGGAGTTCGTTTGAGCTGCTTTGAGAGACTTTGCCGTTGCCAAAGATTGAGCAGCGCGGGCATAAGCTAAACAGGTACGTCCCTCGTGATCTGTATGTTTGATATTGGCGTGGTTCTGTAGAGAAAAAAAATTAAAAAAAATTAGTTCAACACTTAGCAAGAACATAATAAGCAACACTTACCCAAATCAGCAGCTGAGCAATAGCCAAGTTTCCAATCGCACAGGCTAAAAGCAGCGGAGTTCGGACATCTCTTGGACTCACCGTGGAATTGGTGACTTCGACGGTCGCATTCGCAAGAATCAAGACGATCGATTTCATGTCAGACCTGTTAAACACAATCTTACATTCATGTACAATCAAGAAATTTGTCATAAAAGTTACCTTATAACTGCCTCAATGAGTTGCTGACCAGCAGTGCCACTGGAGTTTTGATTGCACATTGGTAGAAATTCTTTAGCCTCGTATTTACTCCGAATCCAGCTTTCTTTCTCCTCGCGACTGGAGCTGGGTCGAGGTTTGGACCGCTGCCGTGTGCAAGCCTCCCAAACTGAGTTCGCCAAACTGTTACCGATAGCCAACATGACGCTTAAATGACCTGGACTGTAGATATGAAATCGATAAATAACAGAAACATCTAAGGTCACAAGAAAAAAAACTTACGGCCAATCGTCTAGGTCCAACGATCTCACTTTGGAAATATGCGAGCCGAGATTCCTATGGATTCCAGAGCATTCTATACACATCAGAATTCCCAGATTAAGACTAGCCCATTCGGGATCTAAAAGAGAGCAAAAGATTCACATTTAAAAAGGGTTAAATTCTGAAGGACATCTAAAACTTACTTGGGGCGTCGCAGTCCACGCAATGACCGTTGCCTGGCACCCGTGTTCTAATCGATGTCATGCTAGCCATTTCACTCGAAGTAGCCGGCTTCATTTTACTCGACTCGATGCCCTGCAAAGACTTAAATATCTCCTGTTCAATGGCTGCAACCCATTCGTCACGTTCCTCATTGTTGGCCGCTTCAAAGTGCCACTGTTTGTTATCCAACGAGACAATGTAGAACTCGTAGATATCTGAGTCATCGACTTCTTGGTTCTTGACGCCACTGCTTTTCATTCGACGATGACGCTTTTTAACGTTCGGAGTTTGCGCGTCCAGCTTATTTCCCACCACTTGCAGCTGTTGGTTGCTGTCGCTTACGATGAATGTTTGCGAATTACTGTTACTCATCGCGATTCCCTCGTCACCGGAGGTCTGTTGCGAGGAATTCGATTTGCCAGGCTCCCACAGTGTGTCGAAGGCGGTTAGAAGGCCCTTTTCGGTTAACTTTTTATTGTCTTTCACAATCGACAGGCAGCCAATCCCCTCGCTCAGTCCATTCTGAGAGGATTTTCCGTTCGAGAGCATCGATGATGTGAGAGCACTGTTGGTAATGATGGATTTCGATCCTCGCGGCTTTTGGCCGGGTACCTTCACTGTGACATACTGCAGAGGTATCTCTTTTCCATGTACATCATCCATGTAGTCATGCAAAGAAGGGTGATACGTCAGTCGTCCATCAGCACATAACGTTACATATTTCTTCTTCCACTCCTTGTTCAGGGACTTACTGGAGCGTTTATACAGATATCCTTGCTTCAAAGGAATCGATCTTCCGCTGCCTAGCTCACCGTTTTTAGGTTTATCATCACCTTTCTTCGATGAGGGAATAAAGAGATTCGACCTTCGACGAGACTTCCGACTAGTTGTTGGCGTCGAAGTTGGTGTCGGGAGATCCTTGCCACTGCTGTTATCCTTGCTGGAGTCTTTGCCCTGTGGCACCAAGGACAAAGGAACTAGATTTTCCACCGAATGTGCTGCAGAATGGTGTACTGTCACGGCGCCGGGAGTGAATTTCGTCAAGTTGTTGTTCTCATTCGTCACAGTGACAAAATGTTGATGTTGCGGTTGAGGCTGGGCCGGATGATGAGGTTGTTGCTGGTGCGCCGATACGGCAGCCCATTTCTGTTGTTGTTGCTGTTCATTTTGCACAAAGTCCGCGCTCATTCGCATTGGGATGTGATGACTTGAGGTTGAGAGCACGTGATGCCGGTGTGGCAGTGTCGCGCCAGACGATTGAACAACAGATGGTGTTGACGCAGAGAAGCCATTTGCAGGGACGGCAGCATTGGAATGATGAAAACTAGCGATGCCCAGACGAGTACCCTGAGGTGTGGTTGGCCGCGAATTAACCGGCGGAATACAGGTGGTAATTCTTTGCTGGAGGATCTTCTGGCATGCTATTAATGGGAACAACAATTTCAATTTGTTTTAAATATCGAAATAATTTCATTTTCGTGCTGACAAAATTGCAGCACCTTTAATATGGTTTCAGGGTTTTCAAATAAAAGGTTACAAAAAAAGTGCTCACCATCCTGAAAGACACGTTCCACGTTTAAGCCGTACGTTGCACAAGTCTCATAATATGAGCACCGCTTTAAGTCATTAGCGAGTTTTCTAGCTCTTGAATCGTCTATCACTCGGGGATTCCTCTCGCTGATGGCATCTGCGAAAGAATGACCAACATTAAGTTAAAATTTTTTATTTGGTAAACATTTGAGGGAAACTCACCTTGCGTTCCAACAAGAATAATTGGAATCTCTTGACTATTGCGGAAATGCGCCATTTTGGTATAATAACTGTACACAGCGTTGAAACTAGCCTCGTTCTCCAAACTAAATACAAAAATTACCGCATCAACCCAAGCAGCAAACTGTAAAAAAGGAACAAGAGAAGAGTTAAGTCAATAAAAATAAAATTTAGTCCTTGACAGCGAATGAAATTCACTTTCTTATTGTCCTTGATTGCTAAATAATGCCACCAACCGAGACGTTTCCTACAGAATATAATCCGCAAAGGTTAAGGTTTCTCTGTTCTTGCCTCGTTCGTGTTATTTTTTATTTTTTGAGAGAAAATTCCCCATTTTAAATTTGTTTTAAATATCGTGATCGCGGCACAAAAGGATAATTGTTTTAGCCATTGTACACGTTGGCGGCGTATGGTGTTTACCTTGTGTACCCCTTTAACTCTTCACAAGGATATTGAACTCGCGAGCCGCTTTACAAGTCTTCCTTAAGTCAATGCGCAGCCAGTTTCTACTAAAGCACCACTAAATCACACATACTCGTATTAATGTGCTCAGAGCCCTTGAAATCAGTACTCCATTCTTTTAGTTTATCAAAAGAACGAGAAACAAAAAAAACGTTGTTTAGTGTTACTGAAAAGTCACTGCAAGGAATCAAAGGATACGCGTTTGTACTTAAGAAATTATTTACTCCGCACGAAGCAAAACAACAAGAGCGAGAGAGAGTGAGAGAAATGCTTATCGATTATTTTATTTAGAAACAGGGATAAATTCCCAACCAACATGCTCCGCGTCCTGTACACAGGACGAAAATCGACGAGAAACTGAATTTCGGTTCGTTTCTGTTCTGTTCGTCATCGCAAAGCAGGGTCGCAGTTGTCATGGTCTTCTGTGTTGGTTGTTGTTGGTGTGGTTCTCGCATTGCATGCACCCTTGTCGAACAAATGACGAACGAGTGCTGCCTACCACCACCCACAGCCGCCCGCGGCAAAGTCTACCATCATCAAATCCTGACAGACATTCTCATAGGCCATGTATATTTGGAATACAATACGGTGAATGTATGTTGCGGAAAGCCGCCATATTTGCATACACCGGCAGCCATCAGGACAAATGGTGGATGCATGAATGCATTGAGTCTCAAGTACACGTGGCGTTGTTGTACATAAAAATCATGAAATCCAGAAAACCACCACCCTAACTGCCACACTCCACCGATACAGTGCAGTGTTAAGTCTTAATCATCACAAGTTTCGCATTTCTCATGGTACACTGACTGGCGGTGTCTAAGGATGAAGATGAACTGCGGCTAACTTCGGAGTGCCTACTCTCTGATTCATCTCCCAACGAGTAATTGTGATCGCAGTATGAGTTTCAATAGTTCCAAACCGTTCAATGGCTCCTCCGTCGTACTGCCAGTGCCTATAACACGCCAGACCTTCATAAGGCTAATGGGGATGGGCTTGCATTCAGCACATACCGTGAAGGAGAATGGGTGAGTTAATAATCCTTGAGAGGCTTCCTCTGTGATGCGCGTTGTGCAGTACTTGGCCGAATGGAGTATGAGTCGGCTTCTTATGTGCTATTCTAGTGGAAAAAATTGCCGGCAAGAATTTTTTTCTATTATATCCTGACTGTTGGTCCTTGAAGTGCGACGAATTGCAGAAAATGAGTGTAGGAACTAAGAAGAGCTGCCAAAGATTTGTGGGAAGCATCAGGATCTGTGCTTTAATTTAAAGACGCTTAAAACTTACTTTCTCAAATGTTAAATTGGCTTTAAACTCGGATTTTCTTCTAGCCTCTTTGTTGATCTTACTCAAGTGGGCTTCTATTTTTCCTCTCGCTTTTTTTTTATTTTTCTTAAACGAGCCATAAACAATGAATTTAGCGTCTATCTTTTTTTAAATTGCATATCTCATGATCTTTTTTTTTCGAGCCAAAACACAATCTATGCTCCTGAGTTAAGGAAACAATCTACTAGCTTCGACTCACTTTGAAGTTAAGGTGAATAAAAAAGGGTAAAATCATTCTACAACCTAGATTCATAAAAAAAACTTTTACTCAATCCAGTAAACTTGTAATGTTTTGAATTTCTGATAATATTATTTATAGCAAATATTATTCTGCGTCAAATTCACTTTGTCACCACTTACAATGCAACGTTAACAATCACACCACCCCTCCACTTGGGTAAATTGTACAAAACCTTCACAAACACAGTACGCAATAGTTTCCGGAAAGTATAAATAAAAGTTCATCAGAGACTTACACCTCACAACTAGAACTTAAGGACTACAGAATACTTGTGACTGATAACTTTTCCACCCGGGAGGAAACAGGAACATTTTCCTTGTATTCTGCTGATGCTGGCAGAAAATTGCGCCCAGGCTGAAGGCGGTGGAAATAAAATAGGTATGGTACGCACACGAACATAAAAGTTTATAAAATACATTTTGTACAAAACCGCCACAGGGGAATTTCGACACCACATATCCACATGACAGAAGGTATAGCGAACAATGCACACACAAAAAAAATGATGGCGCCCACCCCTTTTTTGGCTGAGATTTCCTTTACTCCCCGTCACAGTGTATATCACATACTGAGCGGATTAGACACAAATCAATTGCCTCACAGCGCAAAATATTTTGATTGCTGGCAAACTGCAATAAATCCTTTGTTCCAGGATCAATAGACAGGCGCAGAACAAAAAATGTACCCATGCACTCATACCTATGAATATGAGGCCACAGGAGCTTCAATAAATCATAAAGGATTAAACATTTTCAACAGGGACAACAATATATGAGTTCCACACGCAAATGGAAGCAAATCAGTGAAAGGGATAAAAATTATATGAAATATTGAACCGCCATGGAAGCTTCCAAATTAACACTAGAGCATATATTCCCGGTAGAAAAAATTCTAAATTTTTGTCTAGTGTCACAGGGCGTCTTTGAGTATATGAACATGAGGCGATTAAAGCTTTGAGAGTGAGTCTCGTCGAAGACTCACTGTTTGATTATAATAATTGACGAATAAATAAAGACACACGCGCGTTTGTCGCGTGCAACATACCATATTAAAAGAACATTTATGTGAGCTCCAAATTTTTAAGAAAATACATTTCCAACAGTCAAACTACAAATAGACAGCCATAACCATTTTTACGGCTGGACAATAAGTAAATAAGTAAAATAAATCTTGAGCTTTTTTCTAGTTTTCATATCTGGTTCAGTAACCATTTTCCGAGGGGATTAAATAAACGACTCTATCGTTCGAGTAGTCGACCAGCGATAGAAGCCTGACCAAGTTGGGGGCCTTGCTGGTGTGATAACAGTCTCGACTTGTAATAATGAAATTTCAAACTTGTGTCCTCAAAATATTGGTTTATTGTGAAGGCATAACACTGACAGCAGCCTGATGAACCGATTTCTGGCTTTTTGCAACTAATTTAGAATAAAATGGTGGACATTAAGCGAACGTACATAAGTTGATGTAAAAAAAACATTTTTCAATTTTTCTTCATGTCCTTCTGTTCGCTTTGTGCAAAATACATTATAAGGGTAGTTATAATCCCTTGATAGCGAGCAAGTTATATATGTTTTTATTTATAAATAAAAATAGTGCGTATGGTTCAATTGACGAGTCTCCAATTTGTTACAGTCATACGATTGCAGTTCACCCTTTCGCATGACACTAAATAAGCGTCCATCAGCGTAAGACCTAACTCGATTAGCCACCCCAGTGGTCAAATTGCAGTTTTCAGGCGATTTTGCTGTCATTTAAGACTTTATTTTGCATTTTATCGCATTTGTGTTTGCTGATATGCATTTCTGTATCGATTTCATGGTGAATTTACCGCCTACGAAATGTTTCGGTAAATTCTAAAATGACATTTTCAAAAGCAACCGATTAATGAGGGTCCAAAAAATATATTGTATTAAGGCTTGATTTCAATCCAAGCGGAACCTACTCTTTAAGTTTCTTTTTGTGCTCGTATACCTCACACGATACTTTAAATTAGAGAACAAGAAAACTTAGTACATTTTTTAAATAAGTTGCATTTAGATAGTTGCAGCGGGGGTAAGAAATTGCTCAAGTTTGACCTGAATAACAGAATCACGATATTGCTTTTTGCGGTGATATTATCCAAGCCATTTTGCTATTGAACCAAAGGAGTGGTTCAGTTGTTTTACTGTTTAGATACCTGGTGGTGGTTTGGCTTTTGTTCCCACACCGTTGTGCCCCACAAAAACACTAAAAAAAGGGGTTGATGTTTTGTTTTTATGTTCAAATTGGATCGAATATGGCTAGTTTAAATGAAAAGTTTTTTGGTTGTGTTAAATGAACAAAAGTCGATCAGAAAATGTTTGCAAGCAAATCAAATTTTTCAAAAGCATGTCCAATAAGCGAAGAAATGACTCGAACGCGACCATTTATGTGAAGTCAAATACGCTTATTTTGAATTACTGTTTTGTATTGATTTTTACTCTCAGTTATTGGAAATTTTCTTCCGTTTCCAATTTTTTGCCATAGGGAATTTTTCAAGACCTAGTACCTCTTAAGAAACGGTATGGCATTAACAGCTTACACTCAGATTTGACGACTAACAGGCTAACAAACAAAATCGAAAAAAAAACTTAGAAGAGAACTGTTTGAGTTATGTTGAAGTGACTTTCTTGAAGTCTCTAAAGGCTTTGACAAAGTGTGGCATGAAGTGTTGAGGTACAAACCATATGAATATGCCAAGGCAGGGTTTCTATTAAACTTGACATTTTGGGGGGTAAGGAAGTAAGAAATTTACAAATTGCTCAGTTTTTTTTTAAACACTTATTAAGGAGATGTAGTTCTAGTAGCAACAATTTGAGAGGTGTTGTTTTGGTTTTGAACAAAAATGAAGTGTTCAAAAGACCAAATTTGAATTTCCTGAAAGCCTTAAATCAATCTCTCAAAGATCTCAAATCCAGACTACCAGAGAGAATGATCTTCTAGTTGTCTAACAATGACCACAAGTGTACAATTTCATTTTTGAAGCTTAGACATTCCTTTTATAATGTTCTAAGAGTAAAAAGAATCACTCTATTTTATTTTCTGTGTTATCCTTAAACTCCTCCGCTACAATACAATTGCCTCTACAGAAAGTTCGGGAACGAAAACAGAAATACGTTTATTTTTTTTCGAAAGTACTCGTTCGCGACCCAATTTGGTAAACAGAGCATGAGTGCGATTACATACTTTCGCTGTGCGTAAAAAAACAGTCAGTGAAGTTCTTTCATAAAATTAAGGGGAGCATAGTTAATTTTTTTCTTGTTTCCAAAACAAAACTTCCATTCTACCAGGGTGCACATTGCCAAGTTGTTCTTTCTTTTTGATGTTGTCCCTTATTTTAGCCTTTCACCTTGAGGGCTTCTGCGTGCATGCTTCTGACATTTTGTTGTCATATTTAGTGGAAACTCTCTTGAAGTTGAGATGGAATTAAAACTGAATCTAAATGCGTTTTTCGAACAAATTTATCATTAATATTTAATAGAACAAGCATTTAAACTGAACTGTTTACATCAGTAAGGATTTCGTTGGTTCCAAATGAATTCTGTGAAATTCAATACGCACACCATTAAGTTATGTCAATATTTGCCTGTAGTTTATTGAAAAAAAAGTACTACTAAGCTGCCGTATTGGAATTGAAAACAGTGGGTCACTGTGGCGCCAAACAGGATAACCCTATTTTATTTATTACACCGTTAACAGGAGTGGGTGACGTCGTTGTCCCAAGAGCTAATGGGAGGGGTGGCATACAAAAGAAATGACTTAAGCAAGCTTTGATCGCGTGCTTGTGTCGCGTTAGGCATATTCCACCCCTTTATATTGTATATTTTTTCTATTTTAGTTCGTTCAACTTGCAATAGATGAATGGAGTTGATTTTAATACAGAACTAGTTCCTTGTTTTCAAGGTTATACGAAATTAAATGAGTCACACGTGCTTGTTCGAGTATAAATTAAGGGTAAAAACGTGGGGACAGCCTGTTTCTTATGAGATAAGAGGTTGAATCAGCAAATTATGTCACTGGTATCGGCTAAGGAGTATTGTCTTTAAATAAGGCATTGAATATGCATTTTCTACAAGAAAGATTCCATTTAAGTTGTAAAAAAAAAAAATTTATATTGGTTTTAACAAGAGAATTGTCAAATCGTCTCTGGTTGGTGTCTTTCAAAGAAATTTACACGAATTTAATGAAATAAAAATTAAAAAGTACTAACCTGCATTTCTGGAGCACCACCCTCGTCTCGTATCAACAGCAAATAACTTTGATTATCAATAAATATCTCCTTTTTGAATCGCCCGCCTTCAGGTGACTCTTCTTGCATATAGGAACCAGTTAAATAACGATGCACCAAGGCCGATTTTCCCGAGCTCAATGACCCGACAATACCCAATCGAAGATCGGGAACAGATCTTGATATTGTCCATTCCTGGCTATTAACAAATGAATCTGAAAGAAAAAAAATTTAAATTAACTATAAGGCAAGCCTAAAGCATGTTACAAAATTAAAAACCAAATTCCACCAAGAACTGGTTCTCATCGAGCTTCCTCTTCATCAAAAAGTCATAAAGTGTATCAAATTCAAAACTCATAAGTATAAAGTGATAACTGAAAGGAATACGAAATCAAAGAATGCGGAGAGAAAGGAAGACAAAGGCTTCTTTAAATTCACACCTTGTTGCGACATGACACCACATCATTCTCATTAATAACTTTTCTCGCTTGTCTTGTTCAAATAGTTTTTCAAAGCCCATTTTTTTTTTTACTTTTTACATGACCTCTTGCTACGTTGGCTACTTATGATGACTTCTCAAAGAAAAAACATATACTCATAGGATGAGAGTTCTTCAAACTTTAACCGAGTCGCCCTCTTCCCAAAGTCAAGAACAATTTTATGGAAATATCAAATGAAAAAAAACCTAGATTTTCTAGTTGGATGTATAACTGACAGGACATGTCATTCCTTTCGAGGTTACAGCATAAAAGTTTCAAGAAAATCAAAGGAGTTTATTATATTTAAGGTTTTTTTTTACGAAAACTAGTTCTTGTCGTGATTAGCATTATCTTTGGCATGAAATTGTAACAATATAAGAATTGCCTACATCCTTCATCGTTCATTGCCGAGAAAAAATACAGAAAAAGAACAAGAAGGGAAATATCGCAGCCCATTTTATTTCTGATGGACATTTGATTGACAGGATAATGGTGCGATAGTATAAAAAACCCATGAAAAAGGGGCGAATGTTTTTTTTTTTTTTTGGTATTTGGTAATTATGTCCAACAGCGTTACGAGATGGACAGTAATGAAAATGTGATCGGAATTCGAGTATACCTCAAAACATTTTTTTTGAAAATTTCGAACCTGAATTCATATCATATTCGAAAATGCTTTCTTAATTGCCATTATCAGTCATTGATTACACCCCCTTTCAACTAAACTGCCCTCAAACTTGCGCACGTCCACATCTTTCCTCCGTAAATCGTTCTTTCCTCCATTGAAAAGAACTCATAATTAAAAATAATAATCAGAGCTGTGTGGCGGCACATGTCACAGATTCCTTGCCAAAGGCGAATAGGCAAGGTAAAGATAAAATTAAACGAAAAGCAAACTGCATTCTTCAGTGTACTGAGATTGTCAACTGCGATTATTCCACCCTCTGAGCTGTAAGAAAAAAGGACAATAGAAATCCTTGCAAAAAAAGAAAAAGAAAACAGAAAAGAATATATATAAAGATTTGTTCCATCTTCATGGCAAAGAGGAAATCAAAACAAAAAAGGATCAACAAAAAGGCGCGCGCAGATGTTTCACAGACAATCCCATAGGTCAACTTTTCTAATAAATCGTAAACAAACAGGACTTATAGGCACGAAATAAGGTGAACTGGAACTACTGTCCGACAGGCAGGATGCAATTGATACACATATACAAAATGAAGTGCTTCGAGTCTCGAACGAAGGCAGGACATTCAACAAGGGTTAACGTGACCATCTACCGTAGGCAACAAACAAAACAAGTAAACCTAAACAAGTTACGCAATTTCTTGAAGTAATAATAATAATAATAAAAAAAATTGTATACACATATAAATACAGCAAATTTAACAAAAGGATTCTACAACAAGTACGACAATTGACCCTTTCGTTGTCCTAACATGCCCATACATTTATATTTTATGATCAGTTAAAGGATCATTCAAGACAACAGGCAGTGGTCTACCCCTTTTATTTTCTTATTATAGAGTATCCTTGCACAAGTTCTCGTTTCGTTATTCTAAACCCATCTCACGCCTTGTTTCAGTACCTTTCTCGATGGCGTAGCGGCACGGCGTGTCTGGAAAGGTGAAAATGATGATAAAATCCACTTTATTACCGTTTATTATTATGGTTTTTTGTTTGTCCTCAACTGGAAAGTAAAATAGAATGCACCAGTGGTCAAGATGTACACGATATGTGACCGGGTAAAGAGGAGAATGAAGTAAAATCAACCCAGAAGGACATAAAGTTTGACATTTATGTTTATGTGAAGTGAAGTCCTTTTTTTATAGACTGTTGATAGTGAGCGGGTCTTTATTAAAGAGTATCAATATCGTAAAGAGTATGTTTATTATGCGTAACAGTTGTTCACTGACAGAATGTGGTAAGCAAGTCCTTTATAGCAACTGATTGATGCCTGTGAAGTTTTTAAAGAGCATACGAAATTCTACAAAGCTGGTGATTTGTAAATAGGGTTTTGTTTGTGACAAACTTAATTCGATACAGTAGTTAAAAGGGTTGTTCTGATTTCTAAAAATACTTTAAGTTAAAGGGAGTTGGTTAGCTTTGCTTCTTTTAGCGAGAAAGCCTTGCACTTAACTCCTTTTAGAGCGACATTAAGAGCTTAACATTTTGAAATTTAAATTTTACCTTTCATAGATGTACCCAAACTTGTGCAAATACTCGTATTACTATTTTAGATTCCGATAAGCAAACAATTAATTTTATTTAAATATTTACTATGAATTTATTTTAATGATGTAAAATGGATGCATTTGTAAATAGAAAAAAATGTAACAAATATAATTAATGAATAAGACATACGCTCTCTTCTTTTGCAAAAAAAACCTTTTCACCTTTTTACAAAGCAGGAAGTTGTATTTTCTAATTTCTCGAAGGAATCAAATCAGAAATCAAAGAACCAGGGTCCAAAAGCTTCCTAATTTGTGTTAAAATGAATTTTGCATCTTGATCGGGGTCTTAATCGGACGTTGTACCCTTTGGGCCCAATGGGCGTAAAGTTGTCGTCCCCCTGCTTATGACTTATGTCAGAACTGTCAATATGAACATGAACCATTAGATATATTCTTTGTGAAATGTCCCTAAAAAGAGTCGCGACGTCTCCGCTTTTTTGCTCCGAAATTTCAAGGGTAGAAGCTTAACATTATTCTTAAGACTTTATGATGTATTGTTTTCTTGCAGCATTCGCTGACTGAGCTACGCACATCCTGTTAACAGATTGCCGAAACAAATCTGTGAACAAGGAAGGTAGAAACATTCTTCGCAAGTTGACATATAATCTATGCGTCAAAGGTAAAAACATGCAAGGAAACAATGCACAAACATCAAAACGCACTTATTTTCTTTTTTATTGATGCCCATGTAAAAGGATTAAAAGCATTGTTTCCCTTCATCTGCCCTTTTTTCGGTGTTGCGTTGGCCACAGAATTAGATCACCTCGAGGCTTATGCTGCAACCTTGTTTTGGGACACACAATCATCTGACAGTTGATGAATTACTTTTTTTTCTTTTTTTGCTTTTTTAACACGCTGTTCTCAAAAGGAAAAAAAAGAGACATATGCAAATGATCAACTATTTAGCCGAAGGATTAAATGACTCGAGCCGAGAGTTATCATCTGCGGTAGCCTTGGTGTTTGCTTTTCTACTTTATCTAGTTGAAAATACAGATTGTTCATGTAAAAAGGGGTTATCTAGGGGTCAAGGATTGTTGTCGCTTCCCATGACTAGATAAGAACACATTACTCATAGAGAAACAGGTTTTTAGTATCAAAATATTTATCCAAGGATACCCCCTGTGTGAAAGTTCAACCCAAGCTGTCACGAGATTATTGCTTTATTATAATGATAGATTGATACGTTTTGTGTCAAGAGAGCTGCCTCATTAGTAATGGCAATGAACTGATTTGAAAGTGAGATGAAGAGGAACGAGACACGTCTCCTGAGCGGCCTCGATTGGTAACTTCAGACTTCTACTTCTTATTATGCAACCAGGCGTCTTTCCTTTTATGGAACTTCTTAATCTTCTTGTAGTCAATTCACGCTTTGCTAAGTTTCACGTGAAGTTGGAGCTGTGCCATTGAGTGAGGTGTGAATAGTGTTAAAGCAAGAAACTACTTTGCGCCTTGTATTATTCGTGGGCTGAAAATTGGTCGTTAACATGTGGCCTTATTTGGTGTGGTTAGGTTTCGGATTTATGAGTAAGAAAACAAGACGGCAACCAAAAGAAACAATACGAATAGATCTTCCTTTGGTGATTTTTGGAGTCTTTATTTTTTTTGTAGATTTATTTGTGTCTTACAAGTTTTGGCTCAATCAAGTGTAAGTAGAACTTTTATATGGGCTGGTGACCTTCTTTTTTTTATATTTGTCTGTGGTAGACTAAGCTGAGGCTAAGTTGGTAATAAAATCGAATGAGCCTCGACACTTGTGATCTGTTTATGGAAAGACTTGATTTTAACAGGGTTGTAGATCAGTAGAGTTCGATTTCAAGGCATAGTTTTGTTTTCTATAACGACTGGCGTTTTGCCATAGCATCTATTTATGTGTATGAAACGTTGGATAAATTTAGCTTTAATAATTCATACTTCGAATTGAACACTTATGTGTCAGTGGATCGCATAACAGCCGAATAAGCGGAAATGACTATAGACAGAAGAAGTGAGTGGTTGTCATAAGAAAAACAGATGATGATCATGAATCATCATCTTTGAGCAGATGTTAGGAAATAAAAAAAAAAAAATCACCAACAATACTTTTTCGCATGCAGTTCCATTTTATCTTTGAATGATTCTTAAAGCATTTATATCTGCACTCAGATCAAATGTTACGCCATCAAATTCCCTCAGTTATTACTAAAGTATTAAAAGTAATTAACAAGAATAGTACGCAAGACAAAATGAGCTGCTTCCTGTTAAAATACGGACTATAAACGCATACATAAACTCTTGACAAGGTCGGCACTAAAAAGGCTTGATAGTCATTAAATTAATTAAATGAACATTCTTTTATCACTTAATCATTTAGGCACGAGCTAGACCTATATATTTATGCGACAGAATGTGTCCCATAATTTAGGACACATAAAACAAAAAAGTTGTTAAAACCCCGCTTAAGTATCTGAATCATCATGCGTTTCGAAACAGCGAGGTACCCAGAAATTTACCATCAATCATCAGGTAACAAGGTGCAACGGAAAATGTCTCCAATTGTCAACAAGATGTTATGTTAGCGTTTATAGCTCCGACGACTTCTGGCGTCCGATAATGACCCAAAAACCACTGAAAAGTGTTTCAGTGGGACAATTAAACTGATAATAAAAATCCAGCTTGACCCCATCATGAAAAAAGGGAGCACAAGTCACAAACGAAGGTTGCCCTCTTAGAAGTTGCAGAATGAAGAAACCCTCGTCAAATCCAATTAAACCTGAAACAAGTCAATCAAAGCTGTTTAAGTAGATCTAGGGTTTCCCCAAGTGCACCACATTTGAATGATCCATCAAACTGCATCGGCAGCTCACTATCTACATCCGGTTTAAGCCGCCT
The DNA here is from genome assembly GCA_963555765.1 of Orthonevra nobilis. Taxonomy (NCBI): domain Eukaryota; kingdom Metazoa; phylum Arthropoda; class Insecta; order Diptera; family Syrphidae; genus Orthonevra; species Orthonevra nobilis. Next base: position 78,341,564 of record OY743226.1, on the reverse strand, counting down.
GCAGTCACATTATTCTTTATCAAGTTCCGCCCTAACTTTGGTGTTGTTTTTTTTTATAATTTTAGCATTTTCTCCACAGCAAGTCGATATGCGGCATGGTCGCAATTACACGCTTCTATCATTCGAAACTGAATTTTGGTGGAATACTCGTGTGTGGACACATTGAATTTAATGACCGTAACTGAATAAAATATTTCCCAGTGAAAAAAAGTCTTTCTTTCAAGAAAAAGCGGATAGCCGTGAAAACTAATTAATAATAATCAATAAATTGTTTTTTTTTTTCTATGCATACATATCAGGGGGAGCTGACACAAAATCGAAGGTGAAAAGGTGCGTAACGCTGGAGGATTGACTATGGCTACATGGATTGACGAGTACCTTTACTCGTGGATGCGTGTTGTGGTACCATGAAAATAAAGTTTCTACATGAGTGAGTTTGTTTTGGTCGTATATTATGTTATTGTTACGATTCGCTTTTAATTGTTGCGGAAATCGGAAAAAAAGAGGGAAAAATACAGGCAAAGTCACATGAAGGAACTGCGTGTAACGTGTTTAATCCACGACTTTGAACTGTGTAAATGGGTGGCAGGCATGTGCTGCGAATGTAGAATAACATGCAAATCGAAATTCAGAAGAACAATGGGCACTCAGAGACGAGCGGACTATCTTCATGGCAGAGCTTGAGCTTTATAATGTGAAAAGTTCTTAATGACAGGTTGTAAGGTTTTTCTAATAAATTAAAATGTCTACCTATGAACATTGCTGAAAAAACCTTTCAAGTGCTTCTGAACAGTTTCAAGTTTGTTTGTAAGTTAATTCATGACACTCATTCAAGGCAGTTAACCTCAATGACAACATCATTTTATGGGGCTCCAACAACAGAACAGAATTAAAAGCTTTCAAAACCCGAAGCTGTCCTCTATCTCTAAAATGAGATACCCTGTTTCGTTAAATTTGAATAAAAAATGTACAATATATCCGTTCAAAATTAAATACGGTTTAAGAACGCACATCGATAGTCCCTTGTTATATTTTAAGGAGGCCCTTTGCCGAAATCCTGAGCCACCTTTAACAATCACTTCCTAATTGCATCCAATATTTATGGCCCAAAAGTGAAAGACAATTATTTCCAGAATTTTCCCATTAAACGTTTCCTTATTAGTGAGCCTTCGAAAAGGACAATTCCACACAGTATAATTACATTGTAATGAGCCAACAAGAGAGGACGCCAATAAAACAGACACGCAAAATACCATGACAATTGCCCATAAATTCACCATCGAGAAATAACAGTTGCCGTCAGTTCACGCGGATGCAAATATGCTAGTATTTGTTTAAAGAGTCCATCTATAGGGGTCATTTAGATTTGTCGAAGACCACAGGACAACAGGAGGCACATTTTGGGCAAAATAGGAATATCAGTTGCCGGGGTATAACCGTATAACGTTTTAAAAGTGATCAACAAATGTTTTCAAAATATTAATATTAATTAATATAAGGGTATATAGATACATAAGAAAACGAAGACAACGACGATATCCTGTTGAGGCAGATGCAGATTTCGCAAGTAGTAGACTTTTATCACTCCCAGGCATAAATGTGCACCGCAAATAGAGAAAACGACTCAGCCTGTTCTTTGCTGAATAGATTCACTCGAGCGTGACTGATTTTTGCGTTCTTTTTGCTCGGTTTTCTCCTCAAATTAGTTCCTTATTATCACCGAAAAAATTAAGCAGCAAGCAACCCAAATATCAAACAATAAATAAAATTCAAATTTGACCGAAAAAATTAACGACTACATTCGTTTGACCGACCACACAGAAGCTATTCGCTCTTATTGAAGCGTAAAGACGCTTTGTTCCACATCCTTACGTTGTGAAATATCGCGCAAGTTTAGTTTCATGCGAATGTAGTGTCTCCCTAATGTTGAGGAGGTACGTATTGTGTGCGGCTGTTGTTGCGACGAGTACGACTCAAGTTTTTTTTTTCGAAAAATAAAATAAGTTCTTTGATTGTCATTACGATACAATGAAACTGATTCCAGGCGCATCGTCCTTATATATGTACAGTTTCATAACCATTAAATGGTAATAAGAAAGAATAGCGTTTTTATTAAATAATTCACTTATTCAGGTTACCCCTGAATAAGACCTTTTCCGTCTCTTTTCTGAACTTGAATCACTCGCGCAACTTTCAAAGAAGTATTTTATATTGTTTGTTCTTGAATGTTCTGTGTGTGCACTTCAAGATGATTTCTAGGTTATTCTCTCCCTTGAGGTACATCCTGGCTTATTAACAAATAATAAGCAATAATTCATTCGCTAAAAAAGGATATGTGTGCATACATACACTCTACCTATTCTTTTTTCTTTTTTAATTAGATCTTTGTAGACGTTGTGTATAGTTCGTATGCGTAGTGCGATGCACTTGAGAGCAAACAGAGGTGGATGTTTTTTGGAACGGTAGGATGATTTATGTGAAGCTGTACGAGTAGATACAATTTTCTAGGTGAAGTTAACCCTTCTTGTTGGTTTTTTTTTCTTTCCTCTTCTTCTTCTTGTCGACTTAAGGAGTTTTGTGATGTTGCTCCTAATTTGCAGGAGTGTATTTAGTTTTCAAGTTGTTTGTTTCCGGTTTTTTAGGTACGTAAGATAGCGTACAAAGTCAAATCTTCAAAAAGAAACACGCCCATAAGAACCGAAAGGTAAGTTTCATTGGCTGGATGAAGGTTTGCATTTAGCTTGAGAGGGATTTCGTTTAAGGGTTAAGCAGTTACCAACTGGATTGCATGTACAACATGTCTGAGATAATAAAAGCAAACATACATATGACGTTTATAGTGGGCTCAAGTAAAGAATTTTTGAAAGAGATGGAAATATCTTTAAAAAAAAATAACTGAAAATTTATCCTTAATTTTTTGAGACACAAGACAAGTACACGATTATGACTTATGTTTTACAAAAATCTGGAACTATTAAATTTGTACGTCTTCAAATTCGTCATCCAAGTATCTGTTTGCTTCACATTGTCTGGCTAGTATTCTAAATGGATCAGTAGATATTTATTTAGTTCGACATTTCCTCCCCCAACACTCCACCCGTCAACCTTCAATTCAGTTCAATTTCAAAAGAGCCAACGAATAAGCTCTGCTGTACGACTATAAAATCGAGTATAACAATGTGCAAGTATTTCTAAATCCAATTATATTCGAACCTTCCAACGGAAAGCACTTTTATTATTTGCTGCTTATTTTGCTATTTTTAGCCAGACTTTTGCGTTTTTTTCTTTTCTGAAAACTTTTCGTATAAAATCGAAACTTAAATACCTTTTAGAGTGAATTTAAAGAATGCCTGGCTAAAGAAAGCAAACGGTTTTCTTTAAGTTGATTTTGTTTCGACGTCTTGTAATTGATTTGCCGGGGGTACTTACCCTTGACCTTTTCAACTTTGACAGACAAATAACGATTTCTGTTGGGTGGGTTTTAATATCGAATATTTTGTGTTTGGATTGGCTGATGTCCCATGATGGGCGATAAATGTTCATTCTCAAGTGACTGGGCCTTGACGTCAAACCATTTCCATTTTCGAGACACTGAAGTGTGTGCGGAGATTGATTTAAATTCATTTCGTGCGCATTTTCTGGTGAATTTTGATTAAAGTGCACGTGGTAATGGATTTGTGAATCAGAAATTAAAATGGTTATTTTTAGGTATACCAAAAAGGCGAATGTGTTGTTTCCATGAACCTTTGTAAAAGATCACTGTTTCGTTTGCTAGGTACTATAAAGATCTTTTCACTTATTTTCTGCTGAAATTACAAAATAAATATGCGGAGCTCAATTTATGAGTTACCAAAGATCTATCGCCACTACAAACTCGATAGAAAGTTTTTTAATTTATCAAAATATGTTTTCATTCCTGTAAGCTTATATCCATGGTAGATTCATATACAAAAAAATTAACAATCACTTTTCGAATGGAAACGAAAGATCGTTGAAAAAAAGGAGTGCACATTAAAATTGTTTGAATTTGTCGGCATTTTTTGAGACCCGAAGACGAGTACAGAAGCAAACCAAAAGGTTATATCATTATGAAAATCAATAAAATGTTGATAATATTTTTTCAATTGGCAACTGATTGTTAAGCGGAATGATTTTTCTTTTTCAAAAAAAGTTTTCAAGTAAAAAACTTTAAGAACGGCAACAACAGTCCTAAATTTTGGTTTACAGTGTTCTGTTCATCCATGTAAACAAACTTTTTTGACTATAGCAAAATCGTTGTTAATATTTTGTAAAATTGCATCATAACTCAGTTGTACGTGTTGTGGTTTCAATTTCTCAATTTAAATTATTTACTCTGTCAAACTTATATCACTGGTAGAACAGTCCACTCGACCGGATAAACTTGAGCCCTATTCCACTAGAATTCAAACTTGAGCTCTATCCATTGCTTCAATAAATAGGCCGGTAATTAAAAACGTATAAATAATTTGAAGGCCTTTTGAAAGGGCTTATGTGGCCCTCCAGCGATAAACACCTCCCTAAACGAGCCGATAAATTTGTTAATATACAAAAACGTGAACAATATCCTAAATGAACCGATAAATTTGTTAACATACAAAAACTCGTGTTAAAATAACGATCGTGACCATATTTATTAGCAGCACAATGGTCCGCCCTTTTTAAAATGTAAACTCGACATAGCAAACAATTAGTTGCAATAAAAGGGCACCTTGCAACTAAATCTTTCATCGGTTAAAAAGCGCTTAGTGGCATTAAAACCACGTACAAACAACCGTAGCTCATTGACCTTACGCTTCACGATCAATTTGTTAATATGAATATCCGTGGGAGTTTTATGCCTTTCTACAGCTAACGTGTGTCAGTTAGAAATAATAAAACGGACAAAGCCTTGGCAGAATCACGACAGTCATTAGCGAAGGCAAACTGAACCAAGCCAACAGTTATATGTGTAAACAACCCAACGCTAATACTATTAGAAACGAAATATCATTTTAATTTATTCAAACCGACAAATTAGCAAACTCTCGTTCTTTGTTTTACTATAATTGATGTTCAGGTGTGTTCCTATTTTGAGCGAACGTTATGACTTGAAGTGAAATTACCTATCCAAAGTCACAATCTGCAAAGTTAAGTTAAAAGATATAAGAAACATCGAACGAATGATTAGCATTTGAGTGTGTTGTGTTGTGCCACTAATAAACATGTTATGTTGCTTTGGTATTCAAAAAGAAACTGTCCGTTGAAACCGACCTTGAACTTCGGCCATAAGTAAACTGTTTGGAGATAGTAAGAGTTAGATGCTTTTCAGACATTACATAAACGCATTTTGAAATTACGTTTTGACGTCTCAATTAATGCGCTAATCAATTCAAATATTTCGGCCATAAAAAGAGACTTCAACGACGCAATCTTCATGTCAAATGAAGCAATTGCAAATCTGATTTGACATATTTGTCGGAAAATTGCGAAGGCAGACAAATTTTGAAGCTGGTTTTGAAATCGAACAGATACGACTGTGGATTTAGGTGAAACTTTGTTGACAAAATTATAACAAATGAGGCGTTAAATATAGGATTGGATGCACTTTGACAATCTGTTTAACGTCAAATTGGCACAATTATTATGAAAGTGAAAACATTCGCCTTGAATCAGATGCTTAAGCATACAATAACGCTAAAAATACAAATAAATATGTCGTAGTATTAAATCTTTTTTGTAAAGTGTTGGATTTTGAATCAGCGAAACGTTAAGTAGATCAAACAAAAGTTTTTCGAACGTGTTTAGCTGTTACATTCTTAACTTCACTCTGTTGCGTCGAATTATTGGTAAATTAATCATAATTGAAATTTTGAATTTTGTCATGACTTACTTTTATTATATTTTATGTGGAGAACGGCGAACAAGACTGCGACCTTCAAAAGTGCATTTTTAAAGCGATAATTTTGAATGCAAACCGAATTTCGGCACAGGGTAAATCTTCACAGATTACGAGTCTTTAATTGTGAACCACTCCCAATATTATTATCAATTTATATTTAATTCAAAAATATAAATCAAAGACTATATTTCAAAAGACCTTCAGATATTTCCTCTCATGAAGTAAAGTGGTCATTAACGAGTGCATTTCTCAGACTTAAATCGATTAAATTAAAAAGGCTACAACTCTCAAAAATGTTTACGACTTTTAAATGGCATTACATTTAAGAAACAACAGGTGGATGTGAAACAGCCGAAACTACCCGCTAGGAGCATTTGCCTTTCAGCAGCATAATCCCAAATTTCACATAAGCTAGACGATTAATTTTCCTGGTGGTTGTTGAAAGCTTAAACCATATTGAAATGTGCAGATGGGGGCGAATTATTACTTTACAAAACAATTTGGTTTATGAGGCCGTAAATAAAAAAAAAACATCGGCCGTTGGAGCTTAAAATAGATGATTTTGTAAATGTTTGAAAAGGAACAGCATAGATGGACTCTTATTGTAGGTTGTGTCTATCAAAGAATATCCAATTGAACTGTCCTTGTTTTAGACAGTTGGAAAGTACACAGAAATAACATTTTACAGAAAGATTAGTGTCAACAATACTCCTACATTGCTTTCGTCCTTGCTATCACTATAAATTGAACTTGCGTTCATCGACAAATCGTGTTGCATTTGATCACTGATTAAATTGTCATGGTATCCTTGAAATTCCACAGAACTAGGACATGGCCTGTTCCACATTTAAATTTGCTCTTTAATGGTCCCTCTGTTAGCGATTGTCAGAATTTCAATTTGGCGTTGGATCACCATCGAATCATTATCTATTTATAGACATTATTCGTCATCATTAAATGACGCGACATTGCAGGTAAATCAGCAAGTAATATATGCATGGGTGTTTATGGTGGCAAGTACTCTGAAGAGTTTGATTAACCCACACGTTGTACTGGTTGCTTTATGTCAAGCAGAGAGTTATGCTTTTGTTTGTTTGTCGATTGTTTTGGTTTCTTTATTCGTGTTTCGTGTTCATCACACGAACTTGTGCATTATGACGTAATGACGCAGTTTCTCTTGTCCAAATACATAAAAACGAAGCACTACATGTGGTAGCAAATCTTCAGCATTTGCTTTTTTTTTGTTTATTTTGTAAATGATATGAGTGACTTCATTTACTAGACGTAACTTTTCACTTTAAAAACATGCTATAATGCCCGAGGGCGCTCGAATAACCCTAGTAATAAAACTTTGAAAGTATATAATAAAATAAGTCAGTTTTCCTTTTAACTTAAATACTTGAAACTTCCTTTACATAACTAAAAACACTTAAGTTAAAATGCATTTTGTTTTTGCTGTTTTGAGTGATTTTTTATTGCTTTGACTGTTCGAAACTGTTTCATAATGACGGCACAACAAATTTTGTAAATCTTAAATTTAAATATTCTTGCAGCATCGAAAAGTTCCGATTTCAAAGCATGCAAAGATCAGAATTGTACTAAAATCACTAAGCTTTAGCTTGATATTTGTAGATGTGACTTTGTATTTAATATTTAATAATGACAAAAACAAAAACCTTCTCAGGCCGTTAATAAAAGTTTTTGAAATAGAAATTTATCAACAAATCTCTTCTTCTTCCCAAAGGTGAGAAAAGACATTAAATTTGATTGTCCCCAATAAAATTGTGTGTCTTCTACCTGCTTATCGATATCAGTACTGCACGATAAGACGGGTGAATATGCTTGGAAGCTAGTTTCATAAATTTACACGTCATTATTTATCAACAAAAGTAAGTAACTCCATTGCGATAACAAAGTCAAAAAAACGTCCACACCCAGAGGGTTAACTACGAAGAACTATTGATTCTGCATGACTGATCATACCCCATCATTATTTCTTAATCACGAATAGTTTATGAGACATGTTACACGGCAGATGTGATATTATTTTAGATTTAATATAACGAAAGAACATCTGACTTTTGGCACAAAACGATATTTAACCATTAAAATATTTCCTTCATTGATTCGTGTTGAAGCAAATCGAATTGCATGTACCTCTCAATAATATCACTTTCACTGTGCACCGAAATGACGAACGAATGCCGAGTGACCACCAACATAAAAATGTCACATAAAGTATCTGTCTACTTTAAGAAGGAAAACAACATCATCGGCAGAAGAAATTCTCAAAGAAAAACACCAAGAAGGACAAGCAGTTGTCATAATTTAAACGAAACAAAAGACCAAACACAATGCACATAGGAATGGTTAAAAAAAAAAAACAGGACACGACGGAAAAGAGAAAGCAAAAAGGGAAAGAAACCAGCAGCCAAAATACTCCCCTGTGGGACTTCTGTGTGCCAATGCGGTTGGCGAGTCGTCCGCCAATCCAAATATGTTTGAATAAAGCGGAAAGAAATCACTATACAGGAGTTGTAGTGGCTTTGCCTTTTTGTATTGAGTCTGAATTCAATTTGAAATCAAGTTCAACGTATCTATACGTTTTTGTATACACATAGTGGAGAACAGTTCCCTTCGTCGTCGAATGGTTTCTCTCGTACGATTTAGTCGCTTGGTCCGTCGCGCCGTAAGGAAATCATAAGTTAAAAAAGAATTGCGATCTATGCCAAGTGATAGGGTTTTCCCAAGTCATAGACAAGGAGATTCAAAACGTAGCGCAAATGTATTGCTGAGTAGATACTTGGCAGCATTTGCCTACATCTATCTAATTTTTTTCTTTTGGTTTTGCCTACGATACTACGTTTGTGTAACCTAGACAGGCAGTGTTTTTTTTTTCAATCAAATAAAAGAGGCTAAAAAAAGTGGTGGTTCTTTACTGTACTGTTCAAATTGTTTAAGTGCAGTGACATCGGGGTATGCAGGAGTTATTCCAGAGCCGAAAACTTTTATTTGAGTACATTAAAGCATTACCAAAAGTTTGCCATAACCCACAAGAGATTGTGTTCAACATATGATTTGTAACATCTACACTGTGAACTTTTTAATAATACACAAATCTTGATTATAAAGTTATACTCTAGGCACGCATAAAAGCATCTTTGCCCACACTGGCGTAAAAAATTAAACAGTCAGAGTTTAGATTGTTTTTGCACCAAATCCTTAGACTTAAGAAATAATTAAGCAACTTAACATTTATTTCAGAAATTTTGCGGAGCTTATCGAAGCCCGAAATCTTTCGGTTTTACTCCGATAGGCCCTTGCCCTGGGGGTTTATCATATTTGGATTGGCGGACGACTATACACATCAGCATCTGCGCCTTTAAAATTTTTTTGCAGAAACAAGATAACATGGCATCGAATCAGGTGTGAAATTTAAGAAAAGAAGGTTCTTAATTCCAAATTGATCAATGTTTTATTTTGGACTGCGTGTATAGTTGTCAGAAAAAGAACAACTGTTTTCAGCAACTTGAGCCACCAAAAGTTATCTTAAATGATAAGAAGATAAAAAAAAATGCCCGGGCGTAAAGAAAGACGAAGAAAAAGGCTCAAGACAAAGATCAAATTAAAAAAAACGTTGAATAAGACTATAAGCCATTTTATAGTTATAAACTGTCTCATCAAAAATATTTTATTTATTTTAATTTAATTTAAATTTGACAACAGGTGTATAAGGATTTTTTTTTGGGGCAGCCAAACAGTTCATTAATGTTTACAGCTCATTTAAATAAATATAAAAATAATCAATAATTTTTCCACACCAGTGTGTACAATTTTCATATCGAGATAAAGAAAACCGCCAACAATAGCCTCCAATTACCCGGCGCGATCAAACACTTCTTAAATAGATACTTCCATCCTGTGGTCATGGGCTATAGAAGTCTTTCAACTTCGGTCCTTTCTCATTTCTCATTTCTCATTTTAAACAAGCTTGCCCAATTGTAGGTCAACATTTGGCCAAGAAAGCATTCTAAATGGTATGCCATCACTCTTTGATCAGTTAAGTATACAGTACATGGTATCCACATTCAACTAGACAATGAACTTGCCGGATTAGCATACTCATTGCAGGGAGCGCAGTGGAGGGCCAATGATTTTGATTTCGTTAAATTAACGTGGAACCACTACGGCGAACCCAAACGAAATGGGAGAACGAGTGGAACAAAAACAAAAAACTTACTTTGGCTGACCGTTGTTTGGGGGACTCTCGCCAACGATCTGCGGAGTTGATCGGTTGAATGGTTTTGCTGTGAAAGAACGTTCCAGAAATAATAATAGTGTTTTCCGGTTTAGATTTTATAGCTGTCCCTCCGTTTTGGGATGTACGTCGGCGGTCGGTTCTATTCTCCCTTCAATTCAATGATAGATGAGTCGACGGATAAGCAAATGATAGCCCGTTAGACTTGCCCTACCGCACATATGCGCCCATTGACCATTGCCATATATGGTTGACAAATAAAACACCCAAGCCGAAGGTTTCCGAATTGGCTCCCCCCAATTTAGGCATCACAACTGAAGGTCTTGTTGGGAGGCACGACACTTTAAATGGTAATGTCGTGTTAACATTCCGTACCGAAAAGGGTGCTTTGGAAATGCCCCCAACAGGATGCATGGCCAAGTTTACTAGTCTTGGAACCACTTTCATTGATGCTGCGAGTTTATTTCGTTACAAAGAAATCTTCACTTCGAACTGAAAGATACGATAATGTCTCCAAATACAGGTATTTGAGCGACTGGATCAGTCAAAATCAAAATTCATCACGTAGTGTCTGTACAAGTTCCATGCAAAAAAGGAGCCAAACCTGTTGTTCGGCAGGAGAAAAGATAAACACGCACGTCGCCAGTTAGACGCACACACTGGCTTTCACGTCTCGTTTTCGCACCTTTTACAAGATCAATTTGCCTAAACTGATTCAGAGTTAATTAACACTTTATAGGCCACGAATAAATGAAAAGAACTTGCTAGCCACAACTGCACCCACAAGCACTCAGGACGACGTGCACAATAACAGACGAGACAGCTGTTAGCATCCGTAATACAAAGTAGCGTCATTCGATCCGCAAAAAAAACCTTTGTCTGCAGTCGTTCCTTCACAAAAATAAACACAATTCCGACGTAGAAAGAAGTCAGTTAGCTCTTCAACATTGTATGTGACGCTTCAAGAAAATATTTATGCAGAAAAGTCGTGCGACAGGTTTTGTTAAGCTATGGGACAACGATAATGTCCGAAAGCGACAGTAGTAGTTACACACATAATTCTACGAGTATGCATATCATTTGACAGCTAAAATGACGACGTGATAGCATTTAGCGTTCCTTCCTTTAGGTGCGATTCGATGGACTTCATGCGAATTACTTTGTCCGCTCATTTTTCACAAGAAGAACTGTGGTGGCCTTTGAAGAGCTATAAATTTTGTGCAAAATTTAATTGTTAACTAGAAGTACTTTTGTCCTTTACGATGAGAAAAGTCGTTAGGATTACTTAAAAAAATTATGTCAAAATAAGATGAGCTTTGTCATATGCTTTAAAACAAGAAACCTAACCTCGCAAAGATTTGTAAACCTATCCTGAACGTTTGTTGTTATTATGTTAAAAAGCAAGCAGAGGGAAACCAAATATCGGATATTTTAATGTATATAGTGTATTGTTTGATTACCGATCAACACAGCACGCCATATCTCTATATTCGCCGCCCACCTTACGAATGAAATTCAAAATTAAAACATCTCACTTTGACAGTTTCGACTGACCGTTTCTGTGTTTGCTGAAGGGCATTGAAAACGACACTCAGATACGTTCAAACAACACGTAACCTTCTGTCGCATGATTAATGTATCACACCTAGTGAGGGAGTCACTTGAATAAATACACTTAAATAGTAATTAATCATTAGCTCATGCACATTTCCTTTCCCTTTCGGAAGGATCTAATAAATGGACTCGGAAACTTGTGATGAGTTTGCATTGAAAATTGTTCTGCCCCCTTATTTTTCGTAGGTTGCATTTGTATCTAACTGATCTGAAATATAAATGACCCTGAGCTGGAAATCATTTGTACCATGAATGCGGAAGTAAACTTGATTTGTGATTCACGATTTTGAAAATACGATTGAAAGTAATAAAAATGACTGTTACCATAAGTTTAAGCAACAGTTCATAGCTTGAAATGATCGCATTTAAATGTGGCATAATTATTTTGGACAGATTCTATGGCAGATGTACGCGAAGTACATGAAGGCAACTCGGCAGCTTTTTATGAGTTGTTCATCCGGCTTTTTATATCTTTGTCGTTAAATAGTTTCATACATCTAGATAGTGTACGTCCTTCAACTCCTATTCATCATCTTAAACACTTTGGGTTTTAGACGCGAAAGGCACAGTTTCTATGTGCAAACTAACCCTGGGCAATGGTTTTAATATAAAAATCCTTTCACTTCTACTTCATTCTATTGAATGTGACTCCATTGAATGCGGGCGTAAATCATTCCCAGTGAAATGAGTATTAAAAATTTATATTTGTTCCACTTTCGTTCACAGGCGGTTGATTAGAAGACGCACAGGTGACTGTAAGTGACATATCTATATGGGTTAGTGGTCTAAGGCAGTTTCATTTCAGTAACAAATTTTAAGCAAATATTTGACAGATGGAAATGTGCCCAAAATGGAACAGAGGTTTTTAAGCAACTTACATAGAAGCAAGGAGTGGGTTATCCAATATTTGTAGCATGTACATACCTAGAAGGAAATGAAAAAAAAATCAATTAGGTTGATTGCGAAAAATTATTGTCATCAAATATTGATAGATTAAAAATATTCATAGAAATAGTAGTAAGTAAGATTAGACCAAAATGCAGCATTCATTTATTTATTTTATCAACCATAACTCAATGTTAGAACAGTGAACTTTTTTTTATTTGACGTCAGTTTAAATCCACAACCTGTAAAGCTAAGAAAACCATAAATTTCCTTGCATCTGGCGCCGTGTTTATCATTTCCTGACTAATTACACAATGTGATTCCATTGAAAACGTACCTACAAACAAAAATGAGAATCAACAAGAACGACACCGCCTACAACTTGTTGTCTGCTCGGAACAAAACAACACAACAAAATCATGATGAACATTTTAAATCACATCCGCATTTGCTTGGCATCCGAATGTGACACCCATCTACAGTTAAGGCACATTCAAATTTCCATCCCATTATCAGGTTCGCAGATAAATAGATACTATCTAGACATACACATAAGCCTCCTGACATATTCTTCTCATTCGATATGCAGAACGTTAACTTACGTGACACATTTCCTTTTCGAAAATAACTTTTCCCACTCTCGGTGTGTGCACTCAATTTTCATCAATCAATCAGGAGGGCATACACACTCAATCCGAAACGAAGTAAACAGGAGAATCTTTTTTTCGGCCTTATTGTTGTCTTATGGCCATCGCAGCTTTCCATGAGGGAAAATACCCCAAAAAAAGGGGCGAACTTTGGATAATCATCAGACTGCCCATAGGGAATAAGACACAACTTATCCGAATGAACCTACCTGACAAATAAACAGGTAGTTTTTGAGCAAATAAAATTCAACTTAATTAAAATGAAACAAAGAAATTAGAAAGTTTAAGCGCAAAACCGATGTTAAGGGACTTTTTATGCAATTTCGGTAAATTAGCCGTTTATTGCTGTATTTTCTTGTTTAACAACTCCACGGTAAATGTAACGCTGGCAGCGGTTTCGCCAGCTCATTAACTTACAATTCGCTTTGAAAGTTGTCTGAACTCCAACGTAACATATAAAAGGCAAGCTAAATGCAACACTGAGATCTTTCCTTATCAAGTTAGAAACTTCGTTGCAGTAATTTTCATTGAAAGGAAAATGAAGAAGTTTGACAACTGAAGACTTGTTGACTTCGAGTGCCTGATGATTTTTTTGTTTTTATGAGATAGGGTCGATACACACATACACTCCGCTTCAAATGAAAAGGTACGTGAGAATTTTATTTATGGTTTACAATAATAATAATATGTGATGTGAGAAAATTAACATTATTTGTAACCAATTGCTGAAGCGTTAAAAATCAAATTTAGTCTAAAATCACGGTGAAATTAAATTTCTTGGAGAAACAAGGATAGCTCGGCTTAGCGGAGCGTATTTTATCTTCACTTTAAATGCGACTTAAGTTTTTAAATGCGACCTTTTCTGCATGGGAAATGAAGAGTCGTCCGCCAAAAAAAATTCAAGGATGTAACAAAGCAAAAAGCATGTGTTTCGACTTTCCAAAGAGTGAGTAAATGTACCTGTCATCTAAAACACAAAACAAACAAAAAAACCACCTCTGATAGATTTCGGGAATTTGATTATACTTTAAAGGAAATGAGAAATTACGAGCACTCCTTTGGCCGGCATCATAGTCGAAAATGTAGTGTCACCGTGTTGGGAGCGGTTTTCTTGCATTCTGTGATATTTTTGTACTCATAAGTTGGTTTTTTTAAGCAGGACAGTGAAAAATTGAAAACGGTAGCAAAATGTGGGATTGCTTTGGCGACCACCGTACTCAGCGGACCTTGCCATATGAAATACGGTATTGGATGAATTATTCCGAATTTGTATGAGTACTTCTATCAATTTGCAGAAGCAGGATCATTCATAGCATCCACAAGATTAACCTCGAAGATCAGTAACAAAAGGAAGTTAAGATTCTATGAACCGAAGGTACCGTAACTAGAATCAGCAAATATTTGTATTTTAAGAAAAACACGTTTTATTAAAATTTATCGATTGTTTATTTTGTTTTCAGTTGATGCACGAAAAACTAAGAAGATTTATGAAAAATGCTGTACCTATTCTGTTGAGGTGGAGTGTATACAGGAGCTATAAATACAAATTTATTAAATCGAATGTCGCTCAAATATACTATATGACTGGCTTGATAACGCCTTTCGTATTGCGTACTTTCAGAGTCTGGAATTTCATCATGCTCAAAAATAATGCTTGCAAAAATCAGCAATAAACTTGGACGGTATTGCGAGACAACATTTTTCGAAATTGAACACAACGAATGTGTTCAACACATGGAACTCTTAAAGTACGTTTTATCGCATTGAGTACATTTTCGATGCCAAACAAATTTATTTCAATATTTTCAACAACAAAAATTGCTTCACCAAAACAATGTTTTTTTTTGTGTGGACATTTGCGACTACATATCACTTGCTTGAATTTGCACAGTTCGGTGGAAAAGATAAGTTTCCCACCTTTTATCTTATCGTTGAGTTTATCTCATAATGACTTTTTGGTAATTTCAAATTTCTGATAAACCTTCCTTTCTTGTTGCTACTACGTCGTTTATGTATAGGTGTTATTTTATCTTTCCAAAATAAGTATCTGGCCGCCTAAGATCTGCATTAAATAAGTTTATAAAGTAAAATTCAAATCGAATGTACACTAGCCGCAAATCATCTATATTCTTTTTCAATCACGTGAGTCTGGCCTTCGCAGTTTTCGAGCTTGTTTGATATTTCTAACGACTGTAGTAATATCAGATTGAAATTTGTTAATGGAAAATCCAATTGATAACTTATTTGCACTGAATGAAATTTTTAATTAAAAATATATATATACATATATTATGTGTGTACACATTTGGGATTTTTAATCAACAAAATTGATCTTTCGTAGGTACGCACAAAGGAATCATTGACGAAGGAATTAGGAAGTCTTTATCACGTTTTTAGTTTTATCAATAGTTTTATTGACTTTATGATCATTAAAATGAAAGATTCCAAGGAAATTGACTCTCAGTGATCGGTAAGATCATAAAAGTCACGTAAGACAACTCGTAAAATTATGAAAAAAAAGATATGCATGCAATCAGGGGTGAACGATACGGGTACCTTGTATTTTCGTCTAAGCTTAAAACATATATTTTTTTATGATTTTTTAATTGAGTAATGTTGACGATTTGGCTGTGCACGGTGACTTTTATGGGTTGGTTTTTGAGGGACATAATAATGCCTCAGTAGTTCTTTTAGATGGGAGATGAATGTTTTATTGGATACTTGAATCGCTTTCCTTGCATGGTTGATTGATTTAAGACACTATTAAATGAGGAACATTATCCGAAAGAATTTTTTTTCCAACTTGACTCATTAGACTAGACGAGCTTTTAGGTGACATATGTTAATTGCTATTTTTGGTTGCGAGGTGAAAGCTGATTAGTCAATCTGATTATCTCGGAGGCTTAGGGAGGTCAAACATATTTTAAGTGCTTTATTTGAGTTCTAATAATTGAAAGTATACCTGTCACATATAACTTTCATAAGCGAAAATCAAAGGTGGAACTGCGTATGAAGATAAGCGGCACCACTAGACTTCTCTTGATCAGACATTTACAAATAGAGGAAGCTACCTACATGGTATATAGTAAATCATTGCGTAGAATGCTCTATAGACCAGCTTGATGGTCAACGTTGTTGCCCTTGCAGTCTGCGTTAAGATTATCTTCTGGAGGAAATTATCAAACCTGATCGAGAATTTTCAATCTTTTTCGCCAAAGTTGCTCTCAGGACTGACAACGCGTGCCAGCCGTAAGCGATGTGACCTTCACTATGGCATCGAGTTGGCTATTCAACAGTCGTTTGTTCATGGCAAAAATTGAACTTGTTATTGACAGAGTGAGAACTTTACGCTTCTTAAAATTGTAATGATGGTCGAGCATTGACGTTAAAATAGCAAAGGCAGTGGAGCGTGGTCGGATGAGCTGTGGTAATGGTCCCTCCAATTCAGAATACACATCATAGATAAAGGAAAAACATTTGTTGGCAAAAGTTAGCCAATTGTGAATTGTTGATCCTTCTCAATTTATACCTTAAAATCTCTACGCCACCCATTGCTATCTATTGTAACTGGGTTTCAGTGAGCTGTTACACCAAATAAATTTCATTTGCTTAAATATCTACAACAATAAATTGATTGTCAAAAAGTACCCCACTGAAGAGGCCTTGAGTAAACATGAGTTGATATCTATTTTCAAGTCATATATGATAGTTATTAAATGATAAAACTTTTAACTGAAAAAAAACGACGCGTTTCACTATCTGAAGTACTAACGACAATAATTTCGATTGTGAATCCCCAACCCATCCCCCAATTATTATTTTTTTTTTTGTTTTGTGGCAACACTGTACCTCACCTGATTTCCTCTTTTCCCGATCGGGAACAACTAAGCTTTTAGCCCGTTTCACGCGCAACGATCTTCGGCGTATCGAGCGGAGAAATGCTTCTGGCATGCGTGAAAACCTTTGTGGTGTCTCGGGG
Organism: Orthonevra nobilis; assembly: GCA_963555765.1. NCBI lineage: Eukaryota > Metazoa > Arthropoda > Insecta > Diptera > Syrphidae > Orthonevra > Orthonevra nobilis. Next base: position 78,324,282 of record OY743226.1, on the reverse strand, counting down.
GCTTTCCTCTCGGGAAGAAAGAAATTTTTTACGGCCAACATGATGCTCCTTGTTTCTTAAGTATCCGTTTTTCAAATTTAACACTTTTTTAGTTTAACTTATTATTTGAACGCGTCATTATCGAAGAAGGGGAATTTTTATTTATATATTTTTTTTTTTTGTTATTTGTCACTTTAAACCTTTGTCATCAACATATGGATGACGTATTTTGAATTTCACACTTCTTTCCATACTCAACACAATCCAAAGCGATTAAGATCCATTATAATGATGTTAACACAAGTTTAGATGTCAAATGTGCCACCAAGTGCACTCGGTTGCATAAACGATTTTTTTTTACAATCCGAAACAGAGAAGTATCCATCAAATTATCCAAATGATTAAACGCGGGTAGGAACACATAAACACTAAATCACGAGGAATAAAACAAAAGAAATACTGTCTATAAACCGACGAGGAAACGTACGTCTTAACACATGTATAGTCAGACAACGACTGAGGTTGTACGCTGCGAGTCCGACAGAGTATAGTGGAAATAGTCATACAAAAAATATGTTGGAATCGAACCTGCGAACATTAAGTTAACAGCCTGTTAACAGTTTCTTTCTCTTTTTACAATGACGCAATAGTTAGATACATTTCCCTCTATGAAATACATCTGTTGGAACTCGGAGGGATGGATTTTTGTTTTTTTTTTTTGTAATTTTTGCATTTTTTCGTTGGCGTGTTGGTTTGTTATCAGTGGATGTGTGCACAATTTGTGTTTGCTTGATGATACTTGTGGATTTTGTTATCAGGAAAGCATTGACCTTTTATGGATCTGCTAAGCGAAGGTTGTCAGTGTGGGGTGACTATGAAATGGCCATATTGCCGGGTTTAAAGACTTAAAGGCAAGCTTAACAAGCTCAGTTCATAAGCACAAATTCAAGCATATGCTTTTTTTTCTTTAAGATAAATTTGAAACTCAAATTGAATATTGAATAACAAACACCTGAAGCAAATCTATTCGAACCCCTCCTCTTTACTGTGAACAATAGGTAAAAAAAAACAAATCCTGGAAAACTTCCACCAAACTAGTTCACTATTCTCACCTACAAAAACAAATGCAACAACATTTAGGTCAGATCCGAGCCATTATCATCCACCCTGCTTTTCATGCAGTCGTGCACTGTTGTGCAACAAAGAGCCTGAGAAGAGTACTTTTTACCGGCACTTGCAAATGAGCCAAGTGATTAGCAGACAAAAGCAACAACTGCACTACACAGCAGACAACTGGGCCAAAGTAGGTTGTATTTTCTTTGACTGCATCTGCACTCGATACCAAAAAGTGGCGTGGCACACTGTGACACAAGCGCAAAAAACTCATACTCCCAGGAAATTATTCTGTTCTTACCCAGATTGTTTTCGTAACAAAAAAAAAGACTCCACACGGAAAACGTCTCTAGGCATATGAAAAGTATATTTTACAACCCACTCGTCCTCTTGATAGTAAACGTACTACTACGACAACGTACACTGAGACGTTTCCTCTGACACACTTCACCTATTTAGTGTTACGAAACCCGGGATAAAAGGAACATCCTTTGGAGTAGTGGAACAAGAAAAAATAAATAAATCAATATGGTGCGGTGATGCAACATTAGTGGGTACATAGACACTATATCCGGTAACCACGGTTCTGGAATGCAGTTGAAGGAGGTAAAGTGCAATGCAACAGTAGTATTCCTGACTGTTTCCCAGAAAAAAGTGCTTCCAACATGTTGCACGGCACAAGTGGTTGCAAAAGGAGGAAAGAACCACACTCTGCTGAGGATATGCAACAAGAACACTAAATCTGCAAAATGACGTGGCACACAGCATGTCGGAGAGCAGGAATGAACGACTATCAGTCTGACAGTCGTTGCAGGAGCGCATTCCTTGCACGAGTAGTTGTTTTGGGTCAATAGAGGATTTGGGCAAAGTAAAAGTGTTGCTGAGGTAGTGAAATAGAGTACAATTAGCAGGAAATCATTGCTTATACCTCACGGAGCAGAATACTTCAAACAAAATGAGCAGTGAGGTACTTACTGGCACAGTTTTGGTAATGCTCCAGTTCACATCACGTTAAAAAGTTTTTCATAATTTACAGAAGAAGCTAAGATTAAGACATCAGATCATCAACCTCGGCTAACACTCACTCATTACGCTGATATCATATGCCTAATGAGTAACGTTAATCCTCACCTCAATGCGCATTTATAAGAAGAAGAATCTTCATAAAATCACATCACCATGCAAATGAGTAAGTTACGTTATGTACTTGTTGTGTGATGTGAGCAAAGTATGAATCATTTTGGAATCCAACAAAGCATGCTTCTCTTCAGAGGAAAGAGATCTGTCAGTAAGCGAAAGTTTAAAGACTAATATGAAGGCCAAACTAAATGACGAAGAATATCAAAATTAAGTACACGCAATATTCAAAAATCGCCCACGATTTGATGACTGACAGAACAAGCTGATCTACAGTCTGAGTCATTATTTTTGGGGTTCTTGTTTTCACAGAAGATACAGAGATGCGCTCTCATGGCGATTGTATTCTCGAACAGTTTCTTACCGAGACAAACTTCATTATTGGTAAGACTAATCATTTGAGAACTGGTGTGGTTGCAAGAACTGCACCAATATGTGCTGACCGGTCAACTCCACGCACTTTACTTTCAAGATTCACTGCGTCGCAAAGCGTAGTTATACTTAAAGACACAGTTTTGAAATCATCCCTAGAGGAGCTCCCTGGTAGCCTGTCCTTAGCTTGCACTGACAACATCGTGCCCGAGCTCAACGTATATAACGTAAATAACATAAATAATCCATAAATAAATAATAAGGATAAGGTATTAATGGTTCTGCTCTGTTGTCTTGCCAATGCTCCAAAATCGGTCTCTTCAAAGAAGTATTGGCAAAATAAGAGTCTCTTTAAGACAGTTGTTGATTTGGCAAATTGAGGTAGCATTGATTCTCTACGAAAAGTCTTCGTCGGATCTACACCAAAATGTCATTTTTGGACAAATTTGACCAAGATAGGTCAACTGTCGAAGATGGCGGATAAAGGTTCCCGCAGATCAAAGTTGAAAAATGCATAACGACTGATTTTTGGTTTTGTCCAAGGTATAATGAATCATGGCAAGCCTTTTTGCAACAGGGCATGAGCCAATCTGGCGCAAGAAGTACGTTACCTCTTTGACCCGAGTAGGAAGCCTGCAGGTGCTTCCCTGGTTTATGTTCGCAGACATGCGTGGATACCGGTTTCTTCTCTGTGTAACTCTTTCTCTGCTCGCACAATGATGGCCTGGCAATTGATCGACGAGAAACGTGCTTCGAAGGATTTAAGAAGTTTCTAAAGGTCTTCCCAATCCAGATTTCTTTTGAAACCATATCATTATTGTGGGAGTTATCCAAGATTGAAAAAGTTAGATACTACTACAGCATCTTGAATTATAAACGTTTGGGTTTTTGATCGTATCAGAGATGACTATTAGTTTGGATCTCAACTTATCCAACAAAAAGTAGAACCAAAACTTTTAGGAATAGGGCCTTAGCCAATTGTGTTGTGCACAAATAGTTGATTGTTGTATTCACACCGACCAAGAACTTTTTAGGACAATTCTACTCACGGAAAATTATGCTTGGGGCAAGGAGAATATTCTCTGCTTCATTTCAAAGACCTACGCGTCTCAACGGCAGCAGTAATACCAAATATAAATTTGTGTTTATTTATCGAGTAAAACTTTACGAATCCCCAGGAACATGGACAGAGAAAAAGGTTGCACTGACATTTTTAAAAACATTCAAAAGGGTAGCCTCTTCAAAGAAGATTAGTTTGCTCACCTGAATCGTGTCTACCCGTGATCTTGGTCAGTTAATAAAATGACAAAATTTCGTAATTCGGCCTGCAACTTAATATAACAAACGATCGCCCTAACAGCATATAAATTGATTGTCATGATCAACAATAATAAACTCTCGAAATGTTGGCTTCATCAGTCTTCCATGAGCCGCGTGTGATGTCATTACTTTAGATTCTCTGACAAATAACGAACGAAAACGATGACGAATGCAAATTGGATGCTAATTTTAGAACAGCGAAACACACAATTCTATTCAAGTCTTATTTAATCTATGCGCTTATTTTGGGTAATTTATTTTTTTTAACGCTCGGCGTGCGAATACACAAATCCCCATTGACTCTCTCGCCCCCACAAAGTGTTCGGGAAGAGGAACAAATGATAAATCATAGAAGAGCCGCTGTTTTTTGTATTTGTTTTTTTTTTTTTTTGTTTACTCATTCGGAAAATCGCAGCTCGTGCGTAGGTTTTACAAAGAATTCGGAAAACCAGCAATTTATTCAGTGTTATTTTTTGGAAATCCATACGATTTACTATTTCGTTCTGATTAATTTTAAAAATAAAAAAAAAATCTTGAGGGAAATCGCGGGGAAACCCGCTGTTTCACTGGTTTACTTTCGGCAAAAAGCTGGGTCAACTCTGACTGATTTTCAATTAAAGTGTCATAAAACTCAATCACGCTGTCAACAAGAATAGTCGCGGGGTCTTGCAAACCAAACAAATGTTCGAAAAAATGCCTTGAATGTCATATGAAATTCCAAAGAACCTGAACTCGAATGAAGAGACAGATATGCATCGCAGACACTCGATTTACTAATTGAATTTCATTCCAAACATGATTTTTTTCTGTCCACGGATAAGAAAGCGAGAATAAATTCAAATTCAATGGCGAAACTAGTTTAAGCGGTATGAATCGAAATTACCAACAAAAAGCGATGTGGTGAATGTCGGCACATTTCAATTAGGCGGTACTTTCGTTTGCATACCGTGTTGGTTGGATGAACTTGAAAAATCGGAGCAAAATAGTACTTTTTAAAATATGAAAAGGGTAACACTTCCATTTAAACGAAGATATGTTGTATGTAGCTCACCTTGGCAAACCGTGCCGTCTGCATTTGACTATCCATCAAAAAATTAATTTTGCAACATTTGCTAAAAGATGCTGGTTCAAGTGCACTGCCCTGAGGAACACTTTTATGTGAAATTTACCTTCAAGTTGAATGTCCTTTGTAGTTCCTTGCAAGGAACGTGGAAACTTTGCCAAAACAAGTGCAATGACCGGCAAAGGATGAAAATTATGTTTCAAAACGAAAAAGAGAGGAAGATGAACAAATGCAAACTATAGTGCATTCTTCGGGCAGGTACCATTTAAAGGAGAATATGGGACTTTCTCAAAGCAAAGTGTATCTATACAGCAAGTAAAGGTTGCCTCGTTTGTAATGGTTGTAAATTTGTCCTTAAGTCTCCTATGAAGGTTATACGAATTATTATAGGCCTGAAATGAGTTATTTCAAAGCAAGCTAGGCAAAGTACGATCGGAAATGAATTCATGGCAGTTCAACTGACGTACAAGAAAACGCAACATTGTCATACGCTACGATTCACATACGCTGCTCCTGCTTTTGAATTGGATACAAAATGTTGGCTTTGTTCCGACTTTTAATTGAACGAATTAATATGCACGTCATTTGGTGTTGCCTGCCAACTCCGCGAGGGTTGCGAGTAGCAAACAGCATTGCATGACAGGTCAGAAGACATTTGTCAGCAGATTAGATGGTTGATGCAATATCCCCTGCATATCTCGGTGAATTAATTATGTCACTTTAATAACACAAAAAAGCCACTCATTTCGAGGGTGGATAGAAATATGAGGAAAAATCTGTAATTCAGTTGACACACCCCCTTTGGGTATTTTTTTCTTTCTTTCCAGGGGGTGGCAGTTCGTACATCAACCCCGAATGGAGATTTTTATCTTTGATTATTTTTCTTCGCTGCTCCCTGAAGAGGGATGCGATTTTGGTAGTTTTAATCGCTGAAGGTGGGTGTGCATGTGGGTGACATTGCTGACAGCAGGGTGCAACTATTTTTATTACAGTTTCTATCAAATTAGTGGAGTGATGGATTGAATAGGTTTGTTCCGAAAAAAAGGAGGAACTTCCAGAAAAATGTCTATTATAGAGTCACGAGTGAAAGTGCCCGCAGGGGTGATATGAAATGGAAATTGAGTTGTGGAAAGTGTACATATTTATCTTTCAGATTATGAGCTGATTTAGTTCGAGGGTATAGAGAGTGTCTGTTATAAATTGGATTGGAAATAATGGCGGGAGAGGTAAACCTGCGACGGATCAAGAAAATGATTGATTTTTTATTTCTGAAATGAGTGAAAGCATGGATGTTTTGAAAAGCCATCGCATCTTGAATTTTTATTTTTATTTTTTGAGTGCAAGAAGAAGGAGAATATAAAGTAAGATCATACTGTAAGAAATTCAGATCAGAAAGGTGGAGGGAAGCCATAACTTAATTTTCAAAATAAGAATATGGAAAATACACAAGATACTTCAATGATTATGAAACCAGACCGACAAGCCAACTCATCCCTGACACTTGGTTAGGCGGAAGTGTGTCTGTAGAAAGCCACCGTACATTCATACTTTAATAAGAAAGAAAACGTTTGTTTGATCTGGCGTCTTAAAATCTCTTTTTTATATCAAATCAAGAACGAACAAAAGTTTATTTTCCAGTCAACACGTTTACATAAAAGGGCAATAGTTTCAGGTATCTGTTTGAAATCCACAACCCGTCTTCGAAACAAACGCTTCCTACAAATATACCATCAGACAAAAATTTGCACGAAACTCACGATAAATCACTAGAAAAGAGGAAACAAACAAAAACGTGCAAAAGATAAAAACTTTAGAGGAATAAGCTCGTCACTTCATCAGATACCACGGTCAACTTTATTGCTTCTTACAACTCACAATTGAGTACAACTCAAATCAACTCTTTAACAAATTGTAATCAGATACACTTCCCATCTGACTTCAGACAAATTACAAAATCTCTATTTGTCTTTCCGTTTCCCGATGAAAAATGAAACTCGCTATGATTCGGAGAGTGAGCGATGCTGGTCGCATAGTAAAATGCATCCAAGGAAAATCACTGCGGAAAAATCTCTCATTACATCGCCTCTCTGGCACGAGACTCTGCGCTGTATCTACAGATAGAAAAAAAAAAGATTTTTGGTTATTTTTATTTGTTCCAGTCTAATCCGAACTATTATTATTATTGTTATTTTCTTTCATTGTGCATTTCGTGACGTAAGAGAAATGTTATGGTGAAACTTCTATTTGGACGAAAGTTTGATATTGTTTGTCGTGAATTTACTTTTCTAACAAGTTCTATGCACTAAGCCTTTTAGCCGGTGGTCAATGGTAACAGTGGAAGTCATTAACAAGATTATTTTTTTTTTAATTTACATTCTCCCGGTAATTAATTGGAGTCGAGGCTAGTAAATTGTTGCTGACAAGATAAGTAACACTTAAAAAATCAACTATAATGATTTAAGAAGCAATTATTTTCACTTCATGCCGGGCATCTTTCACTTGAGACTCATCCAGTTTAGAAATGAAAATAATTTTCAAATTATTTCGGTTGTTTCTGATTTTCTGATGAAACGAATTAGAGGTCTGGTGCTACAAGAGTTGAAAAAAATTAAAGCTATAGCCTCTGCAATAGACAGCGAGGTATTTAGTATACAAAAATCCAAATCATCATGAAATGAAGATATTTGTTTACAATGAATTTTGGTACGTTGTTACAAAGTGTAGCGGTGGAACTTTATATAACGATTAATCATAAAGCCACAAAATGGCGCAAAGTATATCATCCGATCGGAAGATGCTTAAATTGTTGCAAATGGCTTTGTTAAAATATTTGTAAAATTGCAGAATACAAGTCGACAAGCCGTGAAACGATATCACGGAATACTCGGGACTACTAGAACGCATCTTGTGATTATATTGTTTAGCGGAACTTTAATAAACAACATTTAATCATTCGATTGCAAAACGTTTTCCCTTCACATACGACCTAAGTATTTGTTATGAGGCTAAGTAGGCTATAAGAGCAGCTTTTAAACCCTTTATTCCTCTGATGACTGTATTGGTATGAAGAGGGGGCCAACAGCTATCAGCGCCGGAAGTGTTAATTTCGATGGATCAGACCATGTAAGAACAAAACTAATTTTTCCCAAGAATGCAAGGAATGGTAAGGATCAATCAATGTTGACTGCACTCATCTGAAAATGCTATAAATTAATGCGATCATAAGACTAAGTACTTTCAAGAATGGTTTCCGAATGAATGCATTCTTTTACAACTGTTAGTTTGCAGGTTCAGACAAGGAGTATCTCCATCCATTAAATAATAAGAACTCCAGCATGGAAGGTCTGAAGCCATGGTAACTACAAAATGTGTCCATAAGTCTATTGTCTTAAATATAAGATCGCTAGGTTGTGAGCCTCAAAGCACTTTTTGGAGAATTATTTTCAATTCTGATTTTATCAAACAAGCAAAAAGGATGAACTCGAGGTTATGACAATTCGAAGAGGCGGCTGCAAAAAATGAAATTTGAAAAATACCAAAAACTGAAGATTGTCTCACATGAAACTAGTTTTCTGATTGACCGTCGCATCTAGAGTTCAATCCTCTTTCAAAAGATGACCATATATGCCAGTATATATGTACCTGTTTGAGGAATAAGATTGCGCTCTTAATTAAACTCGAAATAAGAAGAGTTGCTTAACAGTCTAAAAGCATACCAATACACATTTGCGCGTATTTTAAAATGTGTCTTGTGAAGCTGATTGAAGTATTTGCATAAATGATCTCGAATTGACAAGTGAATAAAAGATTCATAATTTAGCAAGTGGATTAAAACAGATCGGCAAACAAGCTAATTCACCTCTCGCAGCCTTTTCAAGGTAAACAAGTTTTTGTTTTTATTTTTGTCATGACACCAATGACAACCTGTTGCTCATTAGATAGTTAATAAAAAAAAAGTATTAGCAGTTTTCCCATGATACATATATAAAGATACAATCGATTACCTAATTAAAGAATTGTTAATTGCCGCCATTCACTGCACATTGAGCCAGCCAAAAGGCTTTAGTCTTAAGCCTCTTGGATTCATATCACCATCATCATAATCTTAATCACATCGGAAGAGAATTGCTTTCCGCTTCTCTCATACTTCATTGGTGCAAATGCGACCACTTTCACTTGAGGCACTAACTGGCGGATAATAGGTTTTTCTCCTCCTCAGCTTTTTATAGCTTCAATTCATATTTCACTTTACTAACTTCGCTGTCATCTCGGCGAATTGCCGCTGTCCTCCTCACTCTTCTCGGACAAATGTTCGTAGATACTTTTCAATGATGCAGCAGTTGATTTTCCCTATCGCGGAAATTAATTTCACGGATGTAAACGATTATAAACTCAAAAAGTGCTGCACCGCGAAAGTGCTCGTGTACGTACTATGTACCTTGTTTGTTTTGAGCCATATTAAACGCCTTGACGCAGTGTATGGTTTCGATGCGGTCATTGACAAGCGTTTGGACTTTTGTATAAATATTTTCTCCTTTCAATGTATCTTTTGAAATGGAATTCGTGAATTCTCTTAATAGCCACTGGCTGGTGGCTTCTTTGCCCTTTTTGTCTTGCATCTGACAATGAGTCGCCGTCACTGATTGATATTTTGAGGCTTGCTAATTGGCAAAAAATGTGCCAAGGTGAACGAATTTTTTAGCTTGGGCTTTATTTTAAGGAAGCCGCATTTCAAATGCGTCGTCTCAAAATAAAACTCATTTAAAAAAAAAGAAAAGAACAATAATAAATAACAGTGCCGATAATGGAACTCGTGTGATTCATTTGAGTAAAAGAGTTTGCGTTTAAACCATATCTCGTGGGACACAAACAAATCGGGACGCAGCCACAGTTTCACGCTCGAATGCATGTCAGCCGGAATAACTTGAACTCTTTCTCGCTCTATCTCGTTTGGGATTGAAATTAAAGAAACAAATCAGGAAATCATTAGATCCGGAAAACGTACACAAATGACGTTTGGCGGGGTGGATATGTCAGTATTTGATGTGTCTATTCTCACTCACTTTAATATCACACCTCCTGGTGTAGTCACTGCGTTTGCAGGACGTTAAATATTTTAAGAGAAAAATTAGAGTGCCATTGGCGTGATTGAAACGGAGAATCTTTTGTTTGCGAGGCGTTGAGGCTTTTAAATGTTGCGTTGCTGCGGGAATGTTAAAAGCAGTCCTTTTTGTTTTTGTTTACAGAAAAAGCCAGCTTTTAGTGTTTGTATTGTTGAGAAACCACTGCTTGTATAATAATTGTACGTTTTACATATTGAGAGGACGAAATCAAACTTATATGATGAAACTGTCACACTACTCGCGCATTTTCCTAAAGCTCAATCTGTTAAATCGAATCGGTACCAGAAGGATATCTGATTTGGTGCCAAGTACAAATAGAAACGGAACTCAATTAATGTATTTTACGGCGGGTACTGCATATCACAGAGTTCTGTGATAAATCGTGTTGATCAAATTATAAGTCTTTGATATTTGCGAAAAAGCAAGCCACGAGGGATGCCTTGAAATCTCAACTTTAAGCGCTCGAAAATCTGGTAAGAAAATTAACAGATCTACGGTGTTTTTCGTGCGAAAGGGATATTATAATAAGAATGAAAGAGAAACGTTCAACATCCTCGGGATCGAAAAAAGAATAGCTATAGGTTCGATTTAAGAAAAAAATAATATGGAACGAAAAATTTACCTATACTACACACTCCATAACTTTAATGCAAAAATAATGGACTCGATGGTGGCTTCTGTCTGATTCTTACTTGGAAAAACCAGGCCAACATTTTGTTGTTGTGTCTTGCAAATGACAAAATCTCAAACAAATTGTTATTCTAATTGAAACACACACTAAAGTGACCTTTCAGGCTTTTACGGATTTTAGATTGCACGCCTTTGCAATGAAAAACAATTTAGACTTCTGGTGTTGATAAATAATTTAAACAAAATTAAAGATTTGCTCGTCCCTTAAATTTGGATCCGAAAGCCCAACATTAAAAGTGGAAGTGTAACGTTTTTAGGTAAATTGCTAATAAAGGACGAACGTTAGGAAAATGATTATTATTATTTCTGATTGTATAATCGACTGTGAAAACTTTCCGGCGAAAGGTTTAAACATTCTTGTAAAGCCCTTTAGCCATGGTTTTGAATAGCTGTCAAAAACGATTTCCTTATACGCTTTCCATAGCGAGTTGTTCGAATGTTTTCCTCCTCGAATTTTCATTGTACACTTCATTGGTTATGCATCCATAAAAACGTCGTACGAAATTTAATTCAGAAGAAGATGCAAATCTACGATTTTCCCCAGAAATTTAAGCGCGTCTAAAAACTCTTCCAATCGCCTGCAGAAAAAGTTTACCAAAACAATTTATCAAAGCATCTATTTCAGCGATGAAAAATAAAATCTGGGTCAGACCTCCCCTGAACTTGCAATGCCGTTTCATCTAAATTGAATTGCTCACTTGCCCAAATTCTTTGTTTGTCTGATTGTTCCATATTTTTAGATTTCTATCACATCAATAAAGTTTATCCAAGAGCAAACTTTGTACATTTATTATTTTGATCAAACTTAAGTAAATTAGATTTTGTATTTGCAGCAATCATAAAGGGGGGGCATATCTCATGCTCAACAACACGAATTCCCTTTCATGTTTCCGCACTGAACATGAATCAAACAAGAGGAAAAGAAACAGAGCCCATAAAACAGCGCTAACAGTCTGAATAGTCCCCATAAGTTCAACAAAAATATATATAGGCAAAATGCAAAGGACCACACATCAAAAAGGACATCCAAGTCAATAATATATTTTTCTTTTTTGAGAAAAATGTCTGGTAGATCACAAGTCGGAAGGGATAGGTTTATGGAACGTAAATAATAAATTTATGATTCCTTGTACTACCAGAGGATAAATGTACGACAAGAGGGGGCTGTCGTGTTATCCCCTTGCATCGAAATTGAAATGAAGTTGTAGATTTGCAAAGGATAACTTTGGAATTCAAACCTCACGGGGATACTCAACTTAATTTTTGACCAGCTTTTGGGACCAATGTATCAACGAAAATGCTTTAATCGCATTACGATTCCCCACAAGCAACTAACAGAACACATAGAAACGTTCGATACGTACATAAAAGTATTATCCTGCAGCTTGCACCTGTGTGAAAGTTAATAAATTTACTTCCCGTCTGATGGACAAGCAATCAAATTATACGGATGCATAAGCGTTAAGCAAATCGTAGTTCGTTCAAGAAGCAGGATGTACAAGTTTATTATATATTTAATTTAAAAGGACCTTTTTGTTTATTTAAAGACTGCAAAATTATTGCCAACAGAATTTCTGGCTTCTCTTTCAATTTAACCAACCCCGACAATAACAGCTTTTTAAACGGATTGAACGGAAGTCCTTTGGATCTACACTGCGCATGTCTACCTTTTGTATCCCCAAAAAAGTTCACCAGAAAAAAAAACCTTCAGTTAAGTGAAACTGTCGCTTCGTTTTCATATTTTATGAGTTTTGCGCCGTTTTGTGCGAGGGAAGGCTTTCAGGCAGTTTTTGAATCCTTTTGCCGTTGGGAACATACTCGTATGGGTAAATTTAATAAAACGTTCGTTTAAGGACACTTCAAAAAATTGAAACGAAAATTAAATTAATTCTATGAATGGATGACGTATTTATTCATTCGAAGGATGGTAAAAAGTTTATTGTGAGCGGAGCGGACATATTTTGTTTACCTTTCATAAAGTTGGAATATGAGTTCAATTTGTCAAATTAAAAAAAAAGATTTAATATTTAATGCAATTGAGTAAAAATAAACGTAAAAATTCAAATTATGTAGCAGTCCTGCTTGGAAGGAAACTTTCGCTAGTTGAATGAAAAATACGAATATATGACACGTGTGAAAGGAACGTTTTTTTACATAACAGATGTAACCTTTTCTTCACGCTTGCTTAAGACTTAGATCTTACTCAAAGGCACCGCACTTTATGCAGTGTAAAATTTGCAAAAGACAATTAATACGAACAGAATTGCAACTTCACTTGTGACAAATAAATTACAAATAAGGACTCGCTACTTATTAGAGCGTGACAGTATAAAACATACCAGCGGCATTGCAAGGATATTTGTCATATTCGCTTGCACTCTCATAAATACTTTCACCTTTTGTCTACTGCATCGAATCGAAGAAAATTGCAAAATTGCGTCGTGTGTCATCTGCAGAACAGAGACTTTTCCTTCGAGACGATCCGAGTACATAAATTCAATTTTAGGGAATTTATGGGAAAAGGCCGGCATGCAATCCTAAAGGGGTTGTAAATCGGAGAGGATTCGCTTGGCGCAATAATTATGTCATCTTCATTGATCGGAGAAAATTAGACATTTTATTGCAAAGGTTTGAACATGCAATCCTTTTCCGCCTGACTGAGTTGTACTGACAAATTTACTATTGCAAAAATCCATCTTTCAAGGCAGCATCATTTGCAGAACCTAGAAATGTATCCTTTCCCTTAAATTCAATGAACAACAGTGCAACGCATTCATTTAATCCTTTTCCATTAGCCAGTCAGTCGGACAACCCATCGGGACTAATTTGCATACCGGAATACGAGTAACTATCCGCCCTAAAAACAAAGCTGCATTTTATCCATCAGCTAGGGCCAAGATGAAGTTAGCCAAGTGACCAAATGGAAATGAAAACGATGTGCAAATCGTATCCAATGAGATATAAGTCCCGAAGGCTACAAATAATTTCATCTGCACAGCATCAAAACTTCTAACTGTGATTCCGATGTTCACGTATAAGGAAGCTACACTGTGCACGTCTTTTTTTCCAACAGTCGCTGCCGTTGTTATTGTTGCACCCCATTTAATTACTGTTTTTCCCTAGAAATGACGATGATGACTGCCGTCATTTGAAATCAAATAAATAAGGGGAAAGCCAGGTTGCGCAAGGGCTTGCACATGCAATTTATACAAAGAGAGGGGTTGGATCGATACTTGTACATTTCTCTCGGATATGAAGGCAGAAATTTCACTTTTCTTAAAGAAATTTTATCTCTTTTCATTTCTTTTTTAAAGGAATTGTGCAGAGAACCTTTTTTTTTTGTTATTGAAAGGTATGTCCTGCCCTAGTAATCTTGGTAAAAATGGCTGCAAAAGGTGATGATTTTTTGTGGTTAGATAGGTAGCTAAGGTGGGTACTAGTGTCAGATATTTATGCCTTTTGTTTATCTAAATGAAGTTACGAATCTGTGACATTTTTGTCGTAAAAGATGGAAAAATTCAAAAACGGTGGGAATTTGTTTTTTTGGATGAAAATTTATGAGAAAAAGAAGAAAGAAGATATCAGATTTATATTTAATGATAAACCCGTAGAAGACGCATCGGAAAGTCATTAAAAATTGTATTGAAGAGTCCTGTTCTTAATATCGTATCAGAAACACTTTTTTACGTCAGAAGTTTATTTTTGGGACTGATCAGTAAAAGGGTGCAGCGGTAAAAGCTCGACATTTTGTTGATCCAATAAAGTCTTATAATTTCCAAAGATAAAGTTAAAGAGCAACTTTCCCAATAGGTTAACCGCAGCCGGATAAAGATGGCCCTCTATTTCTTAAATTGTACAAGCATGGTCCTGTTGGGTCTTTAGTTAAGATACACAACTTATCGCTGCCCAATGGTGAGTTTCTGGTTGTTTGGTAAAGTTGCCTGATAACGCCTGTATTTCAATCGAGATCAAAATAACTTATAGACAATTTTTTTTACCGAAATTTCAAAAAATTTACCCCAAACATTTTTCGGGGCACATCGCATGGCAATTTTTTTTTTTCAAATTTTGTTTGAACGGCATTCAACAGAGTGAACATTATGTGCAGTCTGGATTTTACTTGACTTTTCTTAGATGGATTGCTAGCTGTCTTTCCTATCGGATTCAGTTAAGCCAGCATTGCTTCAAAATATCAGGTGAACTTCAGTTAGAACAGCTTTTATGCTTACTTTTTATTGATGATATTCTGATCAAGGTTACATACAAAAAAGGTGAAATTAGGTCCAGGCCGTCAAATATTTTTATTTAAATTTTTATCGGACTACATTTGAACTGCACTCCTTCTTTCCCTTTATATGCTCCTATGAGAACGTTCGTCATCTAATGAACTATGATTAAAAATGAGCCTGTATTTAATTCAAGTTCTATGTTAAATGAAATTTGTGATAAAGTTATTTTTCACGTTAGAACATTGTTTAACATATCACACTAAGAACTCTAGTATTTGACGACCAATAAGACGAGTAAACTGGCTGTGATTGACCTTTGTAGAATTTCCGAGGGCACTAAGCCGAACCCAAGAAATAAGAATTGTGAAGAGCTGGCCAGCTAGGTTCCCACAGTAAAATTTACGCTTAAACCTTTAGAATTTGAATGGTGAATTCTTCGAACAGCTGCGTCTTACTTAGCTAGTGCAAAAATTATATTCAATCCGAATTTAATTTAAAAACTCAGACAGAAATTTGCATTTTGCAAGCAAATCCTTTCGTCTTCTCTTTCTTGCCAATTCGACTTTCTGCATGACGAATTTTACAGATAAATATGTGCGAAGAAATCCTTGCAAATCGCATCATAGATTGGCAAACATACTCGCCCGAACGGACACATCATTGTCATCCAGGATCAATATTCAAAGATTTTTTTTTCACAAGATTTGCAAGGAAATTCAATTTTTTTATTTGTCCTTTTCCGAGGGATAATACTCTATTCTTTCAGTTTGTCTTTCAGAAAAACGGTTTCTTTGGCTTTGTAAAATTTTTGTAATTTAGGATTATTACGCTCGAGTTAATATCTGCAATGGGAACTCACAAAGAGAAGGACCACATATGAAATTATGAACAAAATCAACTACGGCGCATAGAATATGATTATATGAATTATCCTTGCAATGTTTTGTAAATTATTTCTTAATATTTATTAATGATCAGCTTAAATGAAAAAAAGCCGCAGACATTTGCATACTTTTACAGAAAACCGTAGCGAATGTTGAAAACCATCATCAATCATAATGCGCGTTCATTTTGATGCATCCATTAAGGAGACAGCAAGGAGAAAGTACGATAAGTACATATCCTATAAGGACTCAACATTTTTGTAACGATCTACGAAAATCAATCAAATTGACAGTGGGGGGAAATCCGATCTGCAATGATCAGTCTTGCAGCATGGAACAAAAATAACCGTGTAACCAAAAAAAGGGACGAAAAGGATCTTCTTGGGCTATATCAGTCAAAATGTCCTTGAATTTCGTGTACAAACCAAGCCCAGTGGTAAAATGAATATTCAATTATTTATCTTCAAGGATTATGGGGATTTGTGCGGTTTGTTTCTTTTCTGTCAAAGACGACACAATAGGATGAAGCAAGTCATTTTTTAAGGATTTACTTGTCTTTTGGAATCGATTTAGGGCAGACATTATTGTGGACGAATTTTTTTCCGAAAGGTTTCTCATGGTTTTTAGTACTCACGAATTAATGCGTCCATTAAGTGTTGAATGTTTATGCCTGAACTGGGCGTGTATCTAGAGCAAATTATCAGCTTACCTGAAAGGAAAAAGAAAGTGCAAATTAGAAAACTGTTTAAAACCGAAATTGAAGGCTTAAACATAAATATGTATGTATTTTCGCAAGGGTTCACGATTGGTATCAAACTGTGATCGAAAGGATTTAACACTTATGCGTAAAACAAATTCCCGAGCGCAAATTTTCAATTCATAAAACCAAAAAGTGACAAAACATTATTAAAATTTCGGTTCATTTTTGTTTCTTCATCAGCCGAAAAATAATAAGCCACAAAAAACATTTTTCAAAAGGGTAATTTGTATACCTTGTTAACTCAATTAAAATAATCCATTTGTTGTTTTTCTGTTTTACTAAATGCCACTAACACGTGTGCATTCAACGACAATTAGTCCTTGTTAGGATCAAAGTACACACAGACCGCTTTGTGTCCATCGCAACCAACAAACCATTCTCATAATTTGTTTTCACAACGACCAACGCCATTCAACCCTTTTATTCATCATTCAATTATTTAATTTCAATTAAAATATTTTTTTTTTTTGTTGAGTAACAACCCCTTCGCGGTCTTCAACGTCCGAGTTGGAGATCTCTTTATCCTGACGCGCATCCGCACTTTTAGCTGTTTGCCTTAACACCCTTTTTTATAAGCTGATGACCGAATCCTTTGCGGCGGCGGTGCGGCTTGCGATGAGTATGAAAATTACCAATTCATATCGCGTATCCTTCCTAACACGTTCCTGCTCCTGCATGGCCTGCCAGTTCTCTTTCCCATTCAAACATCTGTCTTTTGATACGTGGTGCACATGCAGCAACGCAAGGATGGTGCATGGCAACAAAAAAAAAAAAAAATACGCTCTGCTGCCGTGACCGCGAAAACAAAAGCAATTATAAAATTAATATTGAGCTCGGGACACTGTAGCCCTCTTCCTTTAAGTGAATTAGTTGCAAGGAATAAGCATGTATGAAGTGGTTGAAAGAGAATCCACAGTTCAAGGATATTTGTGTTTGAACGCGAATGTTAACAGAAATTCATATCCATCTGCGAAGTGTACTCCAGATCTAGACGGGAGGTCGACACCATAAAAAGAATTAATCGACCAACAGGAAATTAAAAACGGATGACAAACAATGAGCCAAGGAAAATTTTACAATGCGTTTCTGTTGAGTGATTTAATCAATAAAAAATCAAGAAATTTGCAAGGATACCATTACAGACCAGTACTTTTAATAAAACACACACCATATTGGTTCTGGTCAGTTTTCCTTTCCATTCTTGTTAAACTTTCAAGTATGAATAAAATTAACCAGAACCCAAGTCCTTAAGTGCACTTTAAACACTGAAGAGAACAGTCATCAGTTAATCGTCTCCCTCCATCTACTTGTAGTTTTGAAAGCCCACTTTCTGCGAATTACGAGTACCTCAAGATCGCGTGCCATTTGTAAATTGCTAATAGAATGCGACTTACTTACAAGAACAAGGTGAACCTAGTGCTAAGGACACGTGCTCAAACTGAATGAAAAATTGATTCCAACAACATTACCATTTGGTGCATTTTAATTGCATACATGTGTGACCACTTATCTCGGACACAGAGGGGGGTTTGCACTGCGACAGCAGCAGTGCACGTCTAAAATGTCATAATTTGCACTCATTGTCAGATGCGAAGTTACATGCAAACGTTCTGCTATGCCTCAGCTGCTGCTCTGTCCGGTGTAACGTCCACTCTTTATATAGTGCCCAGTGGCCGGCAGGAGGATATGTACATTTGTTAAAGGGTTGCGAACCACAGGAGTCAAAGTCAAAGAGACTTCCGTCAAATCGATGTAATCGACTCTTTTTTGAATGAAGTGTGTCGGACCTTTGCGCGTTTTATTATTTTTATAAATCGTATACAACTGCAGGAGGAAATTATTGCAGCGTTTTGTCAGAAATATGATTTTATGGGTTTCACGGTTGGTAAAATAAAAAATCGGGGTAAGAGATCATTTTCGTTGCTACTTTTGCTAGGTTTTAATGGAAAAAGAACTGACACAGGGATTTTTGGAAAAGGGTTGAGTTAGGAACGCGGAGCAGCTGTCTAAGAGGCGATTTACAAACGGAGTCAAAAAATAATCACCTAAAATACGATGGCTGAAATAGATTATAAGAAATAGTAACATTTAAACATGCTGAGGTTGACGTCCAAGGCTCGCACATTTTTCACAGTCATGGGCTAAAAATTGTTGGTCTGTCCACCACATATGCAATGAATATAAGACTAGCTTCAAAAAGAGTCGTCGCGCCAATGTTTATCGATAAAAAAGTAGGTTACTAAGTACACTAGACTTAAACCTTACACTATTAAACAGACGTAAATGTCCAGCCATTAGTTCAGCAAAGAGATTACATTATATCACGAAGAAATAAAATTTGGCCTGTTAAAGCTGCCACAGTGTGTTTTCGAATTCAATAATTTTTTTCGAAGGTAAATCACACCGAACAATTTTTCGTGATTGAACATCTTCAAGTGCAAGATGAATTATTAGGTGCGAAGTACTCGCATAAACCATGTCCTAGAAAATCGTGTCTTAGTACACAACTCCAATCTTCTATATGGTGTTGAGAACTGGCGATCGGAGAACACTGATTTTACAATGTTCAATGACGGTAACTTGGCAAATGATATCATCGTCGATGTCGGTGTACATGCCGCAATTCATGTTGAAGGAAGATCTCCAATTTATATTCGTTTCGCTGCACAAAATCTGTGGGAATTGACACTTTATCGAAAAGTTATTAAAGACAACTCCCGGCAGAAACAATAGACGGTAGACATTCACACAACACTGTTTTACAATTTCCTGAATAATCCCCAATATCCAGCACTTTGGAAGACCAATTGGGAAAAAGATCCATCCAATCCGGCGAATCTCAGATCAGATCAGCAAAGCTTAGTAAAGCGTGATCAATAGAGCCCTGATGGGAACCAACTGTCTGTCTGTTTTTGAGTAGACTTTTCACGTTTTTCGTCTTTCAAGTTAGACGAATTGGGCATAAGCAAACCATTGCTGTATTAACTGTAATATGCTCACCAGAAGATTTATTGTGAAGAATGGCAATGTGACTTCTGATGGAACTTGATGATGGAACAACTGATCGAGGTCAGAATAAGTCTGTTGTACTTCCATATTTTATGGGCTTTTTAGACTACAATTTTTTTTTTGCGAAAGCTTTCTATCGTGGGACAACACGGGGTACAACTGGGGTTTTTGAGACACAATGGGTTTTTGAGACACAATGGGTTCGGCTTGTCTACATTTATATAGAGCGTCAGAGTCTAAACGCAAAAAATGTTATCACAATCTGGTCCTGTGCAACGGGGCCTACCTAATGCTAGTGGACACTTTTCTGATTTTTCGGAGACACATTGTAAAAGTAATTTCTGATCTATGGAGCTCATTTCCAAGCAAAAGTTCGCGTAAACCGCGTTTTTTTTTTTCCACAGGCTCTCATTTTCTTCTGTCTAATGCAAGATAGATAAGCCGTAGCGTTGACCGTCCTTTTTGCCCAAAAAAGGATGCAGATATGACTTTGCTGCAATAGAGA
Organism: Orthonevra nobilis; assembly: GCA_963555765.1. Taxonomy (NCBI): domain Eukaryota; kingdom Metazoa; phylum Arthropoda; class Insecta; order Diptera; family Syrphidae; genus Orthonevra; species Orthonevra nobilis. Next base: position 78,304,098 of record OY743226.1, on the reverse strand, counting down.
CGCTGAACGCAACATCTCTCAGTAGGGCGGTATCAGACAGCGGCGATAAAGACATGAGTGGGGAGCAACAAAACTGCTGGTACTTAATTGAGAAGCGAAGGTTTCAACTTCGACTTTTTAACGTGTTTACTTTCACCGTGAGGTCGAAATACTCGATGTACTTCAAACGTACTTTGCAGCCTGGCCAGCTTGGCTATGGTTCTTAGCTTCAAAATAGATTAGAGAAAAAAAAAAAAATAGGTTAAGCTAAGAGCCTGCGTTTAGTCTTGTAAGCATGGTTAAGTTTGGGTCTTTTTGTTACCGACAAACACCAGGAAAACCTTATCCCACATTTGATCTGCGAGATCAAATGCAGTTCAATTTGTTATTTTAAAAACACGGACATGATACGATCAAAAATTGGTTATTCTAATAGCCACATGCAAAAGGAGGTTATAAACAGTCTTTTAAAGGAAACAATAAAACCAACAAAACTGTAGAATATTTTACATAATTACTATTTCCGACTCCTGCAGGACTTTAATGATAGGTATCCTTAATATACAAACATTCTCAAATGTGCGCGTGCCTCTAATGGCAACCGATATGCTGTTGGCTGACTTAATCGTAGTGATTCCAATTAGATGGAGTATATTGCTGAACCATTGAGAAGATAGAATGCGTGGAACTTAAGGAAATTATAGGTCGGTAAGGATAATCAAATTAAGAATTCACCCCCAAGAAGTGAAACGTTTCCTGGAAACAGAAGGGTGGATGGCTTTAGGTAAAACCTTTTTAAATAATAATGAAGTTTCTTCTTTCCAGAATAATGATAAATGTGATTGTCGTCTTGCAACAGGAAAAAATTCTGGTTAAAGTTTATAAAGTCTCAGCAATATTGAGGTTCTTATACCTTTAAGAGTCACATTTCTATCAAAGACGACAGTTGTGGAACAACATACAAACCCAGTCCCAGAGTACTGAACTCTTTTGACATAATTCCCATTTACCTGCCAAATTAATCATATTCCACTCCGCTTCACCAATCATGATCAATCTTCATGAATGTCTTGGGAGAATAGTATCACTTACGAGTTGTCACGGGCTTGGAAATCGATCTTTAATTGTGTGTACAATCGATTAAATCCGCTTGCGGAGATGAATGGTTAATCTTTTCGATTGATAAACATCAAAAGATAAATATCTTTCAGAACAATCGACTACTGTAACTCCAGAAAATGCTAGAAAGTCTTACGTCATCTTCGGCGAGATTATATTCATTTGACAGAACAATTAGTTGAAAGATGACACCGATAGAATACCCGAGAGGGAGTAGATGCAGTAATTTCGATAAGTGTACAAATGATTAATGATTCAATCTTGGTTCTCATGAATTGTGGAGTCATGAAGGGGCCAAAGAGCGTCTCTAAATGTGACAATTTGTGGTTTGCAGAGACAAGCTACGTTGATTGAAGATCTTTTGAAGAAATTTTTATTTAAATGGAAGTTAGTTGGACGAACTGAAAAACTGTATTTGAAATTCCTTTTGCCAGTCAGTTTTGTAAACATTTTCATAAATTCGTTATGCATGGGTAAATAACCGTAGAAAATCGAAAGCCCTCTATTCTCGACAGTTGTAGAGTGTATCAACAGCCTACACGTGCTGTCCACTCTTCATTAACACCACTTCGTGACAAATTTCATGTAAATGACAAAACGTGACATGACAAACGCATTCAAGGATAACAAAACGACCTCCCCAACACAATGGCCAGCAGAACGAATCCTTAAATCTGAATCTGTTCCTTTTCTTCAGCGCATGCGATACAAATCCACTGTTTCTCTTATTTCGGTGTTTCATAAATTCTGATGCGCGAGTTTCATTGCAATAAACGTCAAATAAATTTCGCATTTTACGACTTTCAAGTTCAAATGCCACATGAGAAGGGACTAAATGAAACACAATTGACAGGATGCTGCATTGTTGAGGGGGTTGTTTTTCATACGCACAAACAAAATTCCTAATCCCTCACCGAATAAACAAAATGTTTTTCCTTAATTATTCTAATCATTCAAACCTCTAAGCCTTTCGACAAATAATCAGTTTTCAAAAAACATAACTCCTTTTCCAAAACAAAACTGGTAATCGTCTCAGAGGACGCAGGATCCCAGGTAGTAGGAACTTTCTTTCATTACTCTCGATTTTATTGGTAATCTTTTCTGGAATTGTGAAGAACGTATTTTAATCCTTTTACATGTTCGCAAAAAAAAATTGAATTCCAATCACAACATAGTTCTCACTCGGGCGGAAAATCCTTGCAGTGACACACGCTTTTGTGTTTCTTCCTTTTGTGCTGGAAATCGATTTTAAATTTGTGTCGATTTAATCCTTTCCGACTGTGCAGAAGGCGAAGAAATGATTTGCTTGCATTTTTCAAGGAATACGATTTGGAACTTTGTTTTGCGGCGAATTGCAGCAGCATGGTATGCCACAAGATTCTCATCACAGGCTAACATTGTTTGCTCTCATTTCCGGCACTCGAGGAACCACCTTCTTTGTTATCTCTCAGCAGCACGCTCAGTTCGTTTTGTGTAACAAAATATGCAAAGTAATATGAATGTGCCTCCTCCAGTTCGGGATCTCCTTGAGTCCTTATCACAAAACAGAAATCTCTTCAGTAATTTTGTGTACAATTTATATATTTTTACAGCCAGTGAGTACGCCATCTCCGTTGGCATACAGCCCAAAAGATATATTCACACCTGCCTAAAGTGGTGTGTTTATCCTGCAGACACAAAATCAAATATAAGTGAAAAGAAAAAAAGCATCTGTGGGTGCATGAATCTTTTAGATGAAGCCCTTCAACAAATGTCACCGCTTGCAGGACATACGAGTGCTCATAGAATGTAATTGCAACAAATTTATCAACGTACAACTCCGAAAGAGGGACAGACATGAATACAAGCCGATACTCTAAATACACAACAGGACATGCATTCTTTTGCCAAAATCTCTATACCAATATTTAAAATCCGCAAACTCCCCGATTTTTGAGGACATTAATCAATACGTCGTTTATGGTTCTACAAAAGGATAGCTTGCAAAAAAAAAAACACTCACAAATTGGATTGAGGGCAGACATGTATTTGTTCTCCTCTTGCTTTGGTGACTGGACACGGTCTCTATGTTGGCAAGAATAAATGATAGACAAACATGTAGTCGAACTCCCATTGTAATGGACTACTAGATCCTTCCGATTTCAAGGGACCAGAAATTTAAACTGATTGCAATTAATCAGAAACTTTTTGTACGGTATCGAATGTCAGCAAGGAAAGTGATACCCAAATCCAAATTCGTGACGACGGACATTTTAAAAAAAAGAAGAAGCAAGAAACAACCGACATTCAGGACTCAGGATGTCTCTTGTGTGTTAAAATAAACATGAATTAATTAAATGAAAAATGCGGAAGGACCTATCTTGGATATTTTGTGTCATTGCCTGGGAGGTCCTCTTGCATGGCGATTTGCATTTTTAATAAGAAATCTATGTGCGACGACGGTTACAGTCTTGCGGTGCAGGATGCTGCGAGGAGCTCCGTGTTGTTTGATGTTTGTCACACCAATGTCATGTTGTCAGTCATGGTCGGCTGAAGACTGAAAAAAAAACGGAAAATATATTCACTTCACAGTGATTTTCATTGGAGTATTCTCTGGGCGAACCGCAGAGGGATTGACGATTTGTGTTTGATCTGATTTCGGTTCCTTAGCCCTCGGGTGTAAGGATAACATTCGTCATCTGTCATGTTTTACTTAGAAGTGTACATACAGCACCTGCACGAATTGGTGACATATCAAACTTTGAAGATTTGTGAGAAAGAAATACAGTACCGTCCTCAGGAGTTTTGTGTGAAAACCGGATTTTTGTTCACATGCCTCGGGTGAAGAGTTCACTGTTCAAAATTTTAGATCTGACAAGATTTCATTTTCGAGAAGGACTATCGGAACATCTTGCGAATTACGAGTATCCCTCCTGAATTTTCGCAATTGTTTTCCAACCAGTTTTCAACGATCCTCTCAATTACAGAATTCTTATTAAAAGTAAACACTTGATGGAGTTGCAGCGTTTTATTTTTTGTTTTTCTTTGACGTCTCCGTTTTGAGCTGTCATTCCTGAGAGTGTTTTCAATCTGCAAGTTAAACCGACAAAGACGTCAGATGTGACACTAAGTTTGATACATATGCGGCGGTTTAATCTTCCCTTCGTATCGGTGACGGTTATCACAACAGGCGTTTTTAAACAAAACTGAAAACAAACGCGGCTAATTGCCGCTCCTTGCGGCACGCAAATAAACAGATCTTACAAAAAAGAAAAAAAGAATTAAAACCGACTTCTTATATGCATACGTGTTTTCTTCAATCGAATACATGTGTCATAAACTTCCAAACAAAGCGAAGGGTTGCTTAATGCACTCATTGTCTTCCCCGCGACCCTTAATCCGTTTAAATTAAATTGACAATATCACCAATGCTACGCAGGGCCTTTAACTCCGCGGAAACTTGTGTGGAACCGCGAAAGGTACATTCATGTATTCATGCATATGTCATAAGTATTTCGACCCTTCTGTCTAACCTACTCCTCGAGTTGTTTTGATTGCGTTGCACATTTATGATCAGATTTCTGAACAACAATGATGATGTAGCTGATTTGGAGTGGAAAAATCTTCCCAAGGAAGTGAAAGTAGGGGTTTGAGAAAGAAACACATTATCCTGCTAATTACAATCATAAAAGGATTTAAGGATATGTATTGAGGGCATAGCCCTTTCGTGCGACAACTGACGGATGTATTATTCGAAAAAGACGAACGTCAAACCGATTCAAACTTTTCAGAAATCAATCATAATTTTTTGAACTGTACTCGGTTTTCATTGATTGCATTTGACAGGCTATGACAAAGGTCAATTGAAATAATTTTATCCTGCAACTTAAGCCCTCTGGGTTTTGATTTTTCAAAGCCAACGGCAAATGGCTTCGAATAGTAAAGAGCTGTCGAATATAAATGTGTAGATTATGGTTTTGTAGAAGTGTTAATAGGGAAATAAATTACAACTGCAGTCTAACTCTATAAATCTCGGATTAAAATCTAAGTACATTTAAAGGCAAGAAAAAATCTCTTCAAGTTGTACAAATTTTCCTAGGCACTACTGTCGCACGTTGCAGTTTTAAATTTGTGTACGATGTTTGCAAAAAAGCATTCATTAAAGTCTGTTAAACTAACTCATTGAAGTCAAACTTTTTTGCAACATTTTACGTCGTTTTCTGAGGCATTTTGGTGCTTTACTGATGAACATTTAATTCTTCTTTTATTTAAAATTTGAAGCTGACATATATAGTTGAGACTAAAGGACCGTTTGACCGAACAGCATTAAAGTGGGCTTATTCGTTCATACATGTATGAAGTTCTTCGTTGAGAAGGTCTTTATGCTTTCCACATTGTTGCAGATTGCCACTTAAAGTCACCGCAGCATATTTATTTCTATACGACAGCAAAGCAGAATAAACTGCATTTCATTTTACGAACGTAAATAAATATACACAGAAAGGACGATGTTTTGTTTTCTAAGTAACAGAAACTATCTTAGCCTTAGTTTCAACTTCCGAAATTCGAACGAGAAACTGTACAAAGACCTTCCATAAAAATTCTGACCACAACAACAAAAGACGAGCCCTAAGCTTATAGCCTAGAAAATTAAAAATCTTGATCACCCGGTGACTTCTGTGGAATGGATATTCTGCCTGTGTCTTGACGGGCGAGCTTGATAGGTTCTCGTTTATTGGATTAACCTCAAAAGCACTTTACTTTACCTAAGGTGTGCCTCGAGGTAGCTACATAGAGTCTTTTGTTTTTTAATGATTTTGTAAGTGACCCCAAGAATTCATTATTCCTTATTTAACTTGACGATAAAGGAATATTTAAGGATATTCAAAATCAATCCGATTGAAGCGCTTGGCAGGATGAATTTAATTCATGTTTTAGTATATCTTTTTCCAGGCTTTATAAAAAAAAATGAAACAAATCACCAGGAACTATTCTGCTTTACTAAATAAACCATAGCCTCAACGTACACCGATTAAAAAAAAAATTATAATCAGATCTGTCATAACAAACTAGATTTTGTTTTTACTATAAAGCTATAAATCATACTTAAAGTCCTTAAGCGGGTACTTTATGACATCGAACATTGCGCTCTATCTTCATTCCGCCACATGAGTTGGATGTCTTACTTATTTCACTTTCCAATAGTGAACGCAGGAATTAGGAAGAACAGTATAAAAAAAATCCTTTAAATCGCCCAGCATGTGGCCACCGGGTGGTCTCCTGTTATCCTTTTCCGTCCTCAATTCTTTTCCTGTTCCTCTTTAGAATTTATTTCACTTTTATCGTTCGGCTTGAATGTGTAGAAAAATTAAGTAGCACACGTCAATATATTTCTTTGATAATCATGACGTTGCGCATGAATCAGATTATGAGTACAGAGGCTTCTGGTAGCACCGCAGGACACCATCATGAGGGCAGCAGCCACAACAGCCGCCACTACAGAAATTTGCCTAACAACAAACGTTGTGGCAAGGTAGAGAGATACACATTGGGAACTTTCTTTTGCAAAATTGACAGATGAAAATTTTCTTTCCTTTCGTAAAGGATATTTTACAAAATATGCAAGGCCAACTGCACTTATTGACTTTTGATTATTCACCATTGTTCTATTGCTTACTCATAAATTTCCGGAATACTCTGTTGAAGATGGGAAAACGAAGGAAAAAAATGTCGTAGTGCAGAATGATTCTTGGTAAGAAGTGTCAAAGGACATGAACGAAACAAAGTTATTAAAATCTCTGTCGCGCCTCGTTGCATTTTCATTTAATTTCTTTTTCGCAGTTATGATTGCTGGTTTATCTCGGGTATGACCATCATGATTGTCCTTTAACGCGGATTTTTATTCAATTTTCAGTTTTCAGTTATGTGGTGCTAGAATGCAATAAAAATTTACGATATGGCTACAAGATAATAGAATTTTATAACTCATCCTGTGGTTGTCTCCTTAGAAATATGATAATGATTTTTTTTTTTTTTTTTGAAATTGCGACAGTTGATAATAATGTCAATAAAATGAGCTTCCAGTCAATTAAATCAAATAAATGTCCTTGCAAACTCTAAAAGGGAATAATATAGTTTTGTAATGCAAAAGCATTAACAATTTTTGGTGATTAATGGACAACATCAGAAGTCTGTATGTTCCTATTAGGATGATGTTGTGCTGGCTCTGATGTCCTTTGAATTATTGGAGTACATTTATATATGTACATTTCTATATATGTATGCGGGCAAGGATTTGGCACGTGCGAAAAGTACCAGCATGCGGGGTACAGAGCCATCCTGATAAAAGTATTCATGTTGAATTGTCATGTTGAAGTAAACTCTTTTGAGAAAACGGTAACGTGCGGCTGGCTGAAGGACACTCATGGACATCGAGTGTCCTCATTCAATTAGAGACAGACATCCAACAGAGTGGACACTTGATGGAGGTTGGACAGAGGCACTGTGATTGACATTCGAATGTTTGGGTTTTAAATACAACGTCCATCCAAACTTTAAGAATAAAGGGGATAATCAATTGGTAAACTAAGGAAAATATTAAATCCGCTACGATCATATTGGATTCAACACAACAAGCCGCGACGAAACAAATTGCCTGAAGAATTTGGTTTCCTTTCACAAGTTTCACTCCCTTTTTTTGAATGTTCCTAAGAAGATACAATTTCGCAACAACTATCGAACAATAGTTCTGACAGTAAGCAGCTTCTCTCTCTTTTGTCAACCATTCCGACAGGATCAAGTTTTCTGTCGAGAATCAGACAAACATAACCCCTTCCAAAAAAAATCGCGTTCAAATTTGATTCGGTTTCAGTAGCACGTTTCAAACAATTCCCAAAAAAAAAAAAAAAAATAAATGAAATTCAAGTTCATGATACAATGAACTTGGTCCTTGCCTGGGGGCTTTAGCTCGTCCGTCTTCGCCTTATCTACGTGAACTCATCTATTAACGACCATTAACGACTAATTTCCACAAAAACCGTGAGTTAACGATTTGTTTGTTTGGGCTGCGCTGTGCGTCTTTTTCGTGTCCTTCTTTTCAAAAGGAAGTCCTGGTCCTTTTGTTGAAAATGAATTTTTTAATTTGCTGAAACTTATTTCTTATTTCTCTTTTTGTGTTTTATTTGAATTGCTTAATTTGGTGGAAAATTTATCGGTTGCTTTGCTGAAACTTGTTTTCTCGCCTTGATTCCAGAATATTTAAAAATTAATCCAGGTTTTTCCCCGTAAGAAAATAGATGCATGTTGTGACACATTTAAGGTTCATGTCAACCGCTTAAGGATACATACATATTTAAAAACTAAATGAGCCACCCGTCTGGCCTACATTAATTAACCCCTTTACTGGACCATCTTCGTCGCGGTTTACTCTAATAAATTCTTGTTGATTCGTTTCGTTCCGGTGACTAGTATACGAGCACTTTCAATTTAACTTTTATCCTTTCTGCACAATTTTCCACGTGACTTCATCATCCTCTGATCTAAAATACGGGCTGGATGATGTTGATGACGTCGTGGATATTTCTTAACCTCTTCTATTTTTCCCAGATGCTGCGATGTACGTATCATATTCCTTTACGGGATCCTTGTCTTTACATATGATTTCACAAGGACAATTCATTTTTTGCTAAAAGGATTTAATGTAAAGTGAATACTCAGTGCTCCTCACTGTTCTATGTTCGCATCCTTTTCGTCTGACTTGGTTTCTATTGCAGTTTGCAGTCAAATTAAAAAGTGATCGGTTTTTCTTTGAAGGCATGCGTTTGTTCCTTTGGGATGCAATCAAATGAGCAGTCCTTTTTGAGCAACAGAAAAAAGAAAATACTCCGCACCGCACACATTGTGTACTGTCATAATTGTAATTTTGATTTACTTGTAATGGTGGGGAATTTGCAAGGATTTCCCTTGGATGTCCTTTTTTTTTGCTTTGATGTTGGAACGTGTAACGAATCGGGAATTGTAAAAAATATATTACTACGAGTTGTAAGAAAGCGATTAAGCATGTCAAAATTGAGGCTGACGTGATATTGTTGTGTGGGGCGCTTCTTGAGTGATTGATATGAGGATGAGTTTTAAAACAGGATTTGAATTACAAGCAAAATATTCATAGGAATCGAAAGACTTGATTCTTGTCTCGTCATTATTTTTTTTTTCGAAATCAATCCGATCGGTATAAGACATCATGAGATTCCAAAGCAATTGAAGAGTTTAAAGAAAATGGAGAGGAATCAGGGTTTGTGCAGATACAGCCTACGCTAAAACCTTTCTCACTTTTTCTAACCAAACAGGGAGGCTGCGTTTTCTTTCGTAGCCAGCTAGTCCTGTAACTTCAATAGTTAAAGTTGACCCACAAACTGCTGGCAAAAGCAATGCTCAAAACTACAAGAAACAAAGAAAGAAAATGTACCGGACAAGAAATAAACACTTCTAGGCTTAATGAGGCCATACTCTGTTGACACGAGGTTCATTCGGCAAACAGATTGTTTAAACAACAAAACAGATTTGGTCTATTTTGTTGTATGTCTTTCAACTGAAAATCAGTGACTAGTTAGAAAAGAAATATTGAATATTGAAAGAAAAATACCATGAAAAACCTTCCATTTAACTTAAAACAAAAAAATTCATGAAATAATTAACTCAGTTTCCCGCCATAAATTGTGACCAAATAAAACCGAACAACTCAAGGTACATATTTGAAAATCATAACTTATCGCCACTCTTTCCCTATCTTCAATAAAAATAGCAAATAATATTTGATAAGATTCTAAAAAACTTATCTTGAAAAGGAAACTTATAAAAATACACAATCTTAAACTTCAACCGTGAGTTAAACGTTTTAGTACGAACATGAAACACCTTTTAATTGTTTTAAGTCTGTTGTTTGCCTCCGCATCAGCGGGGCCTAGTTTCGATGACAATCTTCGGGAATTTATTGAATATGTGAAACAACAAATGCGATGTGGTTTCCCAAGCCTTGGCGTTCCACCACTGGCACCATACACCAAGGATTTTACTGCTTTTGACTTGACAAACCGTGGAGTCGAGTAAGTTACAAAATAAAATTATAAATTGAAAAGCCATACTCATGTTACTCACAGTTTAGTAGGTAACCTCAGCAATCTCAGCGTGGAAGGTCTAAATGACTTTGAAGTCAAAGAGCTCACATTCGCATCTTTGCTGATGAAGCTGCAGTTCGACATAACTTTTAAGCAGATCAAAATATTCAGTCAATATGTTGCCAAAGGAGGTGTGAAAGTTTTTGGATTGCCTTTTCCACTCAGTGGCAACGGAGATCTGGATTTGCTATTGGAAAACCTTCGATTTAACGGCAGTTTTAGGATAAGACCAACTGCGTCCAACAATCTGCAGATCTGGGGATTCAAATGTAATCTGTTTTTGGATGCAGCACAATCGAAGACCACGGGAATAATGAACAGTCAGATGCTAACCAATTTCTTCAATCAATGGGTGGAGGAGTTTTTAAGAATTCTCTTCGAAGAGTATCAGAACGAGATGAGTGCTGGAATCGAAAACATGTTTGTTCCTGCTGGAAATGCCTTTTTAAAGAACGTGTCAATGGCTGAATTAGTTGTATTGGTGTTTGGATTCGGGAATACTGAAAATTTACCTGTTTGTGAAATTTAATTTATTTATCAAATGATGAAAATTAGAGATTTTAAAAAGAATAAATAATAAAATGCAAAGTGAAATGATTCTACCCCTAAAGGTATGCAATAAAATAGACTCCTAAAGGTATGCAATAGACTTATGAGAGCAGGTTGGGTTCATGTCATGGTTTTCGATTTTGTTAGCATATGCACGAACCAATAGCATATGACTGAACGATGCACTTCATGAGTCGGAAAAAAGGAAGTGATGAAGGATTTTTCAAGAGCGCTGCGAGCACTGTCCAAATTTCGAGAAACTAAAAATAAACCAAGAAATAAGTTGAAAATAAGATGTAAGTAAGTATAAATGACAAGAACGGTAAATTAATTCTTGCCCTTTACTTTCTTTTTTTGGTCCGTACGGAGAGTAAAATTTTGAATTCAAGTATGTATATCGCCAATAACCCGAGAAATGTTGTCTTACAAGGCTGCAATTGACGCTTGTTATGACGTTTTCTGAAAGAAAATAGCCTTAAAGCGACAAATCGCACGATCGGTGAGCAATCCAGACATCAATTGCACATTGAGCTCGTATCTTTCTCAATTGATCCATTAACTCGTGCATGTGTGGAATGTAGCGCCGTCTTGTTGGAACCATATGTCAACCAGGTTCAGCTCGACCATTCTAGGCAAAAAAAAGTTCATAGAACGAAAGTGGGCGTCATTGACGGAAACGTTGTTCGCACGGTTATATGTATACGGACCAATGATTCCGCCGATCCATAAGGCATACCAAACAGTGCATTTGCTTAAGCAGCTCTTATATTTCCAGATAAGACAGTTTTGTTTTTATTTATTAACCCATTCAACCACAAATGAGCTTTCTCGCTGAAGACAATTTTCCGATGAAAAAAAAATTGGTTGTGGCATTTTTTTAGAAAACGTTTTTTGATGGTAAAATTCATAAATTTGTAAACATTGTTCAGATGGATGGTTTTCGTAGCAAAAAGTCCGCTGGTGAAAAGTGAAACATGAATCTCTTTTTTATTGGATTCGAAACTATGTACCTTACGGCTCGTTCAATATAAGTTGTTACATATGTACTCGAAAGTCTGGGCAGGTGCTCTAAAGGCCAACCTGGGCCTGCTTGACAGATTTCAATTCACAGTCCCTATTTCCCTATACATGATTTAAAAATATATATCGCATTTTTCGTTTTTGAGTCTCTGAAATGCAATCACGAAAGAAGAACCTGGATACTTTTCAGATAACATAAGACTTAATTTCTAGCACACAAAAAAGACATCGTTTTTATTTGCAATAATAAATCATGTTTTTTGTTTTTTCAAAAAAAAAAAGAAACATTTTTTTTCAAGCCCATGGATCCTCTGGTGGTATGCAATCTGCTACTTCCGTATCACTGTTAAAGATCAAATTCCAAATGTCCCAGAAGTTATTGCCCTTCAACATTTTATTCACTCTTGGTACGAAATTCTCTTCGATTTTAGCACTTATCAATTCTGTGTTTCCATTGATGCCACTAACAACGGCATCCTCGATTTTGTCATTCAAATAACGATTCCACTTACCATCGCCCATAAGACCACTGATGTTCGAATTACAGCTTCCAAGTGTAACCAAAGCATAGAATTCCGTAATTTTCATTGATCCGAAAATAATTGGAAGTTTGTACTTCAAATTTCCAGAGACCGACAGGTTTTCCAGGCTAAAGTCTAGATCACCTTTGCCTTCGTAACGAATGCTGAAGCCCATCTGTTCCATGTAGTTCAATAGAGTATTGGTGTCGTATTTTCCAGTGACGCGAATATTGCGGAAATGAAAATTGAACTTGACACGATTGGTGATCAAGTTGAGGGTGAATTTCTTTATTTTGAAGTCATCAAGGCCATCGACGCGGAAGTGAAAGATGTCATCTATCGTTCTGGTTTTGTTCGTTAAATATTAACATGAAAGGGATTAGAGACAAATAAAGGAACTCACTCGAGAATAGCAGTTTTTAGGTCAAACAAAAGATTTTCTTGGCGGTAGGGAGCCAGTGGAGGAATTCCGTATTGTGGCCAACCACATGGCATCTGCTTCTGAAGTTTACGAAGCTGGTGACGAGCTTCCCACGAAAGAATAAACTGTGGATCCACTTAAAAAAAAAAACAAAAGATTCGAAATAGAGAGATATCTCTTCGAAGGGTTTAATCACCCAACTCACCAGCTACAGTACCGTCTTCGTTAACAAGATTTATTTCATTGTCTTGTTCAACACTAGCGAATGCGACAGCCCCTAAGGCAAGAAAAACAAGCAAGCACCTCATGATTGAGTCTTTTAATGTATTTGATGGAAAACCAAAAAAGAGTCTTGCTTTTATAGGGAAATTGTTTTTTATTAAAATTTTGCCTATTTTTAACGAATTATCTTAACGCTGTCTTATCAGGCTTATTTCGACCACTAGTTCGTCAGCTTGAATCGCAGGTGTCATGCTAGATTACAATCAACTATTTTATCACTCCCGACTATAAAAAGAAATGAAAAATTTTAAATGTCCATTTTTTTATTGCGCCATATTTAAGCCCATGGGTCCGGTGGTGGTATGCATTTTTCAGCCGGTGCTGATGGCTTCATTGCGATCAAATCCCACATGTTTTTACCCTTTAAACGATCATTGACAGCAGGAACTATGGCGGCCTCGATTCTAGCGCTTATTTTTGCTTGATTGTCGTTTATGGCTGACAAAACCAAGTCTTCCACTTTGTCGTTTAGGTAGCGGTTCATTTTGACTGTAGGAGCTATACCTTCAATGTTTGACTTGCAATCTGCCAATTTTACAACAGCTTCGAACTTATAGATCTTTGAACTGCCCAAGATGAGTGGAATTTTGAACTTAAACGAACCCTTGATCGATAAATTGATAAGGCTGAGGTCGAGATCTCCATTTCCTTTGTACTGCACAGTAAGCCCTAATTCTTTCATAAGATCTAGCAATACGTCCGCGTCAAGCAAAGATGTTGCCTGAATCTTTTTAAAAACGAAGTGGAACTTGACCTTTTTGAAGGTGTAGCTTACGCTAAACTTTTTAGTTTTAACCTTTTCCAAGCCATTCACTTTAAGACGGACCAATTGGAGGTTTCCTCTAAAAATTTCGATAAGGTTTCAAAACAAATAAGATATTCGTAAAACAGATGATACCCACGTTAGGAATGATTTTTGAACGGAAGTGTTGAACCCTTCATTTCGGTATGGTGCCAAGGGGGGAATTCCTTTCTCCTGCCAACCGCAAGGCATCTGCTCTAGAATAACCTTGATGGCATTTTTAGCGACTGATGATAGAATTAATCCATGTGGTGATAGAGCTTTCGACTCGAAGATTTCCTCAGCACTATCATTTTCCTCGAAAGTTTCTTCTTCATTATGAGGAAGACTTTGGGATTCTTCCTCTATTTTCGACTGATTATCCGAAAGCACTGCGGTAACAAAAACCACCGCCAATAATAACACAACAATCACTTTTCGCATCTTGTAACGATAACTAAATAAATTGAAAGGTCTTTCCTTATATAGGAACTATAAGGGGGGTCATAAATGCAAACAGTAGTCGATTACAGGTAACGTGATTGCGCTTGATTAAGGCTGGTTTTGCTGCTGATAACTATTTATGATACTTGAGAACCAGCAAGGTGGTAAAATTGGGAATCATTCAAGGTTTAACTCAAGTAACAATGTAAAAAATTAAATCCTTGAAACTGACCTTGAGCTGAGTCGAAAAAATACTGAAAAACTTATAAAACGCTCTTCACTGAAGCCTTAACAATTTGTTGATGAGAATAAAACTCCCATTTGTCTCGCTTAACCGAAAAACGTGTCAAAATCAGCGTTGCGAATTTCCATTTGCAAGCTAATAAATCGGGAACATGAATCCAATCTTCGTCTGGAAATTATTTGCCAAATGTTCACTGGTAACTCGAAAGCCGCAAGATGATGTTTTTCTACTTAAATATGCTTTCGAAATGTAATTTCAAAAACACGTTTCTTTTGAGTTTTGAACTCTTATTTTTCTATCACTTTCAATTTCTTATAAGGTCCTCGTTTGGGCTAGCAAGGCACGTGGATGAGCAGTACGAGGTCGCCTTTGAAAAGGGCATAAAGCGGAACAGTTTCGTTTTGAGCCTAATCAATGAGATGTTGATTCTGGCTGACTTACTGCTAGATCCAAAAGCCCATATAGATGGTTAAAATTACCACAGACAGAAGCTTCGGGAATTACAACTCTGAATCACGGGATGACTTTTGCACTCGAATAAAACATTATGATTAGTCTCAAGACCAAAATGAGACCAAATTTTGATTGAATCATTTGAAAGGTCACATTTTTGGATTCAAGAGTTAGTCATGAACTTTTATCTGGTTTTCGAATCAAGAGCAGGAACCATTTGCAGTTGGGATAAAAATTAAGGATTTATATAAAAAGTAGTAGTAGTAGTAAAGTAGACATAGAAACACTTTAAAGTAGTAAAATGAAAAATCTGCTTTTGTCATTTAAGTTATGACCTTAAAACTTTCTGAGATAGATTTCATTATAAGAAGTTCGCTTGGAAAAAATTCCAGTTGTTTAGCCCGTAAATTTTCAGCCCCGATGAATAAAAAAGGAATATTTTATATTTAGTAGATCGTCGGTTTTCAATCGCTCTACAGCAGGCGCAAGAGATTCGAAAAAGAGTTAAACCAAACTATTTGAATTGTATAGCACACATTTATTTTCAGTGAAACTCTCATAGAGGAGAGGAGGCAATCTAAGCCCATGGATCTGGTGGTGGAATGCATTCAGGGGTATTGTTTCCGCCCAAGAGATACCAAATCTTGTGACCCTTCATCTTTTGATTCACGGTTGGCACAATGAATGCTTCAATTTTCTCACTAATCGCATCTTGATTTCCATTCACAGCCCACAATACGGAATCCTCAATCTCATCGTTAATGAATCTGTTGATTTTACCATTGCCCAGCAATCCATTGATGCGTGACACACAATTTCCAAGCGTAACAACCGAGTTCCACTTGTAAATCTTGATGCTTCCGAACAAAATTGGCATCTTGTACTTAAACGAACCAACGATATTTAGATTTTCAAGGCTGATTTCAAAGTCCCCATTGCCCTCATAGCGGATTTGTAAGCCATATTCCTCCAGAAGATTGAGCAAAGTATCTGTGACATATTTGCCGCTTATCTTGATCTTGGGGAATGTAAAGTTAAACTTGACCTTCTTGCTGAATGTGTAGCTTATTTTGAGTTTGTTGATCAGCATTTGATCGAGTCCATCCACACGGAATCGAATCAATTTAGTGAGGGTCCTTGAGTGAAAATTGAATTTTAAATGTTTGATCTTTCACTGAGAAAAGCTTGAGACACTTACTCAAAGATAGTTTTCTTTACGTCGATTAACATTTCCTCCCTACGGTAGGGAGCTAGTGGTGGGATACCAGAGTCAGGCCATCCACATGGCATGGTATCAATTGCTTTTCTAAGAGCTTTCTTGCCCTCATGGTTCAGAATCCAACCAAGGTTTTCAGGTTCTAGCGAAGTTTAAGTGTTGCAATGTAAATGGAAATGGAATCGTATTTGACTGTCTATTTACCCTCTTCCTCGTTAATATCAACTTCTCCTGCCTGTTGCAAGGCTTGAAGGCTATTCAACAGTTGACTTGCAATGTTTCCATCTTCGTCTTGGATGGCACTCAGGTCAAAGAGATGAGCAAAAAGCTTATTGCCCAAGTCAGCCGGAGCCTTCGCGGCACTCGTCGCAGCCACCACTGCCAAAAGAATAAGCAGAAACTTTTTCATGTCCAAATTCTTGAATTAAGACTAATTAAGTTTGTAGAACATCGCTGCCTTTTTATAGCTGTCGATACTCGATATCATCAAATCGAATCTTCCCAAAAGCTTATCTTTTCTGGTGTTAAATGGTTACTTTGTTGGTTCGCCATTGACCTCGACTATGGATACTATTTTTAGAAAGGTCCCCCCAACCGTCACACTACAGCCTTTCCAGATTGTTTTCAATCAACACCTCCAATCACAGATTGCAGTCGATTTTGAGAGATAAGCCGAATCGACTTATGTGCCCAAATTTCTTTGTTACAAAACTGAAGACAACCTTAATGGCTACACAGCCACCAGTTTTTGAAGACCCTAAATCACAAATGATTTGAAAGTTGTAAAAGAATTACAAGCAGGTCCGTACATTTCGACAAGTTTTACAAAAAAGGTTCAAAGATTACGATCAAAATTTATAAGAACGCAGAACGAAAAGGAATTTGATTTGCCAAAAAGAATTTTTTTTTAAAAACTTCAATGTTTTGGTTGGTTGTTTCTTGAATCGGTCTTAAGTGGTCAATCCCTATTCTTAATTAAAAGCTTTTAAGTGTTTTTTTCTGATTATTTTTAGATAATGTCATTTGCCAATGCTGATTTGACATTATCGCTTAGAAAATCAGCTTTGATTATTATTATTTACGAAACGTTTCAGGCGCGAGACGTCAGCCATCACCAACATTATTTCGGGAACGTAATTTTAAACTTTATCATTTCTGGCTCATCACTCGGCTAGAAGGGGTACAGAACTTCACTCTTGCTTCATGTGTCGTTTTCTAAATGACATCTTCATTTTGAAGGACAGATATTTAGTTCTACTCTGGGGACAGTCCATAAGCTACAAGTGAAAGATGCTAAGTTCATATTTAAGGTTCTTTTAAAATCAAAATCTAACAAAAAACGATCAACCTCTTCAGAAGCCTTCCATAAACAACTTTGCAAATGAATAGCTTATAAAAAAAAAACAAGCCTTATGGTCAAATCAGCACCCGATTGAACTGAGATAAGTCACATTCAACGATAAGGTACGAAATCAGTTTATATGAGGTGCTCTATAAAAGCCAACGATAAATCCAATTATTGCCAGTATTCGTATACCAAGCAAATTCAAGACATGAAACTTTTAGTCGTTCTTTTGGCGGTCTTTGGCTTCGCTTCCGCTGGGAAGCTGGAGACTCGCGATGGTAAGTTCGAAAAACATTATGTGTGAGATTGTTTTTGTATAAATTTTGGCAATACTTTAGCTATGACCCGCAGTGCTGCGAGTCAAATAGTTGACCTGATTGAGGGACTGCGTGACCAAATGCCATGCGGTTTCGAGAAGCTCAATATCCCACCTCTAGCTCCCCTGAAAATTGAGCACAAAGAAGTAGCCATTGAAACACAAGTCATGAGGTAAGTTGATTACTCGCTAAGTTAACCTAGGTTATAACAATTCGTTTCCATTCGTAACAGCGTCGACGGAGAAGTGAACAAGGCACGTGTTTATGGGCTCAATGAGTTCGAGATCACCGACATGAGAGTGAATGTGATCACCAGCAAGGTCACCTTTGGTTTCAACTGGGAAGCCATCACCATCAAGGGCTTGTATGACTTGGAAACCATTCTGAGGGCCTATGGCATAACTGTTGACATTAAGGGAATGGGTAATCTATTTCTCTCTGCTAAGGACATCAACGTGAGAGGTTCATTGAAGTACTCATTGGGATTGGTCTCGAAACAGATCAAACTGAAGGAATTGAAAATCGTTATCAGCATCGGTGATGTGGACTCAGAGATTGATGGATTTTTGGGACAGGGATTAGTCAACCGTAAATTGAATGAAATTTTGGAAGAAATCATTTTGCTGTCCGTCAATGATAATGAAGAATTAATAACACAGACAATTGAGAACTTCGTGTTGCCAACAGTAAACAATGCTGTCGATGGTATGAGCTTGACTGATTTAATCGCTGCTATTGGTGGCGGTGAAAGCAGTGAGCCTACTGTTTGCATTCCACCAGAAGAAGACTAACATTGTGCACTGATAAAGTATAAAATAAAAATACCAAGGTATATGTAAAGTCTTGTTGTTTTATTATTGTAATACAAGTTGATGTCTTGTTGCGTCAAAAACAATCGTTTAAAGAAAATAGTATATTGGTATTATCAATCACTTGAAACTTATCATGGTATGATCTTAGATTAATCACACTAATTAATGTGTAAAAATAAAGCGGAAGCTTATCTTTAATAATAACAAGGAAAATATTGAACTATTAATTGTTTTGATTGTGTTAAGAATCACAGCAATGAAGGAAGATAAACTTTGATTTAAATATAGTTTAAGTCATTCGCTTCTTTTTGTTTTATAAGTATAAACCTCTTTTTATTCGTGTGTCAAAAAGAAAGGTACGAAGTTTGGGCTTAGAATGTTTGCAACTAATTTTCAACAACAGAATAAGAAAGCATTAAATCTTGATTGAAATAGGCAGCACACCTCTTATAAAAGAAGTAGATGGAATTTGTCCTCATGTCTTAAACATCTGCAACATCCCAAGATCTTATTTAACATTTCTTTTAATCTTCATCTTATCCCAAAATGAACATTGAAAAATCTCAACCTTAAGCAAGCAGTTTAAAAATGTTTTCCCTATAAGCACGGCTCATGTTTTGAACATCAACTTAAACAACTTATTTGTAATTTTTTTTTTTTGTAAAATAAGTTTGAACGTATTCAATATGTTAAAATTAATGATGATTTCTTCGTCACAATGAACGTTACATCTGGAGTACATCAAGGTAGACATCTTATTTTATTTTACGAAAAGTTTAATGTTTGCTGCTCACTTGAACATTTTTCGAAGTATACACATCTACGAAGTTGGCCCCTTCTCTTAAAAGATCCTGAGAGATTATAAGAGTGGCGAAATAGAAATAACCTGGAATTCGTTTTTCCATTTTTGCCTAATTTTCTGCCGCTATAGTTTTGTGGTTTGTACAGCATGCGTTGAATCTCATCTGAAGAAGATCTTGGCATCATTCATGATCATAAAGTCAAATCTTGAAGACGCTTAGACTTATGCTAGTGTTCTTAACAGAAAGTACCATTGTAATATTGACATGACAATTCTGGATGTAAGCATATCAGAATTTAAAAGGTTTTAAAAAGGTGAGCTACGAAACAAAACATCGTGTCCCCATCCTAGTGAATCGCCAGTGTATGTCAAGATTTGCAAATTGATTGAAAGTCGAAATTATTTTTAGGAACTGGCGTTTTCTTAAACAGATCTGGTGGTAATTTGTCTATTTCATGCTTAAGAATTCTATAAGACCACTCATCTGTTTGATAAAATATGAAAATAAATAAGCGAATTCCACAATAAAAATAAACAAAAAAATCATAGAAAAAAATTTATTTAAAATGCTATAATTGAAAAAAAGTATTGATTGACTCTTGTATGGCGTATGCGCAACATTTTTTTACTTGAGTAAATTCACTTGTGAAAATTTAATCAAAGAATGCATTAAGGTAAAAAATAAACATTTTCCAAATTGGTTTAATGTCTCCGATGTATGTTATAAGCACAAACTTGATTAAATAAGTTTTTTAAAAGTGGTACTGCTCTGGAAGAATTGTAAATATGTTCTTGATAGAAACATAAACAAAAATAGGAATACGAAAAATAGAAAAAAAAATTCACAATGTAATGAACGCAAAAAAATGTTAATTAACACCATATGATTTCAAAAGTTTATTATTATTATTAGGTGGTTGAATTCCTGCCACGTTCTCGTTCATGTCCCCAATTTAATACGTAGATTCATGTCCCCAATTTAATACGTAGAAGTTTGTAATAAGTTTGTTAAAGTTTATAATTTCTTTGAGCAAGCATTACAATTTCAATCCTCAGTCACGTCAACTAAAGTAAGTAACTAAAAGTGTACAAAACTACATTTTTATATTAATAAATCTCTTAATCCCGAAAAATTTAAATAATAAAATACCGAGCAACTTTTTCTTTCTCCGATTAGATGTGCAGTTTTTCACCTCTCATATTCTTTCTCTCATTTGTTCACAAATGAATATATGACAAACAGGGGTGGGTGGCAAATGCGCCCGTGAATGGATGCATTGCCAATGCATAACTGAACTGAGCCGAGAAGAAATATCTAGAAATAATAACCGATTTTAAGGTTTACGTTGAAGCTTTTTTAGAGCTCGAGTAGGTTTCGTTTTCATACTTCACTTCTTCTCATAAGCGTGAGACATCTTAATATTTTTGTCTGTGCTAACAGGATGAGGTTTTGCTCCTGGAGTATCGAATATTCTGTATTCAGACTCTGGAGAAGTCGAAGACAAGCCTGATGATTGCATGAGATTTAAAAATACGAAGAATGGCTGAGTTGAATAAAATGTACATATAGAAACACTTGCTGAAGCGAGCAGTGCTTAAAATAGTTGCAACCAAAAGGAAATCAACTGCTTTCAATGTCAAACTACGATTACAATCCGAGAGAAAGCACTGTTTAAACAGTTTTCGTTCAGTATATCTTTTTTAAAGAATTTCATTCAACCATCTGTTATTTATGTTCCATTTCCATTTCTACTGAAATATTAATGAAACCAACCTCGCCCAACGACACCAAATAAAAAATTTAAATTCACTCAGCTTTCTCTTGGATTCGAGTCGACCCTCTTTATTGCAGGTGACACATCCATGCTGGTTCATCCTGAAAACCACTTTACTAAGCCATGCATCAATTAAAAATCATTTCATGCATTTATTTGCTTAAGCTCATACTTTCGTTTAAAAAGCAGAGGGGAAAAAAGGTTTCGAATCGGGAAACACCACATCCAATTGAAATGACCCCCCACCCTGATGGATGGGGTGAAAAGGTCATACAAGAGTCCTTGTGTTGTCTTCGTGCTCTTCCACTTTAATCGGCAATTTCGTCCTTTTTAATTGATCACCAACCTCTTGATGTCGAAGTTATAAAACGATTCAGAGGAAATGGACTTTTAGGCAATCCATGATAGATTTTCCTTATTTCACCAACTGCCAAGGGTTAGATACGAGTACGTTCAGAGTGCAAGGTGGCTCTAAATTAAATTCTATTAAATAAGGGATGAAAAGTTTGTCAGGGGTAAATCTAAAAGCGGTTACTCGCACAAGCAACAAAGGATGTGGATTGTAGGTTTTAAAGATATTTAAAGCTCACAAAGACTTTTGTGCAGGAGTTGAAAGTAGTTTAGAGTTTCGTTTGTTAGGCCTATCAATATGTATATGAATAAGGATTTCAATGTAGCTTTCGAAGGAGGAATGCTTTGTGGCATACACAATGGCATTAATGAGTTCATCAGAGTCCAAAGATCATATCGGAAATGAATAAATATTAAAGTCTTAAAAGATAACGAAATCGCTGTTAATTTCTAGAACAACTGTTGAAGTAAGTCTAATCAAGGCGATTTGCATCTGCTTTGACAAAAAAAAAATTGTTTTGCAAATAAGTTTAATTTAGTTTTATCAGATCACTTTCTCATAGATTCCTGCTGTCGCGAATGTTCCAATTTTGTTGGAAAATCTTATCTCAGTGAATGGTTTTGCCCCCAATGAAATGGACAGGCATTTACGCAATAAATGAATGCGCTATCCTCAAAAATTCGTGTACATCATACTTTCTTTGACTAATGATATCTCTTAAATTCGATAGTAAACAATGGGAACTTCCAGGGGTTTGATTGGCAACAGTTGACAATGGAAAAATTACCACTTGGGCAAAGTCATGAAAATTAAGTCCACTATATAGACTAAGCAATTGTATTTTTTTTTTAGACTCAGTTGCAGGTGCGTCCACTCGAATCGCCAGCTGGCAGCCGCAGCTATTTATCAGTATTCAATTAGCGATTTCCATAAGTGTTGTTTGCCATCATTTTGGATTAGAAGCAATCAGTGTCGGTAATTCTGATCAATAACTTTTTGAACCTCCTGACGGATTGAATTGATTGAGCTTTTATCTGACAGCCGAATCATTATTTTTGATTTGATACTTGAACAAAGACATGCCAACTCGATTTCGAAGAAAAGGATATAAATGATTGGTTTTTTGCAATTTAGCTTATGAGCTGTCTGCAGTCCTATTTGCATAGAAATCCAGATGTGAAAGATCCTTACTATCGGCAAGTTTAAGTTAGCTTCTATTGCTGAGCCATTTAATTTTCCTGCAAAATGTAAGGATACTTCTTAATTCGACTTTACATTCCGCACTCAGGGTTTGAGATGCATAAAAACACCTCTGAGACTGCGAGCAAGGCCTTGACATTCACATTACATTTGTGCAATGTCCTTCAGGGTCCCGAAAGCAGTTTGGAGTTGTTCTTTATTTCACTTCATAAATTTAACATATTTAGTTTTTTTAACATATTTTTAATTTATAAATCGCCTCGTTCTTATTGAATAATCGGCAGCCAAAGGGCATTTGAGACTATGGTCTTCCCTAAACGTCTTCTTATCTTCTCGCGCTTTTTAAGCAAGTGTATAAGTAACGCAGAGGGTTTGTTCAACTTCTAATGTATCACAACTCGCCTCTGATTGTTCTTAGGTCATCTGGGAACGTCCGATATGGTTCCAAACAAATAACGAACAGGACTTTTATAACTTGCAATAAATGTATGTGGATTCATGTTGTATAACACATTTTGCGACACATGATACATTTATCTAGCGAATACACGAACCACTGGTAAGGTTTCTAAGCGGTTCATTTATCTGTATTACAATGCCCCCGGAAAGCTGTTGAAAGCGCTAGCCACGGTTGTGTCTTGGGTAAACGAGTCGTGTCCATACTAGAGAAATACTTTCTGGCCAAACTTAAATGTTAATTCACCAGCAGCGTGGTAAAGGCTTACAAGTAATGTGTACAATTTATTTTCAAAATTGAATTTCTATTCAAGAGTTGACCAGAATTTTGATTTATAGTTTCTCCAGAGGATAGGATTTTTTAAAAGAGAATTTAACTGGGAGCAGCTCGCTTGGCGTATAAGATACGTTTTTGCTTCAAACACCAAAATTTACATGGATGAATACGATATGAGGGCAGTCCTTACTTTGGGTAATGTTCCAAAACAAAATCGAAGAGAATAACTTAATGAAACCAAGACCGAAATAAACCATTCCATTTTTTGATTATTGCTGATTTGGGATGAAAGCATCAATCCTTGTCATAGCATAGGTCAAGTTGACAAATAGCCACCGAGCTACGCCCTCTAGATAGGCTCTGCAACATCCGTTGGGACGTGAACTGATGCATGCAGCCATCGCTTTGAGCAAGAGAGCGCAACATCAACCCGCCCAGGATGGCGGTTGTGCGTGGTGCTAAAAAGCAAACCGCGTAAAAAATTCTTTGTTGTAAATGAGCTTACTGCCTCGGACATAGGGACAAAATCCGATTAAAAAGCGGGCGAAGCGAGTTGGTCTGAGGGTAAACCAGGACAAAACACGGTAAATGCTGTCGAGCAGAGTTTTACGTGTTAACTCTACAAACGACTCCACAGTCCACAGTGGAGAATCCTTGGCAACCGTTGCTATGTCAGTTCCTAGGTTCGTGATTTATGGAGCCGAAAGGTGGACGATTAGCAGGACGACAGAGATGATTCGTATTTCCTTCGAAAGAAAACCCCTGCATCGGATATTCCGTCTTGTCTGCGGAGAAGGCGAATGCAAGAAAAGACATAACCGCGATCTCTATGAGCAGTACAATGATGTGGACATAGTCCGGAAGCCAAGCTGCTCGCTCGCGGATAAGCCTAGAATGTCAGACGGTTTTTAGAGACTGTCAATTCCAATCCCATAGTCAAGAGCATACGAGCATTGCCGGCCAGAAACTTTTAATTTACGAAGAAATGCTTAAATTCACTAATATCAATTTTGTTTGTATCATAAATCACCGCGCATGTCATTTACTGCTACTCTGATCTCAAACTAGTACTTTTGTGCTTTTCTTCCGCTAGATCTGTGCGTCGAAATGATCAAAATTTGGGAGGTAAACTGTTTTTCCATCGTTCTGTCAAAATATCGCCAACAAATTAAACTAAAGCCCCTATATGGGGAACGAATGAAGAGGCCAGAACATTCAAAGGACAGTGGATATTGGACGGGTCCAACATTGTTGTTCGAGTGTTTAATGCGTTTCTTGTCCATACCCTATTTTTCATGCGAAAAACTTGCCTCACCCAACGCAAACGGTGACTAGAAGGCACTTAGCTTCTTCAAGAAATGAATCAAATGAATTGACAATAGCCGACAAGGTAAAGCGCAGTCTTGATTTTGAAATTTCAATTTGATATTAAATTAAAAATAAGGTTTATGTACTTTAAAATATGTTCCCTTCTAAAAATAATCATAAAAGCATATGATACCTTTTTTTTACTCATTAAAATAAGGACATAACTCAATTAAAATTACATAGCTTGGGAATAATTTAAAATAACTTCAAACATATCCTTTGGCTCATTAATGCTCTCCTGCAGATCAAATATGTTGAACGTCCTCAAGAAAACTTTTCGCATTGCCTTAACCCAGCCATCGAAGTAATTTCTTTTTTAATAAAACATTCCCCCCCACCAAAGATGTGTGAAAATATTCATACCTTTTTACTGAATCTCATTCAAGACAGGAAGGAAGAACTTTTCTTCCAACACGATGCGTACGATGCGAAGACTTATGCCATCAAAGGTTGTGTTTATATCCCCGCAACACATAAAGAACGCGAATGAAAGGTGATGACGAGGATGATTTCACGTCACAGTCTTATGAGTTAAGCTCAGACGTATTTACCATCTTTCGCCTGTCACAGAGGGGATGGATCTGCGTTAAGGATATTGAAAACGAAAAAAAAACATCCTTCAAAGGCTGATCGAAATTAATTTTTGAGAAGAAAATACATAGTCGGGTTAATCCAAAGCTGAAACCAGACAAATTGCCGACTTATTTCCTGCAAATCCGACTCTCATACTTCTTCAACTGTTTCTATGTGTCCAGGTCTGAATGAATTGGTCGCAGAAGTTGGCTGTCTCAATCCTTGCATGACTTGCTGCGGAAAACATTTTCTGCTTGTCCCTCAATCAATTTATCACAATAAAAGTCACTTCCTCTCGATAAGTGTGTACTTAAGATTTTTATAAAAAAAAATGAAACACAAATCACTTGAGCGACAAAGGTTGTAAGGACGAATCCGGAGCAAAGCAAATAGGGAACAATTCTCCTTCTTGAATGTCTGATCCCGATTCAAGAGAAGCAGGATAAAAACAAAATGACACAAGCTCTCAATTCATTCCTTACAGGCAGCCAAGGTTAATTTACGACAAGCCGGGTGGGTTGCTTACTGGTTACTTTGTGAGGTTTTGTTTGCTCAACGCAAATTAGCAAAATTTCCCCCCATTCAGTTTTTTGGTACAACATGCAGAATTACAGAAGAAGTCGGTTTCTCCACCGACGACCAGGTGGTGTCAATTAAATTTGACATTGTAAAGGATTCAAGGATTGGGTTTATTAATTAATGCCTTTGGTTTAGTGTGCCCATCCTTCGTATGACGAATCTTGCGAAAACATTTACCAGACATTTGGGTGAATTTAATAAAGTAAAATATAGCTATGGAAATAGGAAAGAGGAAAAGTTGAAAGATGTCGCCGTCGCCATCGTCATCGTCGTCGTTGTCGCTGTTGTACTGGTCCTTTCAAAGGAATTTTCCTAACTTGTCGTCTGCAATTGCAATTCACCTGAGTTTTTCGTCCTGTAGAGCCCTCATGATGATACATGAAGATAGTTATATCTCAAAGGAGAAGAAAAATTGTAACTGTTGTTAAAGACATGATGGAAACCTCGTTACAGGATAACCCTCCTTGCATCTTCTTTGAGTAGGCGGCTTAGCTTTCTTTTTTGGTTTTCCGATTCACTTGATTTATATTTTTTTGTCGTGGCGCCGGCTGTCGGTTTTTCGCCTTTTTTCGTGTGCTTTGTTGGTTTTTTTTTTTTTGACGATATGTTGATGAACAAGTTTGCCCAAGGTTATAAGTCTGCAGTCGTGTATTATAAAAGGAGACCAAATTTATGATTTGGATTTATAAATTTAAATTTTGTTTTTGAAATCCTTAAAATATTTTAGAAGACAATTGATTTTCAAACTTAGAAGGAAAGATCGTTCAGTGACTTTTTGGTACGAGAATTTGGTCCTTTTTGTATCAGAATGTTAGAATTCTCATTCTCCTGATTTTTTTTAATAATTTGTTTAAATTGACATCTCCACACAGCGAGCATAAAAAGAATGAACGGTTTTATAGTGGCTTGAATGATGTATTTTGGTTTCGAATGCTGCAAATGTGGCTTCCGAATTGCGATGGAGAAATCGATATTTATATATTTTATTTATCGTGGATATACTAACTTGGTTTTAAGGTTCCGTTCTTCAAAAGGAAAAATTGAACCATGATCCAAATGATCCTATCATTTTTTTTTCTTCCACATGCTACCACTCTTTTATTTAGGACCGCGTGAAAGTATCAAGTTGAATTGAAATGAAATAAATAAATGAATCAGAAGCTATCAGAACACAATGTAGCAATGTTTTATAACATAAGTAAATGAAAAAAAAAATCCGAAAGCCGTATATGTATGCTTATAGTACATCACATAAAAAAATGTTTAAAAATCGTTGCTTTATTTTACGCCAAAAAATGCTATGTAAATTTGTGAACTTTTAAAATAGAAAAAAAATTGAAGTTCCAACATGAACACCATGGCCGATAAAGTTACAACTACAATACAATCAGCTCATTGAATCGGATTATTTTTGCAGGCCAATTACTTCAGAGATAAACCTGTTTATACGATTTGAAGGTGACTGGACCACATTCGAAAACTAAATGACATTTCAAGACTTACTCTGCGATTTTAACCTGTGGACTATCAGTCAATCTAATTGAAAGACAGGCGCTTTATCAACTGCGTCACCAGCCGTCTAAAACCCTCGGCTGGATGCAATTGCTATAGGGTGGGTAATCTATTGTTTCGGTTGGAATCTTGTGTTATTTTGGACTATTCGACCCTTAGTTCAATAATCGGTGGTTCTGATCATTTGGTTGGCCGCCAATGAGTTATAATTTTACGCCTTTGGTCGTTTTTTTTTACAGTGAAGATTCAGGAACTCAAGAAAACTTGATGGCCGAAGTCATCGAAAATGTATTGCTAAATAGGGTTGAGAAGAAAACGTACTGCGACACCAGCCGAGGCAGTCATTCGAACGGAATAGTATGCCATTATCTCTTTTCAACAAAGGAACAATTGTTTTTTAAAGCCTTTTGACAAAGAAACCAACAGATTGCCCACCCTGTATACAACTGTTTTGTTGTCCCCAAAACAAAGCATATGCTTTCTTAAAGCAGTCAAAGCTCGTGAAGTCATGTGCATCATCACATTGTGAATGGAAGGGATTTCCACTTTATAGACCCTCGCACATTCAGATTCAAACCAAATCTATGCGCATCAAGAAATCTCTGAAATCGGAAGAATTCCAAAGGATTCGTTCTTGAAAAATCATCAACCAGACTACCTTTTGCTACAGATAGATTGTCCCAATCGAGCTGAGCTATAAGAATTCCTTAATCCACATGAGAAGCTTTAAATGTACATGCGACTACCGCTAAAGGTAGCGAATGAAAATATGTACATTTATTCCGCACATTAGCACCACAGGACAGTCTGTCCTACCGAATGGCGGCACCAACTTTCACTGAAGTGCCACCCCATCAGGTTCTCATGTCGCACTCGCTGCTTATGAAAAATGCATTGACAGAGGATTATTATTTTCTTTCCTTGCCGGTTGTCTGTTTCCGTTTTCCTTGTCGCTGCTTATATTATTATCCTGCTTCTGAAATTGAGACAACGAAGCGTTGAGTATGTTTCAGCGCGCAAGGATGACCATGGGTAACTTTTGTCAAAAAAAAAAGATAAAGAAAAACAGCAGTTTTTCCTTCTTTTATTCATGAGCGACGCCATCAAACGGGAGAAGGAGTTTCCTCCTTTATTTCAGACGGTTGATCGCTGTTTTAAGACGGCTTTCCTGTAGGTATGTATGTCTGGCTGTATATCCTGACTGTCGTACAGGAATTCGCCTTACTGGCGGAGAATGTTCAACAAAGATATAAAAGAAAGGAAGACAAAGGAATCATAAGTCTTTTCGTGCAGAGTACAAGTCTGACGATGTAAAGTACTGTAATATGTTTATTAATAGTGTCGAGGAATGGCTTCTATCTATTTTCTTCTCCATAACTTAAATGCTGTTTTATTGAGGTCGAAATACCATAATAATAAGAAAAGTAAGTTGAAACGATGGATTTCGAAATTTTCCAAAAAGATAAGGCACGAATTAAACGGAGAAGTTAATTGATTGTAAATTATTGTAGTCTTTTTTGTCTCGAATGTATTAGGAATGGGTCTTAGAGGCTCGGGGTTGAATCTTGCGCTTTTTTTTGCGCACAAAAAAATACTTTCTGGTTGTCAACAGGTTCTTTTTTGAAACTGTATTAAAATGCGATTATGTCCGCTATTTTATGTTCTTAAAATAGATAAAAGACTTGGACGAAACAAAAGGTAGGAATGGAATTTAACTTAATTTTTATTGGCTTCATTCCAGTCTGAATAGGAGAGATTCAAAACGAAAATTTTACAGATACTGATAAAAAAACTAAAATGAGTTCAGAATGTGAACACCTAATTTATCGTTAACTGAAGTCTTATATGGGAACCGTAAGCGTTTGACACAATTTAAGTTGTATTTGGACATAAGGCTGATCCGGTTAAGTCTATTGCGATAAGGCTTTAAGTCGAGTGAATTTTTAGCTATGGCGTAGAGTCCGATTAAACGCATGCTTAAGAAGTTTACATTCACATGTACCCAAAGCAATATTCTTTGATTTATTCTGGTTCGAATTGTGTGCCATTTTACTGCAATAAGTAAAAAAGACCTTCGTTTGTCAAGAATCAATGAGAATTTCCTCAAGTATCCTTTAAGGTGATACTCTAGTTCTTCAAATCAAATTATAGGGAAGAACATTATAGTGACCCAGGAAAAACTGCACCGAATATTATTTCACAAATATTTCATAAGTTCAGGATTACGGCCAATAAAACTGAATTGACCTTAACTCAATAACGAAATAAGCTTTGAAAAGACCTTCCGTAAAGAGAATGACAATCCGTCCTTGCAGTTTTAAACGCACGAAAACAGTAAGAGCGGTTTGAAAATAAAACAACCGGGACAAGAAATTGGAAAACAGTTTCCTAAAAAAATGACTCGACACAACCGCCAGGCCAAAAAGGGCTAAAATCTAATGTAACATAAAATAAATCAAATGACTTACTTTTCAATCAATCACTTCCATTTAAAGCATTACAAAATGACAACATACCTGGAAAGAAACAAAAGAAATACAAAATTAATTTCATAAATTGAAATGACAAAACAAAAATGTTTCATATAAGCTTTGAATCTTCTATAACAATAAAATCGAAGAAGATATTCCAACTCAATTAAAACCGATAATACCGACGCAGTAAACCGCAGTAAACGAACACGTCAAAAACAATTCCAAGTTAAATCTTTTCAAATTCCTCTCTCCTGAGATTCTTTAATCAATTCCAAGCAACGTAAAACTTTCAATTCAATCAATAAATTGTATCTTTACAGGCATTCGCTTCGCAAGTCTTGAAACACTGAAACCGAAGCAAAGCTACAAGGTCAATCGAGAATATATGTACTCGTATGTCCAAGTTTCTAATAGACTGACAGTCACGGATTATTTTAAATCCAAATAAAAATTTGTACAAGATTCCACAATAAATCGATATTCGATTCGGTTCGTTCGACAAAAAGACTAAGCCAACGTTAACGTTTGACCGGAAACATATTGACCAAATGGGTCATATCTTCCTAAACATGTCATTATCCCTTATTATCCCTTTTTTATTTGCCCATGTTTACCTGTAATTTTGTTTTTCCATCAGCTTTGGACAATGATTGCCTTATGCCTCATCCCTTATATGGGGGGTTGTGTTTCTAAACACAAAAATCAATACAACAATCCCGCATACGGTGGAGCAACACCGCTAACCTCCCACGATCAACACAGCCCCAACCCGTTTATTAGCCGCTTTGAAGGTGGGTGGAATTTTAATAAAATTTTGTACGTACTCCACCGTGTGAGAAGAGGGTAAGTCGGTACGCTTTGTGGAAGTTAAATTGCATAACAATGCCCGAGCGGGATGGTTGATGGAAGAATGAAAGAAGAATGGGAAAATCGGTAGAAAGGACGAAGGCGTCAAGTTTTGATGTGAACATAACCAGGTCAAAGGAATTGATTTTTCATTAAACATGAGGAGTGAGAAAAAAAAAAACAAAAACCCAGAGCAAAACAAAGAGAAAGTGTGAGGACGAGGGACCAGAGTAATAGAAAAAGGGGTAGGAACGGATGTGTGAAGCAGTTCGGATACATCCAGCTTGGTTTTTGGGGTGGTTAAATGGGGGGGGGGGGGGGGGGGTTGTTCAGTAGAACAGTTTAATAGATGCAAGCGCTTATTTTTTGTTATCAATTTTGCTTTGGAAAATATCTGCTGACTGGGTTAAAAAAAAAATGGAAAAAACGACAAACATCTTTTAGTTCCATTTTTAGGACATGACACAATTGTCGGAGCGCGCAATAGAATGGTAAAGGCGCGATGAGGAGGAAAGGGAATGTAAGCATAGCAAATTGACTTTAAAGGGAATGAGCACTGATTTAAGGGAAAAGGAACAAGTGGAAACTGATTCATTTTGAATGAGTCGCAATCGAAATTGGTCAGGAGTCGTGCATATAAGACGCTGCCAAATTTACTAGGGTAACGTTTGCGAGTACAATGTTTGCATTGGACGTTATGGCAAGGATTTGCCAATGGAATTGGCCGCTTGTCAAGTTTCGATTTCGGTTTCCATTCATTGGTGTTGGCACATTTAGTTATACAAGATGGAGTAACTATTCATGTCTGAAGATTTATTCACCTACTAAGAAAAAATTATTTTGCGCCACATTGCATTGAAATCGAAATGGTCGTTTCATTGATATTGAGTCATAAATAATTTTTGGAATGTGTGCGTGTTATTAAGTTTTAATTCATGTGCAGGTCAAGTTGTTAAGAAGACTTTAAGCAACAAGAATATTTCAAAAATTTATGCACAAGTACCATGTTTGTGCAAAAAAGGTGATTGAGGAGGTGAAATAATCAGTCTCGCTCCTGAAAGTATAGGTAAGAACCCAAGTTCACCAGTTCGTCTTTACGCACATGAATCCCACTTCAAAATAACGTTGAATCTTAACAAACTTTAGCAAAGTGATTTAAGGGCAGTACATGGAGCTTTACCAAGTTCAATAAGCCGGTGTTTAGGAGGAAAAGACGAGTATAATAATATTTTTTTGTGTGATTTCTTGACTGAGAATGTGAGAATCATTTGCACAGAATGAGCAAAATTTTGCTGGAATGTAATGCTTAATTTGAAGAAACGGACAAACCTATGCGATCCATGTTGGACTCTAATATCGAACTTATGCATTATTTCATCTCAACGAAATTAAAGAGTTTTAAGAAACAAGATTGGAATCAAGAAAAAATTGCAAATGACATCAACTGATCATTTTTGAAAAACTATTCCTGTACTTCTCGGGAAAACTTATTATTTTTCTATTTAAAAAAAATAGGTTGCGTTTACTCCCGCTGCCAATAAATGCTGCAACTTCAATTTTTAAAACGAACCCGACGACGAACGTCGACAGTACGCTATCGACGCGAAGAGAAGTGGCAGTCCGAAATAAACGTCAAAATAGGACGAACATATTGTAAAAATTATAAACAAAACTACAGAAATCTGTGCGGAATTCAACTGTTCGCACTCAAAACCGACTTCAGCTTTAACTCTAAAAAGGCGTTTACCTATATCAGACTTTCAGGGGTTAAGAAGAATTATGAAACCCGTTTTTGCGTCAGATAGAAAAGTAGAGAACGTGGTCTGCTGATGAAGAAAAAGATGCTTCCTAGTTGTATGGTCCCAAAAGTCAAGTATGATGGAGGCTATATAAAAGTCTGGAGGAATTTATATTGCACCGAATTTGGAGATTTTATACTTCACAATGGAAAAATTGTTCTAACTATGGTGGATGAATGTAATAAAATAATCCAACTTTCTTCCAAGCTTTGCCGAGGGTTCATAGACATAGTCAAGGACTTGAAAAAACGAAAGCATTGAAAGCATGTCGCAAGGCCACTTGGAAAACTCTAAAATCGTCCAAATCTTATCTGTTTTACGGAATTATACAATATTTGTTGTGCAATCAATGTGGTTGGTTGAAAGAAAAGTTACTTACTATGTGACTAGTGATTTGACGTGTCGCTGTAAATATGTGCCAGATCTCAACTACCTTGAAATTATCTAGAAACAGAGCAAACTGGACAGGCATGTTGAAGAAGAGTCTTATATTCTGGACAAAAAGATGCAGTTTTAAATCAAGCTCCAGCGTTAGGACTTCTTAGGCTGGATCTTTCCTTTAAATATTAGGACATTTTTTTGTTTGTCATCATAGAACTTTACTTCAAGGCTCAGTTGAACCATAAGTAAATTGAAGAATCAAATACAAGTGACATAAAATAACTTTTTCAAACTTTTCTGTTTCCCATCTTGATTTCCACTCCGAAAAAGTCAAATTTATCATACAACAATGTGAAGTAAAAAATTTACATAAAAACGAATACTCAAGCCTTCGCCGGGAAATCATCCAGGACACAGAGATTTCATTCCCGCAGATAGGAGCGCGATTGCGGAGTGAGAAACTGTTTATTTTAAATATCTTCACCCACCTCTATTTTCGGTTGAAGCAACGCCAACGAATGCTTCATTCAGGACTGTAGTTTCTTTTTTTAGCTCCAAATTTCATTACAGATGGAAGGATAATAAGATTCCGCTAGTTACCCTTTCAGGATAACCACGATGCTTTTCCGTTACTTGCCTTTCCTCTTCTCTTTCATTTTCACCATGCAATGTATATTTAATGTTAATGATTATGTTGATGTTGGTTAGCTGTGGCAAGAGGGTATACAAATAACAGCTTGGGAGTCAAAAAGCACAACAAATACAATCAAATATGTCTGACTGTGCTCCATTGTTCGTTCGAGTAATTTGAACTGAAAATTCACTATAATTGTGTAGCTGCAGACCGTCGAAACGAGGGTGGACGACGCGGCTGAAGAAATACTCATGGGGAGGATAATTCAACCTCTTTAATTGGTGGTGTAGAATCCTCAAACTCTCGCTTTTGATTGTACGTATGTAGCAATATGTTAGTTCAGGGTTAAGTGCAGGCAGCAGACCTCCTTTAGGTCGCAATGTTTGTAAGAGTACGAGAGTTGAGAGCAGGAGTAAGAAGTTAGTTATTTATGCAGAAAGAAATCATGGTGAATCACAGAAAGAGTTTTGTTTGTAAGTGTTTTCAGTTTTTCAGTTCTCCGTTTTGCTTTTCCCAATCCTTGAGAACGGAAATGAAGGAAACTAAAAGAAACAAAAACTTTTTTTTCCATTCAATAGCACGTCGAGATGGAATTGAAACTTTTTCGAAAGCAATCTCGGTACCTAATCAATTCTTTGCATCACCCACCAAATTTAACGCAATGAATGATGATTTTAAAACCTTTTTTCGAGAACTTATAATTGAATTTATTATTTTAAGCAGACTTTTATTTTTATCGTCCTTTTTCTGATTGAATGGAGACGCTAGTTAATTAAATTTTGACTTAATTTACAATGAGAGGAGAAGTTTCTTTTTTTACTCGTTTTTTCCGAAGAAAACGGACGTTGTTCTAAAGTTAATTGAATCGTGTTTTTTTTTTTAGACATAAGATTGGTAGAAAATGTGCGAAGGGGCACGACTTTTTCATAATAGGCAATATTATGAAAAGATGAAGGGACAAAGTTACTGAACTGAGATGTTCGACATTCATAATAGGTCTCACACATCTTTTCGCAGCATTTTATTTGATGTCCTGATCAGAAGGCGCATCGCGGAATGCGATGAATTTTTCTTCAAAATTAGTTTATGAACTGTTAAAACAAATTTCAATATGTTTTACTTGGAGTGTTGCAAGAGTTGCTTGTCTTATTGCGGTGTCCTGACCTAACCTAGCACGGTAATGAGATTTGCAATACGTCAATTAAAGAAAAGAACGGCTAGTTAAGAGATGCACATGCACACGGAGGGTTCCGTACCGCCAAAATGTACGTACACAATTTCTCAGCCTACTTTTTGGCATAAAATTGAGTTTCGATTTTTTTTAAAAAAAAAGTCAGGTTTTTTCTCATCAAACCATTTCATTTTAAGAGAAAATCAACTGCAGATGACAGCAAAGTACTCCCAATGCTGGACATAAAGATGCGATCTTATCTCTTCCATTCAATTTCATCCAATTCATTTCTGCCCCATCACCCGCAACAAAACCAGAAGCTGTCACATCACATGTCACATTCCGAGAATGAAGAAAAAGACCCCCTTTTGTGAAACATTTTTCATTAAAAAGTTTCCACCCTCCTTTCTCTCATCTTTGTTCTTCAATGTTGCACCACCACAATATGTGATGGCAATTAAAAGGAAAAAAAAACAAAGTCCACAAAAAGAAGCTCTCTCAACCCTCAAAACTTTATGCTGATCCTTGCCGCAAGAATTTCATTTCATCATCTTTTACCCGTTAACAACACTTCCTAAACCAATTACATATACAACCCCGAAACGAGCGAAAAAATTGCTCCCACTGAGCCAAAGAAAATACGAAACTTACTCGTTACACAGCCATACAGAGGATTCTGTCGAAAAGGACAACCCAACACCGTGGCAGCAGGTAAACTCCTCGCATCCGAGGACAAAGTACACAATAACACTTGCTATTTTTCACATTGCACACGAATGTAATGATTACGACAATGTCCTAGCGAAACTACCCTAGTTTGGTGATTTCTTTCATCCACCCTTGAAACTATGATCCGTTTGGGAAGCTTCATTCAACTTAACTAGCAAACTTTGTGGTTTATTCACTCAAACTCCATCGCTTTGTAACAAAAAAAAAAAGAATGGAGAAAGTATACATGGCAGTGGTGCCTTTGTTTGGTAGATTTACTTAGTTACTCCTTCGGGGTAGTTTTCTGAAACCAAAGTGTTTCTTTCTGTTAGGAAACTGTTTCTTTTTCACAGGAATGAAAGATTCAGGTTTTCGGTAAAATTAATTTCAGGCGTTTCGTGGTTTTCCTAAGATGTGCACCTTGTGGATCAAATATTTGGCATACAGCCAGCTCTAAAAGGAGTGTGGGCAAATGTAACGTTTGAAAGGGTTGAAGGTGAAAGGAAAAGTTTTTCTTGTTAATTTCATTTGTTTGGGAGGAATGATTTTAAGGGATGAAATAGGCATACTCGTACGTGTGTATCTTTTCATTTTCAGGGATGGAATGGATAAGTAATTAGCTACTTAACGCGTAAGAGCCTCGAAAGTTTCCAAAGCAAATAAAAGCGAGTTACGATTGTGGTACCTGTGGTGCGATGGTCATTATCGCTGTTAACTACAGGTGAGTTCTGTTGGAAGTCCAGCGAAAAGGTGACTAGGTTAATGACTATAGAATGTGGAAGGATTCAACCTTCGAACGCACACGTATGGTTAAGGGTTGGACGTTATATTAAGAAAACCACATTAGACAAGACATGTGATGCAACATACTATTAATTAATTGGAGAAGAGTGGGTCTACTGGTAAATATGTGAGCATGTTCAAATAACATTTTATGAACTCCCACATCTGAAACAAAATTTCGTTTATAACCCCTATATTTCAGTGGCGTTAATGACTGGGGAAAGATAGTCTGCCGAAAGATGCTGATTTAGAAAGGACGTCTAGTCAAATATATACCTTGAAATCAGTTGTTTCATCAGGGGAGTTGTGAATATATTGCGTTTCGAAGAGGACAAATATAGAGGTTTCTGAGAAAGAGGTAGGCTTTTCAAGATAAATTCTTTTGCAGTTTAACATCTTATTTAAGAAGAACGTAGAACATCGTGCTTTAAGCACAGCACCTGAGCGAAAGTAAATTCCAATTTTTCCCCAGTATGTGAAACCTGCAAAAACTACAATACAATGGCTTAAAAAGAATCTAATTGCTCAACTCCTTAGCACTAATTTGTCAACGACAAAGGACTTGTCCTCATGTGCATACGTTACATTTGTGCGAATTTCCGCAACATAATGTTCCATTCTCCCAAAAGTATCCACTCCACTCAGCCGATGGAAAAACATACATTTTCCCTTCAACGATCCCCATGCATATTGCAGAAAAAGAAAATCCAGACAAAGGACCACCACGTACCGGGCATTCCTTTCATCATCAATTAAAACTGAGCAAAGGGAATAGATTTGGACACAGCACAGTTGTTACAGTAATTGCCGACAAAGGACGACGAACCAACAAAAAAATAAAACAAGGACTCTCAAACCTTTTATCTAAAGAGTTTATTCCACACGTTTCCGAAAGGACGAAATAGTAATAAAAAAAAACATGGTCAAAGGTGTTAGTATGAAATTTTTCACAAAACCACTCATTTGGAAATGTTCTCCTTTTTGAAGTTTTGTTTATAATCAAGGTGAGAAGGC
This sequence comes from Orthonevra nobilis, assembly GCA_963555765.1. Lineage (NCBI taxonomy): Eukaryota > Metazoa > Arthropoda > Insecta > Diptera > Syrphidae > Orthonevra > Orthonevra nobilis. Next base: position 78,266,739 of record OY743226.1, on the reverse strand, counting down.
GCAGCTATTTGAAGAGTACAAAAAATCGTTTCGCTAAATACCACAACAACCTATAATTAAACGCACAACAAACGCACTCGTGCAAACGAAAATTCTACAATCCTCTTTAAACGTATTCTAAAAATACTAACTCTACTCTCGAACGCAATTCACTTTGTATCTTTAAGTGTGACTTGGACTCTGGATAAAATACCCGCCGCGCAAATATTTACATTTCACTTACAGCGAAAGTTATTGGTAGTTTTTTTTTTTTTTGTTTTTGTTTATTTTTAAGAACGAAGGTGCGTGTGTTATTTGGTTTTTTTTTTTTGTTAAGGCACGCATTTTTAAACAGCGATAATAAACATGTGCTCTTTATATGTGTACAAGGGTGTACGTACGAGTATTTGAAGTTCTGTTTAAATTTGGTTGTACATTTTTATAAAAAAAAACAACATATTGAAGCAGCAAGAGATTTAAGGGAGTCTGTAATCGTCAAAAATTTTGCGTGAACGATTTTTCGTCAAGCGAATTATTTATAGAAATAAATTTGGTATTTAGAGAGGTCATGCAATTCAAATCCATTCATTTTTAAGGTTCCGTTCCTAAAAAGGAAAACGGAACCCTTAAAGAATCACTCACGTCGTTTTCCGTCTGACTGTCAACATCATTTTTCTCAGGAATTCTTGGAAGCATCAAGTTGGACATAATACCAAATACCTATAAATGCAAACAAATGCAGGAGAAATCTTCAACTCGATTCGCATCCTGGTCGAATTATTTACATACCTATAAATTTGTACGGAACCTTCGTTGTTGCTCGAGTCCGACTCGCATTTTACGTTTTTTTCTTCATTCTACCAATCCAAATACTATGAGAAATATGCTTAGCTTTTCCTGAATGGATGAGAAATTTGAAGGCTCCTTAGAATTAAGATTATTCAGACTTAAGCAGAACTAACTGAGAGATTCGAAAGATAATTAAATTTACTTTGCATACGCATAACACACAATTTTGAATATTTTTTGAAGTTTGAACAGCAGTTTTCGAATCGATGCAGTCTATTTTAAGTCTTTATTACCATACTTTTCCAACCACGTCGCAAGTCGCGGTTGCAAGAATTTTGACCTCATTCTAGTGATTCGCCACACGAAGTTCAGCAACAAGAAAATCTGTCTGAAATCGAAACTTTTTCAAATAATTCATCGTTTGTTCTTCTTTTAAGACGGGCTTAAGAAGGAATTAAAAATGTTGACGTAAAGCCGTTGATGATGTGACTATGAGAACAAAATCATTTTTTCTCAATGTACCTGATTTCATGCCCGCATGGATGTGAAAAAAAAATACATGACAGTGCAAAAATATTTCCAAAAATTAATAAAACAACGATGTAGGGATTGAAGCAATGGGGGTTGCTTTTTGGGGTGGCTTAAAGTCGTAGTCTTTTCGAATGCGACTAACGAACATATTAGTTATGCAAAATCTAGATGCAACAAAAAAAAACTCTACTTAACTCCTGTTCGCCACCCTATTCCAAAGTAGGACAACAACCCCTGACTAATATAACGCCATGGAAATTTTGCTTCTGTTTTTCTTTTCTCGCCCACATCTGTCATTTCATCCCGAAGAAAGCAACAAAGCTAACCTGATGTGACAACAGGGAAGCACATATGGAACGAATTTTTGTATTTTGATTTAGAAAACATCCCCAAAGCTAGACCGTTCTAGGGCTCCAATCAGCACAAAAAAAAAGCAAAACAGCAAAACTGGCAATACAGAGAGAATTTTTCAAATGGATTCTTTCCGCTTTTTGAGTTTAATTTCAGATAAAAATCAGAGAGTAGAAAGTTGTTATTTTATTTGTTCTTTGTCGCCTTTGCTCTTAAAAAAAAGAAAAATAAAAGAAAAAAATAAAACAATTCATTCACAGATTCCGTGGTGACCCCAAACAAATTCCGACGAATCGTATCAATTTGTTGGAAGGAAGTTGTTACTATGAGGAGAGCTTCCTAGGAATCGCACCTATGTCGAGAGCCTAATGGATCTTCAAAAGATAAATTCTTGTTCGGTTTTTTTTTTACTCTCCTTGAAGTCACCGTTCTTGGTTAAAGAGATATAATATAATAGGGGTGTTGATTGGAGGGTTGTTTTGCTAATGCATTTGGGGCTTAATGAGATTTCTGTGTACGATTAGCGAAAGTGATTCCGTTTCGTATATTAGACTTTAATTGAGAATTGCTACAATTAAGAATGACGGCAATCATTTGTCAGAACTGATGGATAGTAGAAGGAAAAGTGAACTGCTGTCGGGACTAAAACTTTTCTTTGGATTTCTGAAAGCACCGCTTCGTCACTGCGGATGTCTTTAAATCTATGTATTCACAGGGCGCAGTCGATACTATCAATTGAAGCTTTTGGGGTAAGAGGAAGTGATTGATGAGATAAACGTGAGATAACCATGCCAGGGAAGATTAAGGTTTTTTCTTTTTTTGCTACTTTGGCTTCGCGACATGCGTTTTTCTGGCCTGTTAAACGGCGAGCTTGGAATATTAAGTATTTTACACAATTTAACATTCACAACACAGAAAAAATGGTTAAAGCCACAAAGTTGCCATTAAAATCACCCATAAAGCCTGAGTGAAAAATTATAGTTAGTGGAAAACAAAAGTAGAAGTGTGTATTTTTTTAACACGAAACGCAGGCATCTGAAATCTACAGAAGAAGGCATTAGGAAAAGTTTACTGGTACATCATTTAATTTACTTTTTGCAGTTGCTTCATCCGTAACTTTGTGACCATAAGTCATAATTACACTGTTGTGTACACATTGCCAGTCATTGCAAGCCCTTTGCAGCATGATTTGGATAAAACCCAACGTTGTGAATGCATTTTGTCTAGGGCGACGCTTTCTGATGACAAAATTTCTTTGTTGTTGGACTGCACAGAAGGTCACTGGTTAGCTGGAGTGCAGTTAGATACCTCGGAGCATGTCTAGGACAGAATTAATATTATGACATATTTTTAAATTTGACTCCAATCAAAGTTAAACCGGCTGTGTCATAGCAAAGAAACAGCAAATTTTTTTGCCAAGACAAAATCCAACATCCGGATTAAGTGAAGATGTATTTTTCCGCGACAAATAAGATGCGGTAAGACAGTGCAAACTGTTTTTGTGGTTTCGTCGTGGTTGTATAGCTCTATTAAAAAAAATTTTTAGGGTATAATAGTTTCACTCCAGGTCCAGGGCAGCTTTTCTTTTTTAAGATGCACTTAGGCTCTTTATCGCTGATGCAATTTTTTTGAACACAAAAAATAATAATAGTGTCAATGTATTTTACTAAAAATTGCTTTGAAGTAAATTAAAAAAAAAAGTCCTCAAGGGATTAAGTCTACTCAAAAAAAATATTTTCGACAAAGCGAGCAGAATACTTCTCTTTTGCATTGTTCCTCTTCTTACATGTTTTTGTCTAGCTAGAAAAACACATTCCGACTTAAAGAAAAAGTTCGTGAACATAGGCTTTTATAAGTAAAAAAAAAAACAGCACCTACATTTTATAAATTTGGAATACGACCGAGTTTTATTAAGGATTTTTTTACTGAAAATATTTATAACGACTTCATTGTAAGAAATGAATTTAATCAGCAGTCCACCAACTTAAAGGGCAGCATTATTTGAATAGAAAATCACTCAAAACTGACTGAGCTTTGTGGTTATCAAATAATGGCATGTTTTTGAATTCATAAGTTTGCGATAAAACGCTTTTTTAAGAAAAGTTATATACTTAATTATGCTACTCGTTTGGACATAGACATTTTGTTATCAATGTTTTTTTCAATTCCAAAATAAGGATGTATATATTTATTATGCTGAGGAGGGAAGAGAGTGGAGGGTTTTGAGAAGGTTTTAAGAAGGGGTAAGAGAAGAGAGCTAGTTTGTATCTCTTATAAACCGACTAGATTTGGTTAAGCAAATTTAGGTTATGCTCTAATTAATGGGGACGAAAGTTTTTGCCCCTCGATTTTGCTTGGGGCCGAACACTTACAAATGAGGACGGCGAGAGACTCGTCTTCCTACTCCGAGCGGCACCATATATTAATATTGTAATAAATATCCTAAAATTCGGCCTTCGTGGGATAAACTTTCGACATGCCTTCAATCGGAAGAATAAACTGGAGCTTCATACTTTTTTTTCCAAATCCCATCTATTCGTGAAGACGATGACAGCAGCGGTATAAAAATAAAGATCAATTGAAACTCGATAACCTTGGACATCTGAAGTGTGCGCGTCAAAGTTATAGTTTGAACACAACGCCAAAACGATGTACTGCAAATACTCGTACAACAATGTTACGCAACATCACCCATGTTTGAATCGAAAACATTTTTTTAGTCTTCTATCGTGCCAACAATTTTCCATGATCTACTTTAAGCAAAATTTCCATATTCATTACGATTAGCCTCAACTGGTGTGAGTATCAATTATTTTTTTTTTTCTGATTTAAACAACAAATTACAACCAAATGGGCTCAAATGATTAAACTTCTAACATTTGTTCTACATATGCGGTGAGAGGCCTCGATGTGTAGGGTAGTTTCTATAATGATGATGTTCAGTGATTTCTCACCTGTTCGCGTCGTGGCGACAATTTATGGTGACAGCGACACACTAGCAGGTTGGATGTGGAGCTACGTAGTTAGTAGTTCAACACGTAGTCGAGAGTAATGTGAGACATGACTTATGAGTCACACTCGAGTGATGGATATAAAGTAGTTCTGCTTGTATTTTGCGCGGCAAGTGCGCCTATATTTATTTTTATTACTTGAAAGCGGGAAAATGTAGTGAACTGAAAGTCATGGACCTTTTGAGTGAACTGAACCGGCTAATGATGAGAACGATGACAACCACAATATACATATGGGTTTGTATATGTGGCAGAAACAAGTGGGTGGTGAGAGAAATGACAAAAAAATATATATAAATAAATAAATATGCCATTAATGACATTGGACGGCTGTGCGCGATTACGTGTCTGATTTTGGTATTAAATTAGAGTCAGCTGAATTGCGCAGGAGGCAATTGGTTCAACAAACTGTGGTGCGGTGTGATTATTGGTAAATATGCATGATTTAAAGCGTATATGTAAAATAAGTTACTTTGTAACCAGTGATTCAGCAGAATAGAGCCGCTCAAGACTACTGTGATACTTGTCTGGAATCTTGGATTTTGTTGAAGCATTTCTTACATTTGATGACGCAATCGAGACGTCTGATATGGGGTTATCCAAAAAGAGCTGTTATTTTTTATCAATAGGAAGTGAAACAGCAGGCGCCAAAGGCATTCTTTTGATAAAAATTAACCGTCTTTCGTTAGTGCATGAATCTTAAACACAGCCCCAAAAGGAATAAGTCTTTCGGTATAAAATCTAACGAAATCGACGACCAAATGAAATCTTTATTTGAGAGATTCTTTCAGGAAATTTGTCACACCATAGAAATGTTTTACCAACTGCTTGGCATGTGGCGCCGTCTTTTTGAAAATAATCACATTCACATCCAAAGCATAAATTTAAGAAAAAAAACGTTCATCAACATCTTTCGGAGGCATAATTCATCTTCAGCAACATTTTCGAAATAAATATGACACTACAAGCCAAAAAAAAAAAACGCAAAAAACTGTCACTCGTGTATGGAGCAGTGATTGATCCATTATTTCTCTTGGGTTGGCAGAGTCGCAGAAGTGACAGTTTTTGTTTGTTATGTTCGAATATGGCGGAAGTACGGCATACTGCTAAGCTTATTGGCTTCAATTCTTGTGTCAACTGGACGGGCATGCAGGTCGAGATCTTCACACAAAATGCAATGAAAAGTAGTTTGGAATAGGAACAATAATTCCTGTGTTTTAGTTACGTTCTCATCTATGGCGGCGATAATTGTTTATTACATTGCCGGATCAATTTGAGTTCGGGTTTTCGCAATACTAATCTAAGACGCTTGTCCATAAGCAGTTAAAGCTTTATGAAACTTTTTGATTTTTCATTATTGCAAACATTTTACAAATGTGTATTGATCAATTTTTAATAACCTCACCATATTTAATAACATCATCAAAGCTCACCGCCTGGTTGTATAAGTTCAACAAACGCTCAAATTTAAAATGACAACTCTTGTTAAATGGCATTTTATAAAGGAACAAAGGGTCACGGCAAAGCGAAATCATTGAATGCATACAAACATAGATACATGCTTTCTCCTTTTGAAAAAAGCTACAACCTTTTCAACCGATGAAACATCGAAAAAGTAAGGAGAATTCAAAAATAGCTTAGTATTTTTTTAGAAAACAAATTGTAATCAGACTTCTTAAGACAATGTGGATTGCGCCATACAGCGAATTATTAATAATTGGTCTACGAGTTCGAAATGCAAACAAGCAATGTGAATGGATAATAAAAAAACCTAAAACTTAAAATAAAGACGTTAAATTGTCCAAAAGTCAAGCTGATTTCAGAACGAATCAAGAATCCCTTACCGAGCGTCAAAAGGTCATAAAGAATGGCACAATTGAAGCTTTTGCGTGAAAAAATCTGTCAGAAATGGCGAGATTTGTGTAAGAATAATGAGAATTTAATGTTACGGTACCCTGTCACCACAAAGAGCGACCAAATTTCCGGTTCTAGATGATAGACGTTGTTAAATAAAATAAATAAATTCTAGTGCGGAATAAATATATTGCTTGCCTTAGGTCACAAAAAAAAAAATATTTCAATGAGCCCCTGATTCCAAAAATAAAACGAAATGAACAAGTTTCTGAATCGACAAACATTTCGTCAAGTAAGCATTCGAATGTAGAACAGCAGCGTCACGCGAAATGACAACAATTCGCCAATCATTCTGTGTATTGCGGGCACAGTCTTCCATGCAGACGAATCCAAAGTCAACTTGATTGGCGTGAAAAGATTGTTACATTTTATTCACATTCTGATTTACTTCCTCGTCTCCATCGTGCAACAGTCATGCGAACGCTATTCTTGCCCTGAACATTATTTAGATAAAAATTTGCAACATTTTCGCATAAAAATGTATATTTTGTTCTGGTTTCTCGAATCGATGTTTCATTTTCAAGCAATACAAATGATGCAAATGAAGGCATGCTCTTGGATGCAACAGAAAAAGGGTTCTCGTGGAAAAAAATATCGCATTCCAAGATTCCGTGTGAAGCTTGAATTTAATTAAACAAAAAAAAAACCTTTCAAGCACACAGGTGACAAAGAACAATTATGAATAGCGAAATGATGATCAAGATGTAAGAGATTAGACCACCAGACACATGTTCAACCGCTTTTCATATTGAACCCCGTACAGATCATTAACGTTGAAAGACATTAGTTAGGAGTTATGGATAGCCCCCATGTTGGGATAACAAATGCCTACAGTCTATTAATTACAAGAATCAATTAATCTACTTAATTTAAGCCAACATAGCAGACCTTTTTAATCATAGAATACCAAATCTAACATCTTACGGAGCCCATCAATTCAAATTACTTGCTCATCCCGTATAAAACGAGCTGTACGCCTACTCTACACGCTATTTAAAAGTTATCTTTCTGGTGTAATATTTGCTCGTCATTTCCGTTTCAATAATTGGATTAAGGACGTACTAAGACAACATGACATATTTGGCTTTAGGTTTCCTCAACAAACGCACAGACACTCTGACCATGAGAAGGCTGCAGGAGCGAATACGACAAGAATCTCGATTTACTTGATATTTATGAAATATGAACCCGATTTAGCTCGGAAGGAACACGGCACATACTCATACGATAGCAATCTGAGTTATCTCTGTCATTTAGCTTTTAAACTCCTTTCACTCCCTACTGTTGCCGACGCCAAGTTGACTCATTTTTCATTATTCTCGTACTGTCGCCAAGTGAAATTGTCACATACCCGGTTCACATATTTTTCCAGTCTCTCACATTTTTCTTTGAGTTCTTCTTAAGCGGTTTTTTCTTCTTCCTCAGAGACAGACACCGAGACCAATACACACATTAAATCACTTCTCGGACAGAGTGTCCTTAATAACCCCTGAAAGAACTTTATTGCCTGTCTTTTTATATTCTTTTAAATTCCGAAACAATGAAGTAAGGCTCCTCTACATGCAGTCACTTATTTGAACATCTGGGAATGGGAATTCCACACAAAAACAAAAGTAAATGAAATGACGTAGTGGCAGTAATTTCGCTTCTGAAGCCCCCGGTATATTCCCCAAATCTCCAATTCATCCGGCGTACCACCCCCCAAGCGAAATAAAAAAAAAAAAACTTTAATGATGGCAAATAAAACAGAAGGAAAAATAAAACAAATAATTTTTATGCCGGAATAATTTTTCATATCAGAAAAATAAACTGAAAAAAAAAACACGAAGCGATGAGAAAAATGTTTACAACGCCGGAATTGAAATTGCTTCCGTCATTGCGGTGAGCAGTGGGTGAAGAGGTTGGTTGGGGTTGCTTTGGGTGTATTCCGCGGCAGTATTTCAACATGTGACATAACGATGCCGATTCTGGTGCAATTTTTTGTTTCTGGAATCTCAGGTAGAGAATGATTCCAATTGCTGCGGAGCACATTCAACCGAATAATTATGGAATACAATTACGTATCCCGGGCGACTAAAAAACAAGCAACAAACTCAATCGAACTTAATTGAGTGCTTTTGGAAGGTCCACGCTGAGCGACTGCTTTAATCAGTCAATTACGCTGATGTCAACAACAATAACAATCATCAGCTACAGCTGCTATGCCGAGCTTATCTCAGATGTCGAACATAAAGGCGGCAGATGGAAGGTCATAAAGAGAGTATCCGAGATTTGTGGCTTAATAACGAGGTCGGCGTTGGGTCTTTTGTAAAGTATGTGGCTTTATAATTGGAGAATTAGTTTAATTAAGTTATGATTTGGCTCGAAGGACTAGTTAATGATGTTTTCATATAAAACAGTGGGAAAGAAGTCTTCGGTTGGGTGATTTCGAAGCATCAGTAATAACCATTGCCAACAATTTGACAAGCTTCACCATAAATATTTCGTTTTTTTTTTGTGTTACATTTATTTGAATTCATTTTATTGAAGTACAATGAAATGAAGGCAACTTCAAATGATTGAGGATCTTTTTCCCAACATCCTTTTTTTTCTTCTATAAAGTTTGAATTAAAAAAAATCATGCAGGTGTTGCTTGAATAATGATTGGAATTAAAAAGTGTGTACAATATTTTCGTTTTGAGGAACTCAACATCTACACTACCCTTGTAGATGTTGACTTGTATGTCTGCGACACTCAGCTTAGAAAAAGGTCGATGAATATAGAGGAAAGAGACATGAGATAAAGCAAGTACATTTTTATGGCAGCTTAAATAACTACCCGAAAGAGTGTTTAGATAGATCCTTGTAGGTGGGCATGAATTTGTCACGTTCACTAGTGTTTTCGAGAGCAATTTACTTGCTTTTATGAATTTATTTTCAAAATTTACTATCACTGGTTATTTCGAAGATGACAGAATTTTGATTTTTTTTTCTGCAAAGTCACTTTCTTGAAGTTTGTTACACGACTAGTTTTATTTATTTTTTCCGGTATATTGAAAAGATAGGATAAATTAAATATGTTACTTTGATCAATTTTTCAATTGTCTGTGAATGGGTAAACCAGGATTTCTTAAGAAAGTTAGCAGAATAGAAAACCACTTCGTTTATGTGTTGATTTCGTTCATGCAATTCGATACAATGTCATATGTTCAGGGTCTCCGATGTAATATGCAAAATTTTTCGATAATTTAATTTTAACAATTAATTCTTCCTCCTTTTCTTGCTATTACTGCTACTAAGCGACGGGGCAAAAAATTAACTTAACACATTGCAAATAAATGGTGAACAGATCAATTGGGGGTCAAAGGCTAAGTATCTTGGGGTACACCTGGACAAAACTCTAACTTACTCTCTACACATTAGCGAAGTTATAAACAAAATCAATGTTACAATTAAAACGTTGTACCCATTTATCAATCGCAAATCAAAAATGAGTGAGGAAAATAAATTAGTAATTTTTAAAATGATCTTCCAAGCCATTATGTTCTACGGCTCTCCAGTCTGGGGAAACTGTGCTTACAGCCATATCCGCAAGTTACAAGTTTCACAAAATAAACTGCTCAAAATGATATTCAATCTTCCTTGGCATTTCTCGACCAACGAGCTACACAGATTGGCAAATATTGAAACTGTCCAAATTAGACTTCAGAAATTATTCGAACGATATAACCTGGCCTGCAGTACTTCTGAAAACCAGTTGATATCAGATCTGGCTATTTGAATTATTTTCATTATTATTGACTTAAAAGTTTATTTATTTATTTATATACATATATGTTTATAAACATTGTCCTTATTTTACTGCTTATTTATTTATTTATTTATTTATTATTTATATATTTACTTATTTATTTATTTATTTATTTATATATTTATATATTTATTTCTATTTATTTATTTATTTATTTATATATTTATATATTTATTTCTATTTATTTATTTATTTATTTATTTATTTATTTATTTATTTATTTATTTATTTACTTATTTATTTATTTATATATTTATTTATTATTTAACTTTTTATTTATTTATTTTTTCTTGTTATTTATTTATATGTTTATTTATTAACATTGTGTTTAATTATTTGTATATTCAAATGTTATTAGTCCACATTTGTAAAGTCGGTCTGATTGTGTTAGTACTGCTACCTCCTCTTCTCTCTAATCAAAACCACTAGAAGAACAACTCATGAAGGTTTTTGCTAGTAGCTTTTCCTTCCATCTCTATTCTTGAACTGTGATAAACTTATTAAAAATCTAAACTTTTTTCAGTTGTAAGGTAGCGTTATACCAAATCAATGTGCAATAATTTATAAAATACGACTGTATATTTACTGCTACTATAAATAAAGAAATATATATATTATTAACTTAATTTTGAATTCTTTCTAAATAGCGGTTTTTAACTGCAAAAAAACTCGAACTGGCGTCCCTTTGAGTAAACCCTCTTCGACAATATGCTCAATATACCCATCTATTGGGTTTAAGTCAGGACTTAGAGCAGGCCAACGTAGAGTGGGGATATTTCTCGACTTAAAAAAGTTTTTTGCGTATGCTGAAGCGTGCATGACAGCGTTATCGTGCTGTAACGTCCGATCTTTGAACGGCAAAGTAAACAGAAACGAAACCAGAACTTCAGATATCTGGCCGATATTGCATAAAATCTTGCCAGTTCACCAGGCGCCCAGAAACGCAGGAAAAGTAACAAGCATCCCAACCACGCTTTAATATCGCACACCAGGCAGAAATCTGGTTCAAAACTTGAACGGCAAAGTAAACAAAAACAAGCCGATATTGCATAAAATCCGGCCAGATCTCCAGGCGCCCAGAAACGCAGGAAAAGTAACAAGCATCCCAACCACGCTTTAATATCGCACACCAGGCAGAAATCTGGTTCAAAACTTGAACGGCAAAGTAAACAAAAACAAGCCGATATTGCATAAAATCCGGCCAGATCTCCAGGCGCCCAGAAACGCAGGAAAAGTAACAAGCATCCCTACCACGCTTTAATATCGCACGCCAGGCGGAAACCTGGTTAAAAAATAGAACGGCAAAGTAAACAAAGATGAGCCGATATTGCATAAAATCTTGCCAGTTCACCAGGCGCCCAGAAACGCAGGAAAAGTAACAAGCATCCCAACCACGCTTTAATATCGCACGCCAGGCGGAGACCTGGTTCAAAACATGAACGGCAAAGTAAACAAAAACGAAACCAGAACTGCAGATATCTGGCCGATATTTCATAAGATCCGGCCAGATCACCAAGCGCCCAGATACACAGGAAAAGTAACAAGCATCTCAACCACGCTTTAATATCGCACGCCAGGCGGAGACCTGGTTCAAAACATGAACGGCAAAGTAAACAAAAACGAAACCAGAACTGCAGATATCTGGCCGATATTTCATAAGATCCGGCCAGATCACCAAGCGCCCAGAAACACAGGAAAAGTAACAAGCATCCCTACCACGCTTTAATATCGCACGCCAGGCGGAAACCTGGTTCAAAACTTGAACGGCAAAGTAAACAAAAACGAAACCAGAACTGCAGATATCTGGCCGATATTGCATAAAATCCGGCCAGATCACCAGGCGCCCAGAAACACAGGAAAAGTAACAAGCATCCCAACGACGGTTTGATATAGCACGCCAGGCAGAAATCTGGTTCAAAACTTGAACGGCAAAGTAAACAAAAACAAGCCGATATTGCATAAAATCCGGCCAGATCACCAGGCGCCCAGAAACGTAGGAAAAGTAACAAGCATCGCAACCACGCTCTAATATCGCGCCCCAGGCAGAAATCTGGTTCAAAACTTGAACGGCAAAGTAAACAAAAACAAGCCGATATTGCATAAAATCCGGCCAGATCACCAGGCGCCCAGAAACGCAGGAAAAGTAACAAGCATCCCAACCACGATTTAATATCGCACGCCAGGCAGAAATCTGGTTCAAAACTTGAGCAGCAAAGTAAACAAAAACAAGAGGATGTTGCATAAAATCCGACCAGATCACCAGGCGCCCAGAAACGCAGGAAAAGTAACAAGCATCCCAACCACGATTTAATATCGCAGCCAGGCAGAAATCTGGTTTAAAACTTGAACGGCAAAGTAAACAAAAACGAAACCAGAACTGCAGATATCTGGCCGATATTGCATAAAATCCGGCCAGATCACCAGGCGCCCAGAAACATAGGAAAAGTAACAAGCATCCCAACGACGCTTTGATATAGCACGCCAGGCAGAAATCTGGTTCAAAACTTGATCGGCAAAGTAAACAAAAACGAAACCAGAACTGCAGATATCTGGCCGATATTTCATAAGATCCGGCCAGATCACCAAGCGCCCAGAAACACAGGAAAAGTAACAAGCATCCCAACCACGCTTTAATATCGCACGCCAGGCGGAAACCTGGTTCAAAACTTGAACGGCAAAGTAAACAAAAACGAAACCAGAACTGCAGATATCTGGCTGATATTGCATAAAATCCGGCCAGATCACCAGGCGCCCAGAAACACAGGAAAAGTAACAAGCATCCCAACGACGCTTTGATATAGCACGCCAGGCAGAAATCTGGTTCAAAACTTGATCGGCAAAGTAAACAAAAACAAGCCGATATTGCATAAAATCCGGCCAGATCACCAGGCGCCCAGAAACGCAGGAAAAGTAACAAGCATCGCAACCACGCTCTAATATCGCACCCCAGGCAGAAATCTGGTTCAAAACTTGAACGGCAAAGTAAACAAAAACAAGCCGATATTGCATAAAATCCGGCCAGATCACCAGGCGCCCAGAAACGCAGGAAAAGTAACAAGCATCCCAACCACGATTTAATATCGCACGCCAGGCAGAAATCTGGTTCAAAACTTGAACAGCAAAGTAAACAAAAACAAGAGGATGTTGCATAAAATCCGACCAGATCACCAGGCGCCCAGAAACGCAGGAAAAGTAACAAGCATCCCAACCACGATTTAATATCGCAGCCAGGCAGAAATCTGGTTCAAAACTTGAACGGCAAAGTAAACAAAAACGAAACCAGAACTGCAGATATCTGGCCGATATTGCATAAAATCCGGCCAGATCACCAGGCGCCCAGAAACGCAGGAAAAGTAACAAGCATCCCAACCACGATTTAATATCGCAGCCAGGCAGAAATCTGGTTCAAAACTTGAACGGCAAAGTAAACAAAAACAAGAGGATGTTGCATAAAATCCGACCAGATCACCAGGCGCCCAGAAACGCAGGAAAAGTAACAAGCATCCCAACCACGCTTTGATATAGCACGCCAGGCAAAAATATGGTTCAAAACTTGAACGGCAAAGTAAACAAAAACGAAACCAGAACTGCAGATATCTGGCCGATATTGCATAAAATCCGGCCAGATCACCAGGCGCCCAGAAACACAGGAAAAGTAACAAGCATCCCAACGACGGTTTGATATAGCACGCCAGGCAGAAATCTGGTTCAAAACTTGAACGGCAAAGTAAACAAAAACAAGCCGATATTGCATAAAATCCGGCCAGATCACCAGGCGCCCAGAAACGCAGGAAAAGTAACAAGCATCCCAACCACGATTTAATATCGCAGCCAGGCAGAAATCTGGTTCAAAACTTGAACGGCAAAGTAAACAAAAACAAGAGGATGTTGCATAAAATCCGACCAGATCACCAGGCGCCCAGAAACGCAGGAAAAGTAACAAGCATCGCAACCACGCTCTAATATCGCACCCCAGGCAGAAATCTGGTTCAAAACTTGAACGGCAAAGTAAACAAAAACAAGCCGATATTGCATAAAATCCGGCCAGATCACCAGGCGCCCAGAAACGCAGGAAAAGTAACAAGCATCCCAACCACGATTTAATATCGCACGCCAGGCAGAAATCTGGTTCAAAACTTGAACGGCAAAGTAAACAAAAACAAGAGGATGTTGCATAAAATCCGACCAGATCATCAGGCGCCCAGAAACGCAGGAAAAGTAACAAGCATCCCAACCACGATTTAATATCGTAGCCAGGCAGAAATCTGGTTCAAAACTTGAGCGGCAAAGTAAACAAAAACGAAACCAGAACTGCAGATATCTGGCCGATATTGCATAAAATCCGGCCAGATCACCAGGCGCCCAGAAACGCAGGAAAAGTAACAAGCATCCCAACCACGCTTTAATATCGCACACCAGGCAGAAATCTGGTTCAAAACTTGAACGGCAAAGTAAACAAAAACAAGCCGATATTGCATAAAATCCGGCCAGATCTCCAGGCGCCCAGAAACGCAGGAAAAGTAACAAGCATCCCTACCACGCTTTAATATCGCACGCCAGGCGGAAACCTGGTTAAAAAATAGAACGGCAAAGTAAACAAAGACGAGCCGATATTGCATAAAATCTTGCCAGTTCACCAGGCGCCCAGAAACGCAGGAAAAGTAACAAGCATCCCAACCACGCTTTAATATCGCACGCCAGGCGGAGACCTGGTTCAAAACATGAACGGTAAAGTAAACAAA
Source organism: Orthonevra nobilis (assembly GCA_963555765.1). Lineage (NCBI taxonomy): Eukaryota > Metazoa > Arthropoda > Insecta > Diptera > Syrphidae > Orthonevra > Orthonevra nobilis. The sequence continues at coordinate 78,251,632 of OY743226.1, read as the reverse complement.
AACGAAACCAGAACTGCAGATATCTGGCCGATATTTCATAAGATCCGGCCAGATCACCAAGCGCCCAGATACACAGGAAAAGTAACAAGCATCTCAACCACGCTTTAATATCGCACGCCAGGCGGAGACCTGGTTCAAAACATGAACGGCAAAGTAAACAAAAACGAAACCAGAACTGCAGATATCTGACCGATATTTCATAAGATCCGGCCAGATCACCAAGCGCCCAGAAACACAGGAAAAGTAACAAGCATCCCAACCACGCTTTAATATCGCACGCCAGGCGGAAACCTGGTTCAAAACTTGAACGGCAAAGTAAACAAAAACGAAACCAGAACTGCAGATATCTGGCCGATATTGCATAAAATCCGGCCAGATCACCAGGCGCCCAGAAACACAGGAAAAGTAACAAGCATCCCAACGACGGTTTGATATAGCACGCCAGGCAGAAATCTGGTTCAAAACTTGAACGGCAAAGTAAACAAAAACAAGCCGATATTGCATAAAATCCGGCCAGATCACCAGGCGCCCAGAAACGCAGGAAAAGTAACAAGCATCGCAACCACGCTCTAATATCGCACCCCAGGCAGAAATCTGGTTCAAAACTTGAACGGCAAAGTAAACAAAAACAAGCCGATATTGCATAAAATCCGGCCAGATCACCAGGCGCCCAGAAACGTAGGAAAAGTAACAAGCATCCCAACCACGATTTAATATCGCACGCCAGGCAGAAATCTGCAGATATCTGGCCGATATTGCATAAAATCCGGCCAGATCACCAGGCGCCCAGAAACGCAGGAAAAGTAACAAGCATCCCAACCACGATTTAATATCGCAGCCAGGCAGAAATCTGGTTCAAAACTTGAACGGCAAAGTAAACAAAAACAAGAGGATGTTGCATAAAATCCGACCAGATCACCAGGCGCCCAAAAACGCAGGAAAAGTAACAAGCATCCCAACCACGCTTTGATATAGCACGCCAGGCAAAAATATGGTTCAAAACTTGAACGGCAAAGTAAACAAAAACGAAACCAGAACTGCAGATATCTGGCCGATATTGCATAAAATCCGGCCAGATCACCAGGCGCCCAGAAACACAGGAAAAGTAACAAGCATCCCAACGACGGTTTGATATAGCACGCCAGGCAGAAATCTGGTTCAAAACTTGAACGGCAAAGTAAACAAAAACAAGCCGATATTGCATAAAATCCGGCCAGATCTCCAGGCGCCCAGAAACGCAGGAAAAGTTACAAGAATCCCAACCACGATTTAATATCGCAGCCAGGCAGAAATCTGGTTCAAAACTTGAGCGGCAAAGTAAACGAAAACAAGAGGATGTTGCATAAAATCCGACCAGATCACCAGGCGCCCAGAAACGCAGGAAAAGTAACAAGCATCCCAACCACGATTTAATATCGCAGCCAGGCAGAAATCTGGTTCAAAACTTGAACGGCAAAGTAAACAAAAACAAGAGGATGTTGCATAAAATCCGACCAGATCACCAGGCGCCCAGAAACGCAGGAAAAGTAACAAGAATCCCAACCACGATTTAATATCGCAGCCAGGCAGAAATCTGGTTCAAAACTTGAACGGCAAAGTAAACGAAAACGAAACCAGAACTGCAGATATCTGGCCGATATTGCATAAAATCCGGCCAGATCACCAGGCGCCCAGAAACACAGGAAAAGTAACAAGCATCCCAACCACGCTTTGATATAGCACGCCAGGCAAAAATATGGTTCAAAACTTGAACGGCAAAGTAAACAAAAACGAAACCAGAACTGCAGATATCTATGCCGATATTGCATAAAATCCGGCCAGATCACCAGGCGCCCAGAAACACAGGAAAAGTAACAAGCATCCCAACGACGGTTTGATATAGCACGCCAGGCAGAAATCTGGTTCAAAACTTGAACGGCAAAGTAAACAAAAACAAGCCGATATTGCATAAAATCCGGCCAGATCACCAGGCGCCCAGAAACGCAGGAAAAGTAACAAGCATCGCAACCACGCTCTAATATCGCACCCCAGGCAGAAATCTGGTTCAAAACTTGAACGGCAAAGTAAACAAAAACAAGCCGATATTGCATAAAATCCGGCCAGATCACCAGGCGCCCAGAAACGCAGGAAAAGTAACAAGCATCCCAACCACGATTTAATATCGCACGCCAGGCAGAAATCTGGTTCAAAACTTGAACGGCAAAGTAAACAAAAACAAGAGGATGTTGCATAAAATCCGACCAGATCACCAGGCGCCCAGAAACGCAGGAAAAGTAACAAGCATCCCAACCACGATTTAATATCGCAGCCAGGCAGAAATCTGATTCAAAACTTGAACGGCAAAGTAAACAAAAACGAAACCAGAACTGCAGATATCTGGCCGATATTGCATAAAATCCGGCCAGATCACCAGGCGCCCAGAAACGCAGGAAAAGTAACAAGCATCCCAACCACGATTTAATATCGCAGGCAGGCAGAAATCTGGTTCAAAACTTGAACGGCAAAGTAAACAAAAACAAGAGGATGTTGCATAAAATCCGACCAGATCACCAGGCGCCCAGAAACGCAGGAAAAGTAACAAGCATCCCAACCACGCTTTGATATAGCACGCCAGGCAAAAATATGGTTCAAAACTTGAACGGCAAAGTAAACAAAAACGAAACCAGAACTGCAGATATCTGGCCGATATTGCATAAAATCCGGCCAGATCACCAGGCGCCCAGAAACACAGGAAAAGTAACAAGCATCCCAACCACGGTTTGATATAGCACGCCAGGCAGAAATCTGGTTCAAAACTTGAACGGCAAAGTAAACAAAAACGAAACCAGAACTGCAGATATCTGGCCGATATTGCATAAAATCCGGCCAGATCACCAGGCGCCCAGAAACACAGGAAAAGTAACAAGCATCCCAACCACGGTTTGATATAGCACGCCAGGCAGAAATCTGGTTCAAAACTTGAACGGCAAAGTAAACAAAAACAAGCCGATATTGCATAAAATCCGGCCAGATCACCAGGCGCCCAGAAACGCAGGAAAAGTAACAAGCATCGCAACCACGCTCTAATATCGCACTACCCTTGTAGATGTTGACTTGTATGTCTGCGACACTCAGCTTAGAAAAAGGTCGATGAATATAGAGGAAGAGACATGAGATAAAGCAAGAACACGGGAAAAAGAAGATGGACAACAGAAAGAGTTACAATATGAAGCTAAATAGTGCGTACGCAGGCTCAATGTTTCAGACCCAAATCCAAAAAACAAAAAAAAATTGCGATAAAGCGGGCGAAACTTCACAAATTTTGTGTACCTTAAGTCGGACGATGAAGCATATATTTAAGCTGATTTTAAACTGCTTACCGCTTGCTGCTTGCTTTCTATAACACCGAATCCAACTTAAGGCGAGTAATACAAGCAAAATACTATTTCGACGATGCCACTCCACTCACCTATGAAATGACACTCAAATCAGTGAAAACCGATGAGAATAGAGTTTTTTTTCTTTTCGAGACTACAAAGCCTCAAAATTGAATGGTTTCAATTTTAACGGTCTTCCTTAAAATTTTTAAAATTTTATTCATCTTATTAAAGATGCCACTTTATTCGACTGAAGGTTTTGTACAACAACTACAAAGTGTTGGGATGAATATGTCTAGGATACTTTTCCTTACAGTATAACAAGGATATGTTTAGGGCCCCATTATTTTATTAAAATTCATGAGCTAGCCTTTTATTGGTCAATTTAGTTTCAATGCTAGCAAATTTTAAAAGCAAATATTAATTTAGTCTTCGAAAAGGAAATGAATTTTTCAATGTTCTAGTTGGGGTGAATAAAATGTATTTCCGAGGTACAATGTAAGCGATTTTTGTATTTTGCGAACTGAAACTAATATTTAGAAATTGGAAAATTCGATGATCGATATTCGAACGTATTTTCTCTCTGTATCTGATCATGTATGTCAATATTGCAATATACAAAAATCATTATTGATTGCGTTTCGATAAGAATTCGCGTAAATTAAACAGAGCTCCAAATGTTTTTTTTTTAACAGCACATGATGAAGAGTGTCTGCTTTAACAACTGCATTTGTCACTTCCAGCTAATGTACAGCCTTATCGCCGAACAGTGGCAGTGACTGTCTTGAAAACTAAACTTAACTAAAAAAATTAACGTCGCATCAACTTCAATTAACACAAATATCAAAAAACTCTGTCATATCTTAAATTAATCTCATTCGTATTCACTAGCAATTAAAAACGAACAAACGTGATTTAATAACCTGGGTCCAACATCAAAAGGTTCCACTTACGATTCAAGGCCCCCACAGTACACACCCAAACATTCGCCCCAACACCAAACGTCAATGGTAAACAAATAAACAAAAACAAAACCATTTCATAATGAATTAGAAATTGTGACTAATACGCGCTCATCGCTAATGTATTTTATTATTTTTAGATACTGTATGCTCTTGAGCCTGTAAATAAATAAATAAATAAACTAATTCTACTAATCACTCGGCGAGAACACCCGCCTACTATACTTTACGTGACAGCCACACAAAGTGGCGGTGTTCGCATAAGTGTCAGGATGGCCGAGCGGTCTAAGGCGCCAGACTCAAGAGAAATCTTGCCCACTCGCTGTGGGTCGCTGAGCGTTCTGGTCCTCTCTGAGGGCGTGGGTTCGAATCCCACTTCTGACAAATGTTTTTTTTTTTTTTTATTTGCAAAATTTTCAATTTTCATGACAATGATGATGACGTGGCTTTTCCGGACTGGGCTAAAAAAAAAACGGTCGTTTTAATATAGTATTTCTCGTGAAGACCAGACTATGAGTCTTAAAATGACCTGAAAACGATACCCTAATGATGCTTACTCATTGATAAGAGGCAAACAATTTATTTCAAATGCCAATAATTGTCTGAGTAAGCTGCTTATTCCAAAATTTGATCAAATATCGCCTCGAAAAAATTCGTAACATCGGAAAAGCACACGAATGTCATGTAATCACTTGCATGAAAATAACTCTTCAAGTGAACGCTCTCACAGTTTAAAGTATTTAAAGACGAAATTATTTTTCAGATTTTTAAAACAGTCTTCTGGACAAACATGTTTCAAGTGTCAGGATGGCCGAGCGGTCTAAGGCGCCAGACTCAAGAGAAATCTTACCCACTCGCTGTGGGTCGCTGAGCGTTCTGGTCCTCTCTGAGGGCGTGGGTTCGAATCCCACTTCTGACAAATTTTTTTTTTTGGTTTAAATATTTTTTGGTCTTCACCTTTTATCTGTATTTCTGATAAGCAAGCACATTTTCATTATTTACATTTGTCAGATGTTTTTGGCTTGGTTGATTGATAAAATGGAAAAAAGACAACACATACATAGTGTCGTGACGTGAGACTATGAAGGTGACAAGAAAAAGGAGAAACAACACTCGATCGGCCTTGGTATTGAAATGTTTCCAGTTTTCGTTTCGTTATCAAAAGGCAGCTGAATTGGTTGTTTGTATCTTCGTTAACATATAACACGGGAGTTAGCCGATTAAGCGCACTAATTAATATCACTTGACTGCGCAATTACGGCTAATTGACGTGAAGATGATGAATTTATTGAGAGCTTTCAAAGGCAGTAATCTGGCATTTGAACGAATTTAATGATTAAGTTTTCTAAGGATGCGTCAGGGGACGACAGTCAACGACATTAAGCCTAAATAGATGAAAGATTTAAGTCGATTTAAATCAAGTTCATATAAATGTGTGCGGAGGAACTGGTTGAAGTAGGCAATGCTTCTTTAAAGTGATTAATTCGCATGTGCTTTTCAGAAATCAAACCCAATGTGATAATATGTTTTTGGAGGTAAATTTTGTTTTTAGTTTTAAGTGTCTACAAATAAAAAGGAACATCTGTCTTTTTTTTTTGCAGCCACACTTATGCCGAGTGATTGACAATTCTCCGCAGAGAACGACATCGCAACTGGTATTTGTTGAAGGTAAAGTTTGAAAAAAATCATGATCCCGGTTGTCATTATTCTTCACGACGTGCGTAGCGCAGGTTCGAAAAACATAACTTAGATACATATGTTTGGGCTATCAAAGGAGAGCTTTAGATTTGAAAAACGTTAAATCAATACTTTCAAGGAAAACTTATCTTTTTTGAAATTCGACAGCGAATTTTGCGAACAGCATTCCACGATAGATCGTATTTATATTGTCATTAAAGATTTAACTGACTTTGTCTTTGTAAAAGAAAAGACCAGAAAAGTGAGGTTTCAAAATTATGAGCATAAAACAAAAAAAAGAACCTCACATTCCATTGCCACAATATAACAATGACGTAGTTAATGAGATAGATTATTTGATTCAGGAGAAATCTTTATTCCTCAATCGACGTAACTAAGAGCCAAACAACTCATCAACAACTTTGATCAAAACGCGTAGCCAGAAGGACAAAAGTCGTGCTTTACCTTCGAAAGAAAAGTTCTCCGTTAGACATAGTGGGCTCTGTCTTTGAGAAGAGCCCAATATGAGGAGAAGGTATAAACGCACTAGAAGGAACTCTTGTCTGAAAGTAAAAAAAAATCTAAAACAAGCTCCAGCTAAGAATTACTTCCAATCTTCGACACCGAATTCTTGATTGAAAGGGAAGGCTGAGCCTACGGTTCAAGTTTCAGCAATTGCGTATGCCTTATAGAATAGAAAGGAACTTTGGCGTTATATGTGGCGCGCGACAAGGACCTCGTATTTTCAAAAACAAGGAAAAATGAGAAGTGTTCGGGATATTTAATTCAATAATTAGTGCAAAGGTTCCTCGAAACTTCTCCAAGACCATCCCACAGTCACCACCGTAAAAATCCGCGGCTGCTGTGAAACAATGATGAATTTTTGAAGCTATAAGCGAAGCTGTTACTTCTGGGTTCCACAAACATATAATCAGTGACTGAAGCACCAACTTTACCAAGAGTAACATTTATGTGCGAGCCTATTATTTTCTCAAATTAAATTTAACATTCAATTGATTTTTCATACCAAATGTTCAAAAACAACAACCAGCCGTCTTCAGAACTCCCTGTGGCCACCGAGCTTTTTCTTTGGTAGTGCCTGTATTAAAATACTTCTATTAAAGCCGGTAAATCTAATTTAAGTGCCTTATCTCCTCTCTCGCAATTTTTGATTCTATAAAACGCACATGCAGTCAGGTGATGTAAAACAAAATTCTAGTTTTTATAACTTTTTCGAGCAGCATGATCATACCCTTAAAAAAAAGCTTCAAATACTTTCAAAAAATATTAAAACAAAACTTTAATATGATTTACAAATTCGACGTTCCTTTAAGCATAATTATGTCTATATTGTTTATGTCTCTCCCGGGTTCTCCTAATAATAAACAGTTTGAATATTTTTGAAAAAATAGGAGGAACCCGTTTCTCTTAAGCGAATTTGAAATTTGCATAAATTTTGAGTTCTTACCGTAAATCTCGTACATAATTTTTTTTAGCAGTTTTTGTCGACAATCGTGCCGCCAATTTGGGGGCGTAATGCCAAACCACCAGAAAAATACAATCAACAGGGGAAAGGCAAAACCCGATAAATAAAATATATGTACTCGTATCTATGGTCAATGGGCACTCAAGTAGAATGAATAAGTTCTAATCTGCCTGTTAGCTTATGACGTAAAATTCTTCTATGTGGGTAAATCAGATAACATAGAAATGGAATAAGTGGGGTGGAGAAGAGGTTGGTCAAAAGCACATCCATCTTTCAGACCTCCATTTGTAATTTTTGGTTCTACTCCACGCACAGATTGTCGCACTGAACTCAAGTCTGTGCTTCAGAAGTAGATAACCACGATTCAGAATCTGAATTGATTGAGCCAAAGGCAGATTCACAGATATGTTGCGTTGACTGGCACACAATGGGAACACCATGCGAGCGGTTCGAGCTCATCGGAGCGGAACCAAACCAATAATGCTGCGGCAGATGGCTAAGGGGGTTTTCTCGCTTTTGGCCTTGCACTACTTCCAACTGTCATTAATCGTGTTTTCGAGTGTGTAAATGGAATTCTCTTTCTAATTTGATGAATGTGAATAGATTGAAACAAATGGAGGAATGCGTAGTAACTCCAGCATCCATCAACGTCGATTTCGGTTTCCTCTAATGTCGATTGCGTGTCTTATGGTCGTCTGGAGGGCTAGATGAATTTAATTCGAATTTCTCGCCTTACTAGACTAGGCATGGAGATGGTTCACGCACATCGGTTGAAGGAGGAAGCGACAAAAATAATGTAGACTCGCTGCGTTGCTGTTGACGATGCCGATGGTGGTTACAGAGGTGGTCTGGTTAAAACGGACCACAGTTTCATGTCATCTGTCACATTTGTCGCAGCAGCACGAATGAATGAATGGAACATTTTTGCATGTGACAGCATTAAATTACTCGTATCTCTGGCGCCTATCAACTCGGTAATTATTGCCACAGGCGGTGGTAATAACCAACTGTGTGACGATGGCGAATGAGAAGAGTAAAATCTTTTTCATGTGGAGCGAGAGATTCTCTGATATTCCAAGCCAAAGGAAACCAAAATGAGATTCGCTGCACGGTGAGTTTTATAAATTTGCATTATTTTTTTTTTGTGTTTCCCCGCATGAAAATTTCCTATGCTAACCGCTGATAAATCATTCGCATAATGTTGGCTAGCGGTTAATGTTTTTTTTTTATGAAAAGGTTAATTTCGTAAGAATAATTTGTGGACGGCGGTAGTTTTCAGGTCAAACGTATCACTCGATAAGGGAGTCAAATTGAGGAATTATGATTTCCCGATTGTGTTGCGATGTTGGTTTGTACTCAAATTAAAATAAACGTACGAGAGGCAGAAGTGGTTAAAATACGTCTAATTTGCTTATTTTTGCATGCTCATTAAGGATCAAGAACCTTGTCAAAATGTAATACTGCTCTTCACAAAAAAAAACGTGGGACAGGTCCCAATTCTTAACTAATGACAAAGTGCTCAAGTCATTGAAGCACAGGCACCTGGTCGAATTGCAACACTTTTAAAAGGATTAAGCTTTAAATAATTGTCAAATTACGATATCATGAAAGAGAGCTTATTTTCGACAAAACTTTAACAAAATCTCCATCCCAAAACAGACTGGAAAACTACTTACAAATGAGTTCATTGAATTGGGCAAGACAAATTTGCTTGAGTCTTCACTTTTGTATTTATCTCTGCCACTCTAGAATTCAAAGTCCGTTTCTTAAGCCTCTCCATAATGCACTTAAAAGTGCTCGAAACTTCTGTGAAGATTTTAATTTAATTTTTAATTGATTTGCTCATTCGCATTCGATTCTTCACCAAAATTCTCTCAATCCTTTAATTCCACCTACAGTTGAATGAAGATACTCGTAGTATCTACGAAAGTCATTGATCTCGTCTATATAGTGAAAACCTTCTACAGTTGAGAGAAGATAGAATTTCAATAGCTAAACTCGAACGAAGTGAATCGTAAATATTGCTAATCGGATTTTTTTTTAACCCTCTTTCTTATAATAATTTTTCCTCACAAAACTATTCGTCTCAGATATTGCTAAGGCCAAGCGGCAGTCTACTTCTGCATTTGAAATTGCTGGCAATAGAGGAGGATACCTGATGCGATTGTAACTGCAGATATATTTGTTATGGCACAACTAAACCAAAGTACTGCAAGCAAAGGCTCTAATTGGATTAGTGCAATAGAAAGAGACGCATCTGGGGGAGATACGTCTAATGGCATAGGCTATACGATGATAACCACAACGGCAAGTGGGTATAAGTAAGAGATTCCCCTCTGGAGGCAATTTATAGTAATTGCAAGACTTAAGCTGGTATTTTAAGGAGATTTTGCAAATCGAATAGTATGCGATAGAGCAGAAAATATTGGCACCATTTGTTGGGGGTAGCAATTATTTTTCCATGGGCTCAAAGGGTGGTTTTATGAAGCGGTTTTTAAAGATGTTTTTATCCATGGTGTGAATGTTAGTATATTAAATATAAATTAAGGTACTATACCGGTTATGTGTTGATCCAAAAAAAAGTGTGTGGCTTACCTGAAACGAAAACAAAAAAAAAAAAATACTTAATGTATAGTTCAAGTAAAATTATATGAGTAAAAATAATGTTATTTTATTAAGTTGAAGTTATAGTATATTAATATATATTATAATAAAATGTTAAGGTAAAATCAAAATGCAATTATTCTCATCCCAACTGGTGAACATATAAAAGAAGAAAAAAACTCATAATAACAGCCACAATGACACGGTCAATAATCCACAAGATTCTGCAGACAACCCATTATTATCCTTGACGTAATGACATGGTATCCCCATTTGGCCCAAACAGTGATGCAATGCTATCGGGAGCGCACATTCAACTGCTGCCGCACACAAAATGAGGACACAAAACGAGCGCATAGTGCCACTTGAGAAATTGAAAATCACGCAAATTACGCCTTCAAGGATAGTAAAGTGAGACCTAATTTGTTAGGAAGCGTGGATAATATTTTGACTCTTATTATTGTGGTACCATCTCGCACATCTGACTCAAGAACGAGAAGATCCCCTTTCCTTTTTGCCATCTTTACAAATGTCTGCATAAATCTGGCACATTTTTTCTATCTTCTACTCTTTTTATTTGAATGGTGAAAATGAAAAAAATTCCAATTAGTTGTGGCGTGATAGCTAAGGGAGGACTGATGATAAACATATATATAGTAGTTTGTATTTAAAGTGCTTTTTTAGCATCCTTGGCGTGTTGAATTTTTTTCCCTCCATTGTGTGTAACACACATACACCTGAGATGTGTAGCAGTCGGAAAAAAGTGGAAATTCGAGAAGAAAAGTTTAAAAGGAAGAGGAAAAAAGATTTTACGAAATAAATTCCCAGACTTTTATACACGGATTCCTTCGGGCGTGAATTCCATTTTAGCTCATTGCAAAAACACATGCGTCCCTTTTTATATGTTAAGATGAGGATTAATAATCAGTCCAACATGCAGAAAATAGTCAAGGACAGAGTGGGATCGTATTCTTATCAGTTCCACTTAGACGAAAGTTAGTTCAATCTTTTTTTGTTCATCCCCTCGGCTGGTAAAACCTTTATTATTTTTTCCGTCCTTAAGGATATCTTTCACCTTTTCTTTATCTCTGCAGTTACAGGAAGTGTGGAACTTTGTGAGGATATGAACGCCAAAGAAACATGTGGCCCTCGAAATATGACAAACTCAACTGTTTTCAATTGTAATGCATTTTAATTATGAAATTTGTAGGTAAAAAAAAGTAACAGCGAATGAGGAAGTTAAAAAACGGCCTTCCAGAAAGTCCAACATGTTTTCCAAATTAGAATTGTGCTCTTTAAATATCAAGCTATCAAAAAAGGGACACTGAAAAACCAAAAAAAACATTTATTTTTGAGTTCGAGCTGTGACATGAACTCCACGAATTTATTAGTTAAAAATAAAAAAATTATCAAGTAAAAAACTTTAAGGTCTATGGTAATGGTAAAAAATTTAAGAAGGTGTTCTGAATTCGAAACAAATATTGAAAAGTTTGCACCCTGCAAATTAAGACTGTCGGATGATAAAGACAGAACTTTCAAAAGCGTTTTAAGCTTAGTCGATGGAATCATCTGTGACAGCATCAACTTATTACTCGTGGTTCTTTCTATATTAATTCTGTGGGATCTTTTTGCAGTGAATACATGTAAAGTAAATTCTTGTTGCCTAGAGGAGAGAGTGGATTACTGAGAAAAAAAGATAAGCATTTGGACCGTAATTCGAAGCCTCGTCTCTTAAATGTTCCCTTCTACGTGCAAGGAAAAGCTTTATTCAAGCATCCATTCATGACGGATAGAAAGACCAGGAAGACTGTCACCTTGTAGTTAATGCATTTTCACAACCACGGAAAGGTAGGAAAAATCATCAACCATTACTATATAAAAACAACATCACTAAACAGCTACTTGAATTATATGACCTGTTTCTTATGTTTAAGAAGGATTTCGAATGTAAAAGATGCGAACTTGAGAGAAATTCGAAAGCCATGATTTGACAAAACACAACAAAAAAGTTGAGACATATTTTTTGTCTGACTTTAGGTTTTCTCTTCTTGTGGGAAGATCGCTTTTTAATCCTTTAAATCTTTCTTAGCAGCTTATGAGCTTTAACTAATCAAGCTCAATATGTGCGCTTCCCTGTTGACTAAAAACCATTTATTTAAATTTGATTCCTGCTGACTGAGGCATTATTCTTGATTTAGTTAAATTTTTTTAAATATCCTAAACAAATATGGCAGAATGGCTCTTAACCAAATTCCATACCAGCTCATCCCTTAAATGAATGACTTCATTTGTTTTCATGCAAAAGGTTAACAGAAAAAGAACCCACAACTGATTCTGAAAACAAAAAACCAACTCAGCACGAAAGTTTAAGCCCGTTCCCGCACAACAACTCTTCCCACAATTCCCCACTCCGTCACAGTGTGTCAAATTCCTTTGCTGAATAAGGGTTAAGTTCGTTTGGCCCTTTTCAATGCAAGCGTATGGAATCTATCTTTTTTTAAGACACTTTCATAATTCCCAATGAAATCTTATTACTCACCAAAATCACACAACAGAAAAAAAAGGATGCGAAAATCCCCCACTCGCTCAAGGGCTGATTCTCTGGCAAAGTCAGTAGTTATAAATCAAATGATCTTCCTCTTGGGGCATTTAAATTTTGCACAAAATAAAAAAAGCATAATCCAAAAGGATTTAGTCGCACATTCTGCTCTGACAAGCACTCTTTTTTTCCCGGGTCCTTTGCGCAAAATTTCCTTCTCGGTTGGGATTCCTTTCATTAAAATATGATAGAAAAAAAATCCATCTCCACACTGTACGCTTTAGGAGTATAAGAGAATTTATTTTCGGTGTTTCCTTTCATCCTTTTTGCCTATGAGATGTGGACAACATAAACTGGTGAAGCGCAGAGCACACACAAAATTAAGGATATTTCAAATTTATGACTGGGATTTAAGGGCAATTTACGCTTGAGCTCGGGAATAAAAAAAATAATATAATGATGATGATGGAAGTGGTGGAGAAATAAGAAGTGAAAATGTCGACAGAAAATGTGCATGAAGACGTTAAAAAATTATTAAAGGGAATTCGGTATCTTAGAATTGAGCCTAATTTGGAATTTATTTATTTCAATTTTTTGGTAAAGAGGGTAGTTTTTTTTTTTAATGGGGTTATTAATTTCTATTAATTATTCTTGCAGGATTTAATTAATTTTAATGGGCAGAATGCTTTTCGAAGATTAGATTGGATTACTGTTGAGGTATGTATGTTCAAAGCCTAAAGGAAGACAAAGAGTCTATTGGTGGTTTGAGTTTCAATAAGTTTCACGTACTTGAGTTGGAAAGAACTTAAAGGAGAAGTAAAGAGAAATAAGTTTCAGGATGATGATGATGAAATCGTTTGATTTATACCTCACTTATCGAAACTCTCGCTTTTTTTTAAGTAGGTATAGATAGTTGGGACACATCTGTGACTAGCTTTAACTGGGGCAATTTTTTTTTTTAATTCGTACAAATAAATGCCTTGTCTATACTGTATTTCTTCCTCAACACCGCCCTGCATGGCCATTTTAAGCCGATATCCATCCACTGAATCTGATTGATTAAAAATCTTGAAATTACTAATTTTGTTAAATATTTGTGAACAGAATTTTCTTACCACCATCTCTTTCGAAAAATTATCAGAGGGTTTTCTACCGGTTTGGGTTCAACTTAAACTTGTTCCCGATTCGGAGGTCGAAAGACGCCTGTGACTCAAGCTCCATCTTTCAATTCCCTTAAGAGCCACCATTATCCGTTAAAAATTATGAACAATAGACCCTAGAGCTTTATTCTTCTATATTTATGAGTGAAATATATTTCTCGCACAAAATTGGAACTTACAAATTAATGTCGAACGAGTAAAAGCATTCTGCTAATAGGCCTTGTAAACACGCTCTTCGATTGCGTGAAATGGCTAAACGAATTGACGATCAATTAATTAGAAAATAGTCGCTGAGTAGCTAGTAAAGGCTTGTTCCCTACGGTGCCACTGCAATTAGGCTTTATTTTTGAACAATAGATTATTATTTTTGTCTTCAAATTCATCTGTTCAACTAACGATATAAGTCTTAATAATATAATCCAGTAGAGAAAAAATTAAGAAAAGTCAGAATAATGTTTTCCAATTCATCCGTTTGACTAAATTCAGATCTAAATTGAATCCGGAATCGCATCTAACAAAAGATCTTCTGACCTCCCACTGCAAGGCTATCGTCTGTTTAATTCCAAAAGTAAACCATTCCAGTATTTACGTCTTTGATGCTCCTTGGCAATTTCCCGTACAATACCGTTCTCTGCTTTGTAATTCATTTGAATAAACTACGATCCCATTAAGAAATCAAGGATCCATAACAAATACATCTGCATGCAAATGCATGCATATCCATTTCAAATGCAAAATGAAAAGTGCATCCTTTGATATGCAATGCCGGGGTCTCTCCTGAATTAAATTAACTCGAACAATACAAACTCGTCTTGTTGGTCTTGGGTTGAATGGAAGAACTTTTGTCACCATTAAGAAGGATCAAGATGATATGAAAAATGGAATAATAAATTTGCAACCAACTTTTTTAAATTAGCTGTAACATTATACAATTTTTCAAAACCACCCCCACCTCGGCTCCTGTTTTGCATGAGGTAAATCAGGCTTCAATTGTTGGCTAAACAATGCCATCAGAAGTTTCTAAAGAACAAACCACACATGCACCACCGAATGATGTTCGTACTCGGAACAATAATAATTATACCTGCTTGTCGTTGCACCCTCATCAATATTACTGGTTCTTCTTTGCACAAAGCATCACTGCTTTGCATAAAAAGGTCCGATGCTGGGGGTGGTGAGCTCCGAAAGGGGTGACAAGCAGTGTTTGTGCTCAAACTCGTACTATGGCGTTTCTGGAACCATGTTTGGCGAACGGAACGAGGAAAAATTTACACATTCACTTGAGTTCTGAGAGAGAATGGGGAAAAGCGGACAACACGACGGTAGAGGAGGGTCCACGGGGTTGTGGTTAAAGGATATAAAATTAAGGTTCAATTGTTCGATTCCATTTGAATGTGGAAATCCACTTTGTGGTTTTGGAATGCACATACCCATCGAGAGAAAGGCCCATAGTGGTTGGAAAATATTTGAGGCCAATACCATGAGTGCCATGGAGCGGCGGAAGGCAGTAGGTGAGGATGTGTGAAACGATCTAAACCTGTCATCAAGTGCGCAAGGATATAGGGAGACATTTATCGTTTGCGGAAGTTTGGGATAGAGATAAATAGGAAACTATTTGATTCGGGTTGAGTATTCAAATAGTTCCAACGTGCATGCCAATGAAGCAGGAAGCAAACAAGGAAATCTGCCGTTATCGGTGGCAGGAAACACAAACCTGGGAAATGTAGAAAATATAAGAGAATTGATTTTGGCAAAGGATGAAAGCATAACTTTTGTGTTCGATTGAGTTTAAGGTAAAAATTTTGATGTTATTCAAGATTTGAGCAAAAAGGCTCATGGGACTGTTTAAAATGAAATTCGACACAACTCGCTGGCCTACCGCGTACTTCTCAAATATTTATATTAAGATCATTGCAAAAAGAAGATAAGCAATGGATCTTATTCATGCGAACAATCGGCCATTTTCTTTTGGACAACACTTTATCTATGACTATTTGGGCAAGAATCTATGTCTGGCAGGTCATGACTGAAAGCTAGGCCACGAGCTGAAGGAAAATTATGGGGTCGAAGTTCCCTGGAATACTTATGGAACGGGAGTCCTTTCAGGGTACAACGACTAAGAAATCATAGATATCTTCGAGGTAAAGGAAGACCTAACCTTCGGGTGATTTCTGACAATTCAGTGTACGCTATTGGACGAAGCTAGCTATGGTATTTCAGCTAGCCAACGTCCATTCAGAATTGTCACTGGTTTTGGTTTTTTGTACATCTGACTACTGAGCGTAAAGGAAATGTAAACGGACAATTTTGTTTCGACCCTTCCTCTGCCGCTTCATTGACAATTTAATCTTAATGGGATCTTAAGTTCACATCACATAAGTTGTGACAGAAAAGTAGGTTATGCTTCCGTTTGAGTTGTGTTTGAGCGTCAAGCTTTTGTGTAGAGTGGGTCATCTGTTTGTTCCTCATTGAAGCATGTTATTTTGACATTGACAGCTCCTGTGAAAAAGCGGCCAAGTGCGAGTCGAACACGCAAAGAAAGGGTTTGGTATCACCGTACAATGTCCTTTTTTTATTTAAAATTTTGTACAGCCTAGTTCTAGCGAAAGTGTCTACGTATGTCTATAAGGTTCTGTTTGTATGCTTTGGGGGAAAAATGCAAAATTACTTCAAAGAGGGATACTGTGATAACGAAAAATTGAGATTTTTATGTGACCGAACACGTTCCCGTATGCGTCCGGTCGTCAACGAGTAATGATTACCGATTAAGGCACTCTGAATATCACTCTGATATTCGTGCTATAGAGACCGATATTATCGAAAAATTTTAAAAAATTGATCGACAGGATATTTTATTGTCAAATCGGTGAGGGTAATAATTTGATTGAGTGAATATTTCATAATTTTTACCCTTTTTAATAAAGGGTGTGAGAACAGTTTTTGTTTTCTTTTAAAGCAATAAATGACACCTAAAATTGTATGAATCAGCTGTAAAAGCGATGGTATGCATGGTTGCAAATGTAACACTATTTTCTTTTACGATAACGATCACATTAAAACATGCCATTTAATGAAACATAAACCTGCTCATTAAGAACAATACAATTTCCAGTGAAAACATTTTCCTCAACATATAGAGCCGCAAAGGACCAGCGCAGTTATTTCAATTTAAACCAGCCCTCAAGCATAGTTTCATATGAGGAAATGTCTCTACCTTAACCTTAATAACGCTTTCCAATGAAGGCAATTCAATTAAACTGGGACTGTTTTTTTTTTTAACAAGTTTACAACCCAACCAAACAAGATAATAAATTTACATCCACCACACACCAAACCATTACAGCAAGTTTGTAACAACCCTTGACTGGGAAAACGAAACACACAAGACTGAGTGGCCTTCTTCGTTCAAACACAAAAGCTCGCCTCCCTGCCTGGCGGCTGGCCTTATCATAATCAAATTGAATTACATAATTATTCCGGTTGATTTGAACTTCATGTTCGTATTTAGCTTTGCGATTGAGTTTCCTTTGGCTTAACTGAATTCACACAATTTTGGGTTGAGTTGGAAGACTTGGCTCTGCAATGGCTTTGTTCATTGTTGCGGACTACTTAAGCCATTGACGGTGACTACGGTTATGGCAGCAGTGGAACTGCTAGTGAATTGAATAGTGGATGGGTTAGCTGGCTTTTGTGCAATGGACATACACATAATTGGTTTGCTGTTTTGTTTACTCTTTGTGCGAAGGTGGGCGAGGGATGGTTTGAAAGCTTGGAAATTTTTGGTTTTGAAGTCGCACCTCCTCCAGTGGTAATAACTAAGATAATTAAGTGCCATTGAGTGATTATGAAGTGAATGCGATTTGCAGATTGCATGCGTGCGACTTAATGTTATCAGCCTAATTAATTGCGATATTCAAAGCAATGCCATACCATCGAGAAGCGAAGTACATACATAAATGGTAGAGCAAGTTATTTATAGGATTGTATGAGATTTATGGCCAAGGGCTTGCGACACTGATGAACTGTTTTAGGCTCTAGAGTGGTTTTGATTATGGTCGCTTAACTTCTAAGACAGCTTGAGGGCATTTTGAGTGACAAGCGATGTGGAATAATTGCATAATTGGATGTGTACAGAAAGAGAGATAGTTATTTCTGTTTAAGTGGCAAAGCTTTTAACAAAAATAACATAATCTACATCACTGGCGACAGCCGTCCTGAACGATATAAAAAAATTAAATGATTTTCCCGCCTCTACAAGGATAGGTGCTTAAATAAATTGGCGCCCAACGAGTTCCCTACTGTGTGAATTTATCGCGAATTTCGTCTCTCTTTGTTATATTGTATCTGTATCTACGATATACATTGCAAATCACTGCTCACACCAGACCAGATAGGTTTGCAATTAGGCAATTTATTTGGATTTATAGCACACTGTTGTAAAGTACTTCACGAACTATTAGCATACCAGATAAATTGATCGTTAAATACAGTCTGCGGCGTTCATTCTAATGTTACTTATGGTTTATTTTAACGGTTTGTACATCTGTCTTTATTTGCTGGAGAAGATGCATTGACTTTAAAAAAACATCAAAGCTTATCGAAATAATTTTTTTTTTGAATATAGAAAACAAAATGTATTAATAAAAAGTGCACAGAGTTCAGAAAACTTTTGTTTTAATAGCAGTAGCACTGTTTCAAATAGCACTGCTAGACCAAAGGGGTCAGTTTTGTGCTCAGCCACATCCTGCTGCATTATATCGAAGCCCAAGTTCTTTTCTAAGAACCAATAGGAAGATTGCACCATGTACAACTGTCGGAAGGCTTTAAAATCGTACACGCCGGTGGATTTGATTTTTTTTTTTGTTCAAAAGATCTTAACATAAATCTTGTCTTTCACAGAACAATCATATTTCAAGCAGAATTAATAATAACAATTCAAACGATTATACGTCACTACCTGGCTTCTATTAAAGCCCTCTGCTCAGACACTAGATAACTAACTTAAACAACGAGATCCTTCCTGATATTAGCAACCGTTTCCGCACATCATTAATCTATATTGTATTGAACAGATAATCTGGGAGTGAGATTGAGTGACCTAAGAACCATTTCTGTAAGAACGCGAGTTTGAGTGAAACCTTATTCTATTTTAAGTGTGAATGTATAAGGATATAAATTTCGGAGCTTAGGTTTCCGTGCTTGAGTATATCCTACTGCCAAAATCCTATAAGATTTCTTGATCTGGGCAAAATGTCGGACGAATTCTTAAGTCTCACTCCAACTATTTATATCATTTTCTCCGTCCTGTCTCTGTTAAATAAATCAATTTATTTTTATCGACACACCATATGCGCCTACATGCACCTCAATTGCCACTTTCATAGCCAAGTGCAATTTGGACATACATATAGTATGTACGGCAACGTGTACTTTCTCCTCCTTGAACCCAGGTGACAAAACTCTGCCACGCTGACTTCCTGCCTCTTCTTTCTGGGGAGAGTAATTTAACCTTTTGGGGATGGGGTGCCTCAAGGGACTAAAGCGACCATGTACAGTACATACGAGTACACTTCATTCATGTATTGAATCGAAAAGATATATTTTGTACATCACTCTTCCGAACGACTATGGCGATTGTTATTATTATGATGATGGCAGTCAAGTGAAATGGGGGAGCTGTGTGTATGACCAGACCATTCAACCTTTTGGGGTGAATCATCATCATCATAATCGTTTGAGGCTGTTCGTGTATCATGCGAAGGCGATTTGTTGCGGTACGGGTGCACTGAATATGTGACTGGAATTGAATTAAATATTTTGTTTTTATGTTGTTTTTTTAGTGAAACTGAGCCTGTAATCGTTTACGAGACAATATTTACAATAAATGATGAAACATAAATATTTAAGCAACACTTTAGCTAGTTTCAGTGATAATTGGATAAATGATTAGCATGTCGAACAAGTCCCGTCCACTTTTCTGTCGATTTTGGAATGCAAAAGTGCTAATGAGAAAAATATGTATTTTTTGTGACTCACGAAGTGTCAATGGCGACGTGTTTATGAGCGGAAGAACGGATTAAAATGGCTGAAAATCTTTGGGTAATTAGCACGATAAATGGAGTTACAAGAAACATAAAAAACCGGATAATCTCGAAAACACGGAAAAAATTTCACACGAAAGAATTTGTCATATCAACAGAAGAGTTGTTATTTATTTTAATAGCCTTGGCCGAGTAAAATCCCAAAACACAAAGAGAAACAATTTAAAAATTGCATTCAAGTGAATCCAGCTCAATACAGCATCCCCTGGCCACAGTTCATCACAGCCAGGTTTAATTAAAATTATGCAACCCCATAACCAATATGATTGTCGTTTTTTTTTTTTTGTTGAGCACCAAAAAACAGATTCCGAATCAACCCCAGTGGAAAACTATTATGGATTCATTTTTGAATGGATAGATATTCCGATCCAATTTGTATTGAACCTATCGAATACATTGGGAAATGTGGTGATACCGCAGATGTAGTTGATTGTTGGTCCTGCAGTTCGTTGGGCTTGATTTGGGGCCGATATTTCCGTTGAAAGTGACCAAGGATAGATGGAAATAAATTGTATATATTTTTTTTTGTGCTGTTCTATACGATTCAGCAATGAATAGATAATTGAGTTACTCTGATTGCCATGTCAGCAGATTGTGTGGTTGCAAATTGAAACTCACTGAACAGTGCATGGGTGGCTATTACTTTGGAAAATCGTGCAAATAATTCAATTTTGAAAAGAGACAGATCCTAAAAAGGTGTTGGATGCCACCAAATAAAGTTTATAAATAGTGAAAAAAAAACATGCGACTTCAATCATCCTGGAGGGTTCCTTTCAGCATAACGCAAAACCACATTAAAATGCCAAACTTCTCCACAAATACCCTCGCTCAACGGAAAAAACTGCCTGAAGCAACTTCCTCCATTAAGTAGGTAAAGAACTAAGTACGCATCCCAAAGAAAAGTCAGCATCCCGCAAAGTTTTCTTTGTATTTGGCATTTAATTTCGAAGATTAAATTAAAAACTGAAAGCCCTAACAAACGGAACTACCTGAAAGTGTCTCCTTCAAGATTCCAATCCTATTAAAAGTTATGGTCGCCGACCTAAGAGGAGATAAATTTCTCGTGGAATTTCAGTCGAAAAGACAAAAGGTAGATAGCTTAATTGTCCCACGGACAAATAACAGGATTAAATAATCATTAACTTATTTCAAAAGGTTCGAGCAGACAAATACTCTCGAAAAGGATACACTTTATGTTAAAAATCGAAAAGGAGCGTCAACCTAAAATTAGAATTACAAATGAGACAAACTAAGACGGACATTCAATTTATTAGTTTTTATGAATTTAATCCGTAAACATTTGATTTATATTGCAATTTAGTGGAAAAACAAATGTTTGGTAAACGTTTAAAAAAAAATCATTTGTTCCCTTTTTTCTGCCAACCTAGTGGAGGCAAACAAAAATAGAAAAGCGAAAAGACCCCACATCCAATTACGCTAATTGCAGGACTAAGTGAAGAGTTTTTTTTTTTTGTTTATGTGTTTTCATAAAACCCAGTATGCACCTTCATAACTTTCACTTCAGGACACGCAATCACACCGGCACGTGAAATCTGTAGTTGCTTTTAGTTTTTACAAACTCGGAGTTTTATTGGCTAGCCGCTTCAGAATACTGCATCCCCTTGCACATTAATGGAACCAGCACATAGTTGCAGGGTTTTTTATTTGTGAAACCAATCCTTTCGAATGTGCCTTTATCCAAAATTTTACGTGAAAACCGTGGCAATATTCCTGCAGTGTGGGCCTTTTTTTCCTCAATCCTCTGTGAATTGCGCAATCATGGACTGCAACGACTTTCACAATTGACACAGCTATCGTACAAACACATACACAAAGCAATCGCCGGGCTGGTCTATATCAACTTTAAGCCTTAAGCTTCCTTTGAACTCTGTCTGCGCTTTATAAACGCACAGCCAAAATTACTTCATACAAGAATAGACAACGGAATTCACCCCATCTGATTCTATTTTTAACAAATCCCCACTGTTAAATCTTTGCATAGAGAACGAGTATGTATCCATCCTGAACAAAAAGTAAAATGTGCGCTGATAATATCCTGTGACCTTCAATTGTTTGCCAGACGCTTATCCGCGCATTCTTCCTGTTTAAACAGAGCAGGAGCAAACAAAAAGTATGGTGAGCAAAAAAATCTCGTCTTCGACAATGACTCATGGGGATATTTCCTGCTGCTGGGTCTTCCGACCCCTTTCGTCCTAATCCATCCACCGACACCGATGCGGTGACACACACAGCGAAGAATAAAAGTAATAATGGCTTCAAAAGGGGTATGACATTTGTCATGACATAGCATGGCGTTCTAATTATACAACAGCACCGATAAAGGGGGTTGGCATTGGCAGCTGAATCGGAGACAATTGTGTCGCAGCTAATGACAATTATGTACACGCAAATTTTTGAGTTACAAACACATGCATAAGTAGATACATATGGAAGAAAAGGATTTGAAGATGGGGTTCATGGATACAAAAGCAGTTAAGTGAATAACAGATAAGGTTCGCCGAAAGATAAGGAATAAATGAGCGACACAGGATACTTCCTGGACTATTGTCATAACAAAGCTCGTGTCATGTTTAATGCCCTAATCCCTTATTGGCATTCATCTATGATACGAGTTTTATGGAGGAATTTAATTCCACATTTGTACTTCTCATACCTTTACAGGCTTAGCCATGAAATTGACAGTAAGAAGCATCCACTCCACATTAAGCCATCTCTAAATAGCCGAAATATGTTCGTGCCTAAAACACTTTCCTCCCACACGAACACACACACACACATTCGACGACATGCCCTCTTTAATGCCACACATATTCGTGTACCAATTTCGAAGGGGTACCAAAAGATGAAGAATACCTCCAAGGCGACCTTTCTTCTTTTCTATATAAAAGAACTTCTCCATAGTTTGCCACTTGAAATTCGAATAAAACACGAAACTAGAGCACTTCTAAAGATCCCCATTGTCCCAATAGTCAATTGTACTTTTCTTCATCCCCTTGTCATTGTTGACGATGACGCGGGACAATGATAATGGTGACATTTAAGACTACACGGACCTAACAGAATAATGGTATTCCAATAGAAGTTTTTTTTTCCTGTCGAGTCGCCACGATAAAATAATCACTTTGATGTCTTTTGTGTGAATTGACGTGGGTGGAGTTGGCCAGTCTTATATCGATTGAATTTGAATTGCCCATCAGTGTCAGGCAGTGTGTTTGAAGAAGAGACCAAGACGCAGAATAATGCTTGGAATTTGTAGAAATTGTGTGGGTTTGAGAGCGCTCCGGATTTACTCAGTTAATCTTTTGACCTATTGCGTTAAGCAATGAAGCATAGAACCAAGTCTGTATCAAAACGAACCGTAAATAAATTTTATGACAGAGGAAAATGAAGCGATTTAGAGACCTTAGATTGATGCAAGCTGAGCAACAAGGGTTTCCCAGGAAACATGCTTTCTTTCTTTTATGATTAGAAACGGTGGACTGTCAAAAGAACTAAACTAACCAGGCTTATAGACGGATTTGCTTCAATTTTTGTTTGCTACAGTGCCCACAGTTGCCACAAAATAAAAAGCGTTAACACACTCGGCATAAGATTTTGGGTAGCAATGCAAATAAGATAGTAAATTGTGTCAAAGTGGATTATGGAGAGAGAAGACTGATAGGTTCTGTTCATAAGATGCTTGCAGTTGTGCCATTTACTTACCCGATATTTAACTTGTAAAATGCCGACATCCTTTTCGATTATAAGAAATGTTTCAGATGCTAAGCTGCGAATCAAACTGAGGGCTAATAGGATCCCTAAGACACGGCTACAAGTTGAATCACCTAAACGCCATCGAAATACTTGAGGCCCTGTCGATAAAACTTGTTTTTCGCAAGACAATGTTCAGTTTTGAGCTTGGAGTCAAGCTCTGATAAAAGAGTTTGCTGAAGTGAGCTCTGACTATCGAGAACTGGTGACTCTTTTTAACGCTAGGATGATTTACAGATGAGGAGGGATTAAAAGCAGTCACAGGCCTTTTTCAAAAGTTGCAAGAAGCTGATGAGGGTTGATTTTTATAAAGAAGATCAAGCAATCTCTGGATAAATCTTTGAAAACTTTCATCTGAGCACCCTTACTTTATGGACGGTATCACTTTGGCCGGCAATATAACAATCTATAGATTAACTTTTTATATTTTGCATTCCACTACCAATGATATCACAGTTACTTCAAGGATCTCCTTAAATTTATCTTTCGAAGTTGCACACTGTTTTCGAACCTCTGGGTCAAGTTCAAATTTCGACTTTCCCGTCCTTGGAATGATCAGTCTTTTGATATTCAATCCTGGTGAAAGTTTCTCCAATCAAGACTTTGCTTTGAGGTTGTAACAAAGGTATTTGATCAACTACTTGACCGTGAAAGCCCTCTTAAGTTTAACGCCTTTTTATGATTGTAACTGATACCTCTTTAAGTACGAAGAAGTAAAATCTACCCAGATTTCTGGGGTTGGAAGCCTCCGCTTCTTTCTAGGTCTAAAGTTTAGTCCTTTCATTTTGATGTGTTTTATCGAGTCATTAGATTCGATTTTTCATGGTACTGTGCAATTGTCTGCAATAGAACGCAGAGTGTGCACCTCTTAATGTAAGGTAAAAATGTAGGCTTGTTGTGGCGGCGAAAGTTAGAAGGGGATCTTTTTTTCATAAAAAGAACCCTTATTGCAGTTTTTGGAATATATATCCCAGAAGAAGCAAAAGTTTTATGCTCAGTTAATGGCTTTTGCAGTTTTATGACTTGATTGCGCTTTCTTTTTTTAATTGCATTTAACTCATAATCAGAACACTTTCAGTATATCGCCAGCAGTCCTAATTTTTCCTAATATGTGTCTTGTACTTCCATGAAATCACTCGTTTAGTTGTGACTTCCTGTCACCATCATGCTTCAGAAAAGCTCTTTAAATATTGGCACTTCGGACAAGAAAAAGAATATTTCAAAATCAATTCAAGGATGTGTCTCGGAACAGAATAATATATAAGACTGTTTCAATCATTGGCGCCCACTACATATTCTAGAAAAAGACAAACCCAAAACTCCCCCAAAGAAGGACAATTTATTGCCATAAGGTTAATCAATTGTACTTCTGCTAAATTAGCCCTCTAATGACAACCGTGCTGTAGCGAATAAATTCTACATCATGACTTAACCGTCCGGCAGCAAAATGCATTAATATCCCCCAGAGGGATACTACATTTTCAAACAGCACGTACCACCACCACCAACTTTGAATTGAAGGACAAGAAAAGGATTGATTGCTCCATCCATTTGCTTATCAAAGTCGGTTTTTATTAGACGGCTGTGTTTTCGTAGAACTTTAACTACCAGTGTCCAAGGAGAGTAGTTCCAACTCTTACGTGCTTCCATCTTAAATATGTACCTCTCAGCCCATCCTAATCTTGCCTCAAGTACATATACACATTTACCATCTACGTCGCGTCGTCTTGATCAAACAAAGAGGATGTGGATGATATGAACAAAAAAAAAATGAAAAGAGATGGAGAAAGACCCAGAAGCCAGAGCAAAAACAGAGGAAGACATTCTCAGCCTCCTCATGGCGTGTATACTATAAGTATGTTTGCACGTTAGCCAAATCGAAGCGTTTTGCGCTATTTTATCTATCATGCATTGTTCAGGTATTCAAAGCGTGTTTCGGTGCCGCCGATTCTGCAGCTTTTGCTGCAGCAGGGTGGTAAATTCAATTTATATTCTATCGAATTCGACTTTATTTAAAAAAGAAAAAGTATTAAGGTCTTGCCTTTGCTTACAGCGTTTCCCATTACATTGTTCGGGTTCCTTTTCTTCGTCTTCTGATAAAAGCTAAGCGTTTGTTGTTGTTGTAACTGCTTTTATTGAACTTCACAATTTTGGTCGCGTCATGTAGCGTTTGCAAAATATGCTGCCTCGGTGGTGGTAGCGGTGGCGGACATGAGATTCCTTATCGGTAATGAATTTGTCATGTCTCCTCGCGCTCTTAGTCGCATTCTCAGTACGGTGAGGAAAACCAATCGATGTGGCAGTACAGTGAGTGGACACGGACGCGATGGATGCCAGCGCCAGACGACAGACATACATAACAATGGAGTTGGACTGAATGTGTAAACATGGTATTCACTTTAATGAAGTAAGAATGTTACTTTTGGCAATAAAACAGCAAAACGTCGTCGTCGTCGTCGTCGTCGAATAAATAAAAATAAAATTAATTTATATGTATACAATGGAACTTGGTTTTGGTGTCGATGGGATTGTGCTTTTGACTGCTGATGAGTGAGAGGTTTTCTGTTGAGAGTTGAATGACATGAGAGGAATGAGTGGGCGGAAGTTTTTATCATATATTTACGTATAAAATATTATTTATTCTGTACACATTCTCTGCATTAAATTAAATGTCTTATTGTTAGTTTAGCAAGTTGGCTTATTGGTGTTTTCCTTAAGTCGATACTACCTGTTTAATATGATTCCTACTTCTTCGAGTCAAATCTGATGATTCCAAAATGAGTCTATATATGTCACAGCTGCAAAAATTCAGCATGCTCCTATTTGTGTTTTTTTAATTCGTACCTGTGATGTGCTGTAGTCCTATTTTTTTGTTTTTGTCTAATTAAATACATTATGACTTGTTTCACAAAAGTTGAACATGGAACTGAATTCGTTCTTCAGCATATTCCAGCGAGTGGAGGTGAAAAGAGTAAACAAACACCTTAAAGAACAAACATCAATGTAAGTGTTGTCATATCAAGAATTTATATCTTAAGTCATTCAAAATGACAAACAATTCCCCAGACAACCAGGCACGCTCACTATTTTTGTCTGCTTTTTTAGAAGGATTGAAAACTTTTCTATTTGCCTTTTTAAGGATGACATACTTTTCCTTAAAAAAATACCTTGTGGTTTTTTATAACTTTGAGAATATCGAACCCATTTTAGCCGTCAACTAGACCGTATTGTAATTATCTATTACTGTCCCTTCAAAGCCGCATAAATTAAGAATCCAATTTTCAATGTGGCCGCTATACAACCAACAAAAATTGATATTAAGTTTAAAATAAAGGTGGTACAATTTGTTCGCTAAAGAAATTTTAAAAATTGTATGATGGTACGGAACCCTTTGTTTGAGTGTCCGACTCGGATTTGGCCGTTTTTTTTTTTAGTTTACAGGATGTTATTTTAAGTTTAATAAATTTCATAATAAGAAACATGAAGCAAAAATTAGGATTGTAAACGTTTATCACGCATTGGAGGCGGTCGAGCAGATGGACCATAATGAGGCTGGGACAGTCGCTCTGATGCGAAATCTGAAGTCCTTCAGTTCCGACACAAGATCGATTGCTGGTTTTGCTGCTGCCATATAGGTAACTCACACAAGGTCGAAAAGCAATTTTTCTGCCCCAAAGGGTATAAGCAGAAA
This sequence comes from Orthonevra nobilis, assembly GCA_963555765.1. Taxonomy (NCBI): domain Eukaryota; kingdom Metazoa; phylum Arthropoda; class Insecta; order Diptera; family Syrphidae; genus Orthonevra; species Orthonevra nobilis. Next base: position 78,224,285 of record OY743226.1, on the reverse strand, counting down.
GTCACGGCAGACAATTCCACACAAGGATATGAAATTGTCGAATTGTCTATCAAAAAAATTGGAGGTCTATTTGCACCTGAGAATAAGGAGAACAAAAGACTGGGTTCTTCGGAGTCAGCTAAAAACCCTACGAGACGATTCGTTTGACACAAAAGCTCGAAGTGTTGTGGCTGCATTGTCTTTTCCAGTTAAAGCTTTTAAGTGATGCGCTTCAAGCAGTAAAAATATTCTAGTCGGATGCTTGAAATATCTGACAGTCTCAATTTCACAGATTTACCAGTTAATCAGCCGATTAAAATTATTTATACTGCAAATGTAAGATTTCAGGGTTTATCAAGGGTTTTATAAATAAAAACAAGACTTCTAAAAATTACAAAAAAACAGAGAGATCCATTTGCATTAATTTCAAATTTCGAATATTTAAATTTAAGTCGATTTCTAGTTGCCTTTCGAACTGCTTAGTTATTAACACCACATCATAGGCCCATCTTAACCTTCCATTTTAGACACAATGCTCCCGGCCTTTAAGATTCCTCGCTCCCCATATTAACAGCTTAAAATATTTCAAAATCTTTACGATCCTATAAGTGCTACGATGAAACCTTTCACCTGAATTGATTTGTATGCAAAGGCATTTCATGCTCCCATTTATATACTATATACCAGGAAAATCTAGGACTTTCCTAAAAGGAAATCGTTTCATATAACATGCAAGCGGCAAATTTTCTATAGGTTTTCATCCAAGCAAAAGTTCTTTTCCCGTAAAGCGACCCGAGCGTGTAACGCACACCCAAATCAGCAGCAAATGTATGCAGAGAGCCCTCAAAGCCTCCATCAAATATGCTTGTTGTAATGGACCCCATAAAAAAAGTTTTCCTCCAAGATGAATTTACAAACAGAGCGGATTTTCCACATCACGTAGCGCCGCAGCCAGCACTATACCTACTTGTACCAAGGCAAGATGTGTGTGTCCTGCTTTCGTATTTTTGTCTTTTCCATTTCCAGCACTCTGGACTAAGTAAACGTCTTACAGGCAAAGTTCTTTGGCCACATTTTCCCTATTTTACGACGACATGTTCTTATACAGGCTTACGTACTTGTGTCTGCTTTAAGGGTACCTACACCAACTCAACAACAATTTAGGAAATTCCTGACCGAAATTACAAGGATGCAGAATTCCAACAGCCATGTGCAGAAATCAATTGCTTTCTTTCAACCTCATGTTTGAGACACATTTTTCCTTAAAAACAGGGTCCTACCCACAAAAGCACGAAAATATAGATATCTATCTCCTGCAGGACTTTTCTGTTGTTTTAAAAAAAAAAACAACAAGAAAACATAAAACACATCCTCAATGGCTGGCTGCGATGTCATTTGTAATATTTTATTCACTGAATAACATTTTTTTTGTTACGTTTTCCCTCGTCCTTTTTTTATTGAGATTGAGAGTTGAAAATTGAAAATTGAAATTTAACTGGGTTCTGGGAATATTACACACATGCGAAATTGAATAAATATATGTGCTTTGCGAGTATTTTATTTTCCTCGGGTGCGAAAGGATGGTTGTGTCTGGTGTTCAGTGTGCTCACTTGTCCTGCGGAGAATACTGATTTGTTGTGGTTTCATCGGGGTGCACACGTACGTCTGCGGTAGCCACAAAGTAGTCTGGATGCGCTCATAAATCTGTGATATGTTAGTGTATCTGATAGAGCTATTTGCCTTTTGGGAGTTTGTGAAAATAACTTTTCTTTTTTTGCAATTTTTCAATTTTATATGAAAATTCCTATGCTTGGTTAAGGTCAAGACCTGAGGAGGTAATTGAAAATGGATGGTTGTGCATATTTTATTTGATGATTTATTCGATGAAAAAGTTATGGCAAATTGATTGTGAGGTTTTGACAATTCCAAGGGAAAGTACTTTGTGAAGTTGAAAAGTTGTGAACGTTTCGTCGTTTGTCGCCAGATGTGTGTTGATTTTTTTTTTGGCAAGATATTTAAGCAAAAAAAAATATTTTTTCGAGTACCACTAGTAAAGAGGGGTTTGGTTCAAAGAAAGGTGGGTACTTATAATACCGAAAATCTTCAATTAAAATACTGTATACAGAGTAGGGACAGAGTCTCAAGGTATACATACGTTTGAAAGTCCAGACTTGAGAGGATGGTTGAAACCAATCGAAAGAATTGATGACAGTAACCTCAATTGCAATTCAAGTGGAAAATTAGAAATTGTTGTTTAATAAATCTGGCTTATGTTGGCATAGTCTGCTGATGACGTGACTTTTATAACACTCCAGACAGAGTTTATATGAAAGGTTTCAATCAAAAGTTAGAGCGTTTATGAAAAGTGCTGACCAAAATGTGAGGCTCAGGCTGGGCTTGTGAGTTCTCATGAAATCTGGTAACTTAATAATTATCTCAAAATTCAAAAGCGTAAAAATAATTTAAAATTATCGAACTAGTTCAGAAAGGTGTACCTTTCATTATATCTCTTTATTCAAATGTATGTGGACTTAACATCCTTATTAGAAAGTTTTTATGGTAAGCTTTTCTTTAATATTGGACATCAATGCATTTTAATAATACTGCAACAATCTTTTCTACTTGTTTTGGTGTTGGATGGTGTGGGTTTTCCCGAAATTGATAGGATGACTACCCTTATGAAATATTTTGAACAGAGCGGGCAGAAATATTAGGAGAAGAAGTGAACGATTTGAAAATGATTGGAGGTGTATTTAAGTTTCAGTTGCTCTTTGTGTGCAGTTTGAACTAGGAATATCGACTTTTTAAGTGTGCAGTATTTTATTCGAAACTAGTTGATATACTAGAATGTTTTGTTTTAAAAGATTGGCTCATCACCCTGATGTCAATGTTATGCTTTCTGCTGAGTGACGGACGCATTTGCAGAACGATTTTTCTCAGAACTACGAGAAGAAGATTTGAGAAAGCACTTGAAATCTCATCGAAAGGAAAATTTTAGAATTTACTTTATCTGCTTAATAAATGACTGGGCGAAGACGGTACACCTCGTTTACGTATAAATATATTCAGCATCCTAACTCGATAGTTAAATAAGTCATTGTGACAATGTAATGGTTATTTCTTTCGACTCTTCCAAATCTCTTTCAGCTGAATATCGTTCTTTATTATACAATAATTGAGATTAGATCGACCTTTCTTTATAGAAATACAATAACCACGAAAGAATCCTTCTAGGATTTTATGGAACCATGATTTTTAATTAACTTCTAACTTCGCATATAAAACATAGTTAACATGGGATAAATCTGCCACACACACACAAACTCTATAGCTTGAGTGCTCCTAACAACGTAAGCAAACAAATTTCTAATGATCTCCCACACATGAGTTCCGGTCCGGCTACGCAAGTGAGGAAGATAGCGATAGAGTCCATTTAAGTAGTCCTTCCGGACGACCGAAGGAGAAACTTCCATACAGGCAAACACTCTCGAGACCATAAAGTCACCACGCAGAGTTCTTTTTTTTTCCTCAACAGCGCACCGCACTAAATATGTATGAATGTGCATCTATTTAGCAAACAAGATAGCCCACAGAGGGTATATAAACGAGAACTTATTTTTTCCACAAGTAAACTGCCATATAAAAGTGACATAGAGCAACACCACGACCCACAACGACTATATCAAGGATACGGCTAAAGGACAAAATGTCCCGACTTTTATGAAATGAAATTCGCCAAATGGAATTGCGACATAATAAGAGTAGGTACTGCCTCGATCTATCTTGTATGATGATATTCTCATATGGGTCGTATGTATGAGTATAGGGATGAGGGATAGTAATAATGACTTGCTTATGCCATTGCTGCCGAGTGAACTTGGCTCGGGTAGAGTTCACTGCAGTTGACTTAAATATTATCACAGGCCGTGCAGGAATGTGTAGCCTTCACCTTTGTTTTTGAAGGAATAAAAATTAAAGTAGCAATACAAAAAACAACTGCAATGTTTTTGGGATGGGATGCTGCCACACTGAATGAAATATTTGGGCGATAAAAAGACGGTAAGATTTCTACGGAATCACTTTATGGGTATTTTTACGAAGCAGCTATAAAGATTTTTTGCACAAAAACGAACTTGCTCTGGTCTGTCACCTGTCATAAAGAAGTGAGTGGCAATGTTGACTTTTATACGAGATACGATGACTCGGACATGAGAAAGAATAAGGTGACATAACTTGGAGTTTAACTACGGAAGTCATGACATCTTATCTGGTGGATAACATCAAAAAATATCGTTTCCACTAGTCTGAGTCAAAGTTGTAATTAAAAACCGTGCGGAGGTCTTATTCCGTGAGTCATTTAATTCTGGATCCTAGAAAGATTTAACGAGGCATGAAAATGGGTTTATCGTATATCGTATATCGTTTGTGACAATTTTGACTCTCATGAGCGTCCTTAAATTCTCTAACTTTTAAATAAATGTGTTAACATCTATACATTTTTTTCAACACGTGTGGCGAAACCTTTCCAGTCCAATTAGTTGAGCGACTGAACCATTAGCAAATCAAATAAACAACAGGTGAAAAGTATACTAAAGTGAAGCCTAGGTAACCGCACCTGTTTATGAAATTTACCACCCAGTAATAGTAATACAATACCCCTGATATCATAAAAAAAAGAAAAAAATGGGAGGCTCCTTTCTGTAATATAAACAGAAGAATTGTTTGCGAGACTTGGAGCCAACAAAACAGTAAGCAAATTCAATATCTTTTGCCTTTTGCATCATAAAATACACCTTCTGACACCTACCGAATAATTTACACTCGTATTACACAAATCATTTATATTTAGATTCCGAAAATAACGTCAGTTTCATATTGAATTTAAAAGTTGTTTTGTATAATAGCTCATAGCTTTCCATATCGGGAACCCTAAACGGATTAAGAGAAAATTATGAAACGAAATAAAGAAGACGAAATTTGTAGAATGGAATATAAATTCGAAAGGTTTTTTTTTTAAGAAAATTTACACGTATGGCAAATAATAATTTCGAGGGTACTTATAAAAGTTCGTTATGATGTGTCAATTTTGTTAGTTTTTAGGGTTCCATATTAAACGGGTGCCGACGGGACCAATAAGACTCCGCTGTCCCTGCGTATGTCACATGGCTGTTTATTCTGAACCGTAGTAAGTGAATACTTGAACATTTCATATTGTACGATGGTACGGAACCCTTCGTGTGCGTGTCTGATTTAATGGCCAAATTTTTAGGTCAAGGTTTAAATATTCCATCACATAGACAGGATGAAACTTTCAGTTCTCCATTCTCTTTGATTTTGCAGAAATGACGGAATTTATGCTATTTCAAAGTGGTTTCAAAATTGACGAATCTCGTGAAAGCCGACCTACATCCTCGACAGTCGGTATGAATGTGGTCCTGGTGCAGGTTTAAGTAAATCGAAGATCGTAGGATGTCATGTGAAATGAAGGCAAGTGAACTGTGCATTAATTTTGAATGGAAACCAAAAGATGGCATAAAAATTGGAATCCAGCTTCTTAAATAAATCAACGGTTGTGATTCTTGGTTTTATAAGCTCGGCTAGGAGATCAGTTAAGTAAAACAGCAAAATTTAGCAACAGTCGGTTTACTTCACTAGGAAGAAAGTGGTCGCCGTCATTCCGCTGGAAACAGGTTGTATGTACAAAGGACCCAAGTCCGACTGTCGTCGTGTGATTTTTGACTTTTTCGAAAGAAAGAAAAAACAAAAATATTGTCCAGCAAAAAAAAAAAAACATACTCGTACAAACTTTTAGTCAACTCACTACAGTTTCGTTATCAAACGAATCATTCCATACACCCGAAAAGATTTGATCATATATAAGACTTTGAAGACCAATGGCACGTGACACAAAAAGTTGACAACGAACTAATTAGTCCAAAGGGGAAGACGACAGTCAAGACAATAACAAAAGTCAAAACCACTTGGAAAACACAAGCACACGCAGGCACACCAACCTTTGTCAGTTCATTAAGCCAGCATAATTGAAGACGGCTCCAGGGGCCAACCGACTATGTGCGTTTTATTTTTTGGGGCGACACACCACATTGACAAAAATTATCGGGTCAACATATTTATTTTCTGTTGTTTTTTGCTTCGCTTCGTCATGCATGACTATGTTTGGGTGCCCAAAGCCAGGCGCAGAGGGCCAGCTATTTGAGGTTTTTTTTTTTTTTTAATTCGTATTCGTTCACATTGCGACAAAAGAACCGGAAGAGTGTGCTTATTACAGGCGACTGTATATACAAAAAAGAAAAAAAAAAATGGGGCCACCAAAGAGCCCTCAGGTGAAAACGTTTTCAAGACGTTCTCCCCATTTATATAACACATCTGTCAAATGCCACTATAAATAAATGCTTCTACAACCACTTACAACTCACAAACAAGTGCAACACACGTCCTTACACTCAGTCTTCATGATGTGCTCTACAAGCTCGAAATTTCCCATGATTTTCAATCTTAGGGGTGTGAGTTCTTTTTGAGATAAGCAAGGGATTTGGAGTTTTTTCTTTTTTCTTAAAAGCAATTAATATTGTTGACGACCTGTTTTTGTGGGTGCGCGACGACAAGGACAGACCTTATCTTTTTCTCGTTTCGTTTGTTTATGTGGTTTGTTGGTCTATATGGATAGACAAAAAAAGAAAACGTGGGTATCTTGTTTTTGTTAAAAATTACACTCCATATGCCAAATGGCGGCGGCGAAAGGGCAAAAGTCAATGTGGTGGAGTACCTTTATAATACAACAAAAGTGAAATGTATCCTTGAATGTCAACAAAATTTCGAACACCATTCGTGTTGGGAAACGTATGCATGCAACATGAGACATGGTTTCCTTAAAATAAAAATATTTTAATTTTTCTTTTTCAAAGGTATTGTACTTGTCCTTGTATTGTGGTCATCAGAAGGTAGTTCAGAATAAAAAGGAAGAAACAAAATAATGGCTCGTTTGGTTAATAACATAGGATATATATGAAAAAAGGGATTTGATTTGGGAACAAAAAGAAAGGTATGTGCCACTTGATAACTTAAATTTGATCAATAAAAGAACAATCGTTGAGCTGTGGATTTGAACGTAACTTAAACAAAGAATTTGATTCTGATTGTTATTGAGAAGTAAAGGTAAATCAAAAAGGTTCTTTAATTTAAAGGAATAAAGTACTCTCATTCAAAAAAATAACGCTGTACCATTTATAGCCTTTTTTCTTGACCGACCATTCTTTTGATTGAATCATAGACTTATCAGGAGTTTATCTTTATGTGCAACTGTTTTTCACGAGAATAGAGTCAATCCATTCCTTTAGTCAAAAAAGTAAATTTTGGGCTTTAAAAATATAAGATTTTCCCTGAATTTGTTTGTATTTGAATGAATGACAAAAGATTCTTTGGGTTAAATTCTTCAAAGCTGAATTCTGATTTGATCCGTACCCCACTCCTTGAATACCTTGAAGACTCGATTCAGGTGGTCTGCACATCGCTATTCACAAAGTAACGTAACGTGCGTGATATTTAAAAAATAAGTATATCAATAAAACAGCCGTCAACGTAATTGTCTCGTTTAAAATCGGGAACGTCAACACTTGGCTTTTAAAGCCAACAAATCGATAAAGATCAATCAAAGCAAGATAAAAATCAGCATCAGGTTTTTTACCGGATACAACTGGTTGTGCAATGTTATTCTCGCGCAACTCTTGCTATCAATACAGATACAATCTGAATCAAAACACTTTCTTTCATTCGTTATCGCTTATTCGACACAAATAAGATTTGGACGACTATTAATTGGACGGATCTTGACCTTAAGCAGCGAACAACAATTTAAATGGTGCATGAATATTTATGGTTGATAATGAACGAAGCTATATTAAAATAGACTAATGATGCTATGATGACTTTGTCAGACCAATCGATGCAGATATGTGCTACTAAAATTCATGAAGAGTAAGTTTTTCAAATCAAGTCTTATGGTAAGGATCGCCTCGGTTTGATAGAGCGCGTTTTGTGAGAGCGAAATGCACTCTCTTGCGAAATAGGTGTAACTCTGGATATCTAACTAAGTTTAGTCATGAAAAATCTGATACAATTTGCAAAATATAAAATCAAGAGCCGCTTATTGCTAAGAAGACTAGGGACAAGTTAAAAAATGGATTGAGTCATGTTCAAGCCCGTGTGAACTTTATTAAAAACAATATTCTTGACGTCATGATTTAATGTGGGATAATACCGATATGATAAGACTTTTCAAAATAGATTTTTTTGTTTATTTATAGCTTTTATCCAGGTCTTTTGGTCATGCGGTTATTCTAGATATGCTCTTAGTTTATTTGTAAATATGAAAAAAAGTAAAAGTAAAGTAAATAAGATTGGAAAACAGTCAAAAAAATAGATTTGATTTATCTCCTCAGAAGAAATTTTCGAAGACTAAAAACCATAATAGAACAACGACTTGAGAAACTTAGACCATAAGAGTCGTTTTCGACAAATTCAAATAACTTGGCGACATCTGTTCTATAAATTGAAAGGAATTCAATTAAAAATAAAATGTCTTCGAAGCAGACCCTGAGACTCGTCTAAGCATCAACCACTTCATAGATCTTCCTCAATTTCATTAGAGAATTCCGTTAGGCACAAGCCCAGCCATTTTCTACATCTGCCACAAAAAAAGACATAAATTAACACTAAAATCGTTTTCAATAACCCTAAGCAGCCCCGACCCATGTGAACACAAAAAAAAAAACCCACGATGAGAATCCCTAAAAGAAATGGCCTACCGCCCAAAAAATAAATCTCTCTGCACCCAACATTTATCTCCCAAGCAAATTGATTTCACTTCGCTGTTCAGTCCATAGCATCATCTCTACACTTGAAATGACCCGAAAAAAAAATGAACACAAAGTCCAATAATGACATCATCATCACATGCAAACCAATTTAAACCCTTGAACTCGAAACTCACTCTTCACGATTCCACTTGAAGCCTCACACTTTGTTTGCGGTGCTCCCCATGTCATAGTCGCCTCATTGGGCATTAAAACGGATTATCGTCGAGTGAACACGATGATCGACAATAATTGAATTGCGCCTGCAAGCACGTACTCATACTTTAACCCTTCCCTCTCATCGATGGGTCAATAAAAGAACAAAATAGAATAACCCAAAATGAGTTTCAATCAATTAAAAAAAGTGCCATAACAGATCTTAGATCGCCGGAACCGTTTATTATCAAATTAAAAACTCGTTGTTCGTTCTCAGCTCACCACAACAAACCTTTTTGACGTTCTTAATAATTGATAGGCTGACCTAAAAATAAACTCGTCGACTATCAAAGGCAACCTAGAACGGAACAAACATTTAGGGAAAGTCGTAAAACGATCACGGAATGTTATCGCATGCGTTGCATCATAAAAGGGGAAAGACAAAATTTTCCAACACTTTCCCAAAGCTTTTTCATCTATCCAGGATGTTGACGCTGTAACAAGTCGAATAAGGGAATAAAGGCAAATTGGGAGTAGAGGAGCTAGTTCCGGTGACGGTGTCCTTGTACAGCTTTTGTCTGTGGGCGAAGGACAATTTGTTTTAACCAAGGAGGTAATATGATAAAGTCCTGTAAGTAAGGTGTAACTGAGAGACCAGGATTTCCAATTACGCTGCGACAACGACGATGGTGTGATAGAGAACATAAATCATCCATCAGACTATGGTCGGGGGATAGGACAGTTACATATACTATGGCAGAAAAAAGAATCAAGTTCTTTCAACAGAAAATTACTCGGCTCATACCTTGGTACCTACCGCAGGGCGAAGGATTTATGGTAATTTCTCCGGAATTGCCCATCAACAGTGTTTACGTTCTTGGTTTTCTCTTGTTTTTTTTTTTTTTTTGTGGATGGTTTGTAAGACATATTACCGCTGTTCGCTGTGCCCCCATTCCGACACAGACTGGTGTTTCTTTTTTTATGGATAATATTTTATTTAGCCTTCTCTGTTGTTGGTGGCTTCTGGTTAAGGGATTTACTGTATTGTAAATCGACAGGTTTCTCTTTCTAAGGACATTCTCTTTTCAAATATTTTTTTGATGTGTAATCTGTCCAAAAGTTTATAAGCAGCGAGGGGGAAGTAGGATTCATAAAAGTTATACTTTACGGATGGCATTAAACCTGTTTAATGGATAACTTTTTTTTCAGTTCAAAAAAGACAAAAAAAAAACAAAAACATCTGTAAGTTCACACGTTAAAAAAATTTAAATGTCGAAGTGCTTTTTAGGGTACTCATAGTAAATAATAACTTTAACGACAAATATTTTATGAGATAATTGGGTTGGATAAGAGGAACAGGACTTTAAAAAAAAAAAAAACATTTTTAGAGAAAGAAAAATTTGAACAAAATGCTTTCATGTTTTGATCTTGCTAGACCAACCAGACACTTTCAACTCAAAGTTACTTTTCCAAGTCAAATTTTCAACTATACACTTGGGATTTTTTTTGGCAAGCACAGAGCTGCTTGTTAATAACATGTAGCTCCACTGTCCAATCCGAAGAGCGCAGTCTTATCAAGTAGAGTGCAAATATTTGTGCTTGTTGACTTACACAACAATATTTTAATGAATGCGTTAGAAAATAATATGAAGTTGACCTTCTGATCTTATTAAATTCTTTAATTAAGATCAGTCGTAAATTCATTCAGTTTAATGATCATAACCAGATGAGAGGCGATCCGATTTGAATCTTATCCAACTGTCAGAGGGCATGGCATCTTAAACAATTGCACCACACTCTTGCGATTGCAGAGTTCAAAGGACATGCTATTCTCACAATTATGACTTGTTTCTTTGTCGTCACGGTTACCTTTATTTCACGGGGATGGAATTCTCAGTTCGTAGTTCTACTACGTCAGCCTCGTCACATCATCGCCGGAAATAAAAACAATCCTCAAAACTACTCGCCAGCGCCTACCGCAGGATGAGGACGACTAACATTGTATTGATCGAGTTAAACCCATGTCTATCGTAAATTGGAGAGCATTGCAGAATCATTATTCAGTCGTTCATGGTCACCTGAAGTTATGGTTCATCATCAGCGCATGATGAGAAATGGAATGTTCACGACATGGTATGGATCTCTAAGTGATAAGCGAAAGCAACCGTTTAACATAAAAAGATTGTGCTATCAATCAAAGAATCAGTTTGAACGAGACCATCATATAGAAAGACAAAAGATTAGTCAATCGTACAAGAGTTGACAATTAAGGCCTATAGAGGTTACTGCAGCTTAGTGCGATGCGTTGCCACAACACTCGCGTAACCCCGCGAATATTCAATTAAGATGAGGATGTAAATCAGGTCGATGAACCAGGAAATAACTGCGAATTGGCAAAGATCATCGCATTGATATTATTTGAATTTGTTTTTCTTTGCGCAAGACTGACACGATATGCTACCTTATTTTGCCCTAGATTTCTATCCTCATTTTCCAGCTATCTTGAGAGCCGGTTAATCTTTTTCCAGTTCTATCTATTTTATGGTTCATAGAACTCATAGTTTTCTTCTTATAATACAATTTATTAGTCCACTAATTGAATTTGTTAACAAATATAAATTTCACTTAATATTCCCTAATAAAGTAAATCCACCAAAGAACTGCATTAGAAGAATGCCTGCACCAAAACTTAATAGTTTCCAAAACACTTAATTTCGAATTCCCCACATCCAGATGTTCCATGGAAATATTCCCACTAGTCCCCCTCATCGTTAAAATACAAATCTCTCATTCCCTCATTAACTAATGACTTTCCTTCGGAATCGCTTTTCACATTATTTATTTATTTTCGAACTTGAATACGTTGAAAACGTCAGCGGCTGCCACAGCCTTTAAGAGTATCCAAATGAGCCATTTGAACTTCAAGTCACGGAATTTTCTCTCTCTCTCTCTCTCTATTTTCTGTTTTTGTCATTCTTGAAAGCAAAACAGCGAAAAAACAAACTCATTATTAATTCTTAAATTCAATATAACTCCACAGACATAGGTTCGCGTTAATAATTCCATCCTCATACCTCTCCAGAGAAGGAATATACCCACACTCCCCCGTTAAAAAAAAACTCATCCGGCTAGCGGCAATTATTCTATTAATCGACATCTATTGTCCAGTGAGGAGGGAATCTGAAGAGCATTCACTTTAATTGCCAGGAAAAGCCAACCTACACGCCGCCGATGCACTCGCAACATCGTCCACCATTCCTCGATGACAGAAGACAAATTATGGGAATTGACAATTACTTTAGACGTTTCTTTTGCAAATTGATGATAAGACGAAGACGCGGACCCAGCTTAGCCTACATCAGGCGATACAAAATGTAAAAATAATACGTACGAAGGAGAAGACACGAAAGACGAAGAATAAGCAGAATTAAATGTTTAAATCGCGCAATTAAGATGCTGTGCGCGTGTGCCAGCGTGCACAGACTCAGTGTTTTAAATGGGACGCCAATGAGCGCTAGCAGATAAGTGGATGTGTGAAATGGTGGTGGAAATGCTGACATTAATGACCCTTAACAGTGGTCAGTGTGTATCTTCTTAGGCGACACATATAAAAAAAACCAAACTAAAATATCAAATGTGGAACGCTTTGCTTTGACATTGACAGCTGTCAACAAGTGTGATCTTAATTGCACTTGAACCGAAAAACAATACAAATCATACAGTCACAGCCACAGCCACTTGGGTGAGTGGCTAGCGTGTGCCTCAACTCAAAACACCACTGACTCCTCAATTTAAATTAAAGATAGCTCACTTCAGAGGCCCCTCAGGCGGAAGACAGCCACGGTGCAGCGTAGTACCATACTGCTGACAGTGGTTGTGTGTCAAAAGAGCATGTGCACTTGTGAAAGTACCCACTTTGATGTGTTTCGACTGAAAACCTTAAAAAAAAAGAAGTACGAATGAAGAAGAAAGGCGAGTAGCGTGGCCACTTCAGTGGTTTTCCTTCCATTTTGTGCCACTGCATCGCCATGGGTGGCAAAACACCGTGACACAAGAAATTCTCTCTCGAAAAAATTCAATGCAATTGTCATTCGTTGGAGGTAAACAATAAGCACCGATGCCCGCAGGAGTACAAAAAGAAACCCTACCATAGCCCTACAGGATATAAACCACAAACAAAAAGACGATAACAACATACGAAAAAAGGGAGACCAAATGAAACAGGTCCGTTTTGTTTGTGGTACAGTATCAAATTCCAGCAATGTCTGCACAATGACTGGAAGCTACGCGAAACACGTTCCTTTCAATAACTTAGCATATTTGATAAAAAAAAGCGTTTGTCAGAAGTGGGATTCGAACCCACGCCCTCAGAGAGGACCAGAACGCTCAGCGACCCATAGTGGGTGGGTAAGATTTCTCTTGAGTCTGGCGCCTTAGACCGCTCGGCCATCCTGACAATGGACGATACTAACCCAAATGAAAGTTGCAAACTCTCCAATCAATTTAAATACATTCACACTCATGCAAGGTTGTTTTCTAAAACAGGATGATGTAATCGCAACACTTCCAAACCGTAGAACTCCTCCACGTTCGGTTCAACTCATCCGGAAACTCATAAAACAATTTAAGCATAATTCTTTACATTCCACCCGATTTAAGGGCAAAAAAATGAAACGTAATCCATAATTCCTCGTTACTCGGTTTGTGTTAACAAGGAGTCGGAACAAGTAGAATTTTTCGAATGCCGCATAATGGGGTGAAAGGAATTATGTTTGATGGTGGAGCAAAGCAACGCTTGAGGGTAGAGTTTTGGTGATTTCGAGTTCTCGCACTTATTAGGGGATGGATTTAATTACTCATTTTGTTCTGCTTTCACTGTTTTATTACATTTTACAGCGGGAAAGTTGTTTTTTCCGTCCTAAAAGCGGTCCATTTGGATAGCTGTTTTTACGAACGCCTGCCATCATAATACACACCCCATTAACACTTGATATTTAAACAAGTGATCTATCGGGGAAGAGCAAAAGACAGTCTGGCAGAGATTGGGACGCAATCGATTATGATGTCATGCCCAAAGGGGGAAAATGATAATTACAAGATTTATGTTATTGTGTGATCCAAGATTTATTCTATGTACAAACGCATTCTGGTTTTGACAATGACAGATGTTGTCATTATTAAGTTTTAACTATCGCTTGACATTTTATGATTTAACGTCAACGGATTGACATTTGTTTGATTTTATATTTTTGGCAAACAAACTTGCACAGATTTTGAATTGAAATGTCTTCTTTTTTGACAGAATAAACTGAGAAGCGAAACTGTTACTAATCAAATATATTCGGCATTCTGGGAATGACACAAAATTTGTCACACAACAAAGGAAGAAAACTGCGAACAAAAGCCATTACTTTCCCTTTGGAAATCACTCAAGTGTCGTTTCTCCACATGACGACGTTTGACATACGCGTGTCACATAGACTGCCGGACAGTAAAACTCCCCGGAAATTTTCATAAATCAATTGCAACCCTTAACTGTGAGTCATTCATCGTTTGAACCCCAAGATATTTCTGAAATCTTTGGAAATTCGTAGCCCCTTGGGACTAAGTCACATCATCTTAGATGTTATTCGTGCGTCTTGGATCATTGAACAATCGCTTGCCATACATATCTCTGGCAATGACTTTTAAGGGTTCTTCCATACAGTTGTCCTTAAAGCGACCCTTGTCAACGTCCACACAACACTCTCAGTCAGCAGGGGCTGAATTCACTCCACGAGTGAAAACAAACCAACGAATTGCATTCGAAACAATTACGCGCAAATCATCTTCCAGGCGACGGACGCCACAGAACGCTCAATGCTCTGTCGAAAACATGAATGGACTTCGGATAGCTTCAGCTAGGAATAGGCGAGTCGATGAACGCGTGGGTGGAAAGCAATGTCTCTCAACTGTCAACACAGGAAGTGAAACACTCGTACTCCTCTGCACATTGCATGCAATTGTCAACTGCACTGAAAACGGAAATGGGGTGCATATGATCAAGTTTGTTCAACGGATCGGGGAGAGGGTGCTACAACCAATGGCCGAATGCGTGCATAGGCCAAACGAATCACCGAGGATGAATCAGTGGCGTACAATAGTCCTGAACACATACATGCACTGCATACATCTATGATACAAGAGCGGGAGACTATCGATAGTATCCAACCGCCGGCCGCTGTCATCGTCGTGGTCGTTGTTGTCGTTGGTTTGTTGCTATTAGAGCTCGAATGCTAATCGAATTGAAATGGAAAGTAGCTGGCGCTTGAACGCATGAATCGAATAAATGAGGAAGCCAACCCGCAGCAGCGACAAAACTTACGAGCTACAACTAGTCGCCAACTGAAGAACTGTGCACGTTTTATTTTCTGCCTGTTTTTTCCCCCATTTTTCCTGTGCGTTTTGAATTCAAAATTCATTATGCAGTATGCAACGCGAAGGTGGTAATGCACATGATGAATACCGAGAGAGCAAGCGAACGACGAATGCATGTGTTTTTTTCAATACTCTGCCTTCCATTGCGCTGTGCCCCCACGATCGGGGCATGTGTCCACTTCGCAGGCTTTTTGATGGAAACAAAAAAAAGCTGCCCAGTAACGCTTTAATCCATTGAAATTGGATTTTTTTCTTTCAGCTATGAATTTGTGCCTTAACTCTTATTCTCATTACGGTCCTGTCAGATGGCAGTGATTGATTTTGTGTGTATGGATTGAGTGAATGCATGTGCGAGCAATTACTTTGGAGTTATGTTTATCCCCTTAAGGAACGACACATATTCCCAGACTAATCTATTACTTTCCCAACAAATACGAGATGGAGATCCTTGACGTGAGAAACTGATGGCACAACTTCCTGTGAATGCATGTCAAGGACTGAAGTGATATTGCTGCTTATCAAGACGAATTGAGGGGCGTAATGTAATGTAGAAATGGGGTGTCTAGTGGAACAGATAACCGGCTTGTATGGGTATACCAATCCAATCCAATTTGAGAATAGCTTACGCATAAAACTCAAAATTTGGTGTACCTCAACTAAAAAGCTCATTTAAAGCGGCTTTTGAAGATTTTTTGCCATAGGCAGATGAAAAGGATCAGTGAGGAAATACAGAAAGGTGCTTGTGCTTATTGCTTTTGAGCTGGATAATTATAGTGCCAAGTCCTATGGAGGAGAAAAAACTTAACTCAAAAAAAAAGAAAACAAAAAACTAAGAAGCCCTAGTAGTAACATACCATTTGGGAATGAAGCGTCATAGCAATGAGCTACAAGAGTTCCTAATAGAAGCCGAGTTTCCTAACGAAGACGTTCTATGTAGAAATTAAACAGGTTGGAATAGAATCAGTATCTTGTTGACCACTTCAAAGTTCAGCGATTGTTTAATGCATCGCGAGCTTGTGTTGAAAAGTTTAGTGTGAAATATTGCCAGTGCAAATGGTTCCTAAGTCTAAATTAATACATCATTAGAAACATCTTAAGAATTGTTTGCTAGCGGAGATTTAAACGAAGATAACAACCAATGACTGGGATACGGCAACCTGAACACCCCCCTTGAAGTCATAGATAGATAGACTGACATGGAGATGTCTGAGAAAATGGACGATGCCAAAAGGCAATCCTAACCTCTTTTAAAAGATGACAAGCGTAGTGCTCAGATGATCCCGTTAAAGTGCCACTCTTATAAAAGAGATGACCAGAAAAGGCTCGCATTGATGTGGAACACAGACTTTGAAACCAATCCCAGTTTCGTAATTCGGGGAAAATTCCGTCTGCGTCTGCTGAAACAAATCATATTATAAATATACAGCGACTAAACAACTTGACCCTGGTCACAACTATCTTCTCTTAGATCACTGAGCGGATATTAGATAGAAGGTCACAGAAAAGAATGCAGGTATCAGTTCCAGAGAACAACATACACATGATTATCGACCTCTGCCATAAGCTCGCCCTAAAAGGAGGAACACCCAAACGAAAAAAAAGAATCCAAAAGCCCATAAGACCAGATCGACTTAGGCAAGAATTTCTATTTTAAATTGTTTTTCAAGGTCAAAATTAAACCAGATTCAAGTCAAATTCAATGAGCAAAAAATGTTCTCTTGTTGACTTGAATGATTAGGTACTTTGAAAACCGTCTAGTTTGCATTTGCAAACGTCTGGCTTGTCAGCAATGAAGCTGAATATTTATCTACGTAAATTCCTAAGCATTCAATGTCGCAGGTGCTCCGAGGAATTTTAATAAAAAGAATAAATAGATTCTATACAGATTTTTTTTACTGCATATTCCTTTTCTTATTTTGTAGGCACTTTTATTTTTAGTACATTTTCTTCACCTAACTTGCGTTACTGCTTTAAACAAGAGTCAAGCTCAAGGTTAAATTCGTCGATGGCGTGATTACATCAATCAATCGAAAGCAGACTTTCTTTGATCAGGTTGAGCCACAGCATTTTTTTTTTAACACTCGTCGAAGACAACAAAATTTAACTTACTCACGCTATTGGCGTGCTGTTCACACGTCTTTCCAAGGCCCTAGGCGTTTAATGTTTTCTGGAGCATTTCTATGTGTTAAGTTAGTAGAAGGTAAGTTGACAGCTGACTCCAAGTCAATTGCGTAAAACATTCTTTTGTCAAATGTAAACAAAACAAGAGTAAGCCAGGCGATAATTGGACAAAGGAAAGATCGCCTCAAACAAAATAAACTTCAACATTTGAAAGAGGAAGGAAGATCAAATATATCAAAGATTCAAAAACGCTCAGGATTTAAGGCCAGCGAGTTCTTCAATTTCATTGTAAGCTACCCGAGAGCATGGGTTACACTTTTGACCATACCTTGCATTCAAGGGACGGTTGCAATGTGACTTATGCAAAGAATATGACAAAGCGACTACGACTATGGTGCTGGAAAACGAAGCTGAGCCGCAAACAAGAAATCGCTCGATTTTTAGGTCGCTGTCTCTAAGTTGATCAAAGTTCCTTTCAACCTGTGTGTACAATTAAAGATTAGGTCTTATTTGACCTCAGTACTCGACTGGGCTAAATTTAAAGACCGGAGCATTAGAGCCATATAGTTGTTGTTTATCCGCCTTTACTGGCCACCTGAGTCGTTGAACTTGTACAATTCATATCCAACTTAGAATACAAGTTGTCCAAATTTAACAACATGATATCAGCATCGTCTACAAATGCAACTAGCTGGAAAGATATCTGCCGGATCGTACCTCCGAAGTTGACCTATTAGATTTCTTTATTAAGACAATTATCAATTCCACGACTTGGAAACGTTTGATCACTTGGCACAAAGCTGCACATTTTCATCATTTGAAACATGTCAGTTTCTGCAACCTATTATCAAAGTTCGTCAGCTAGTGCCCCGGTTATCAAAAGGTTCAAATATTTCCTCAAGCCATTTCGCCCTTGCCTTGAAGCAATAAGTAGCTACCCAGATTTTCAATGAACATGCTTGGAACTCTAGAGCTGTCTTGCCCAGCCTATTTCATCCCGTCTTAAGTGGGATGACCGAAATAACAAACTATCATTTCTTTGGAGCTTTCGTCTTTTCTATAGTGGGTCAGAAAGTTCAATAGTGGAGATTGATCAGAGAATCAAACCCCTTTTGGCAGCCAAAAAGTCTGCAAGAAGAACCTCAAAATTTTCAAGCAGAGAGATAAGTGTTTTTTTACACTTCACAACGCAGTTCAACCTGGATTTTCAGATCCATGGTTCAAGGTAACAAGAAAACAATCACAGTTTTCGTCAAAAATCCACTTGCACTGTGAGGTCAGTCCCATTCGCAAGCTCGGCTCAAACAAGTTTCTGTGGAAATGAAAAAAAAAACCCTGAAAACCGAAACTGAAACCCGAAACCGAGGCTAAAAAAACCTTCTCCAGCGGCACAACAATTTCCCTCCAAATTCAATGTAAACAAAACCAAGTTCATGCAAGCCGGTTTTCCTGTTTTACTCTCAACAACATCTCTCTATCTCTCCTTCAAGCCGATCTTTATCGGCCTCCTCTTTCAACCACAAATAACCTACAAACTAGAACTCAAGCTACAAAACACAACTCACCTTCAATGCAGACGACATGGTCCCGGATCTGTTGGGCTATCTGTGCGTCGGGCAGCAAATCAATTAAATCGTAAATCGCGTATATCGATGGATGGACGCTCTCGAAGCGCTGGATCTCTTGTCGAATGGCCAGCGAATTGCTGATGAATGATGGATGCAAGACAGTGTGATGGCCCGCCGCCACAGCCACCGCATTTACATGAGCGTGCCGCTGCTGCGGAGGTGTCGACTGGTGCTGATGCTGGTGGTTGTTCATCTTCGAGGCGGATGCACTTTCAACACTAAATTGAGGCTAAACCGACACAAAAATACTTTCTTTCGCACTAAACACGAAGCACTTCAAACAAAAACAACAACAACAACAACATATTCACTAGCACTAGCTGACGAAAGGATTGAGTTCCTTCCTCAAAAGATTTTTTTTAAAGGGAAATTCCTACCAAAGATTCTTTGCTTTGCATTATTTTTTATTTGAACTTTCTCAAGCCGAAGCGGATTATAACGCGTTTGCACTTTTAGGGCATCAAAAGCGGCACTTTACCGACGAAATTTAACACGCGAATTCCGGGCGCACATGGATTACCGAAAGAAAAACTACACGAATTGCACAACACGAATACACAGAGATTATTTGGGTAATTAATTTCGAAAGAACTAATGGAAAACGGAGGAAAATTGATAGAATTGTTTTTCCACAGTGGACAGCGGATCCACTTGCTGCGGGAAAAGTGACAACAATACTGACGAGTAAAACTTGCACTGTGGAAATTCTCTTGCAGATTGACAGTAGCTGTCGGTTTGACAGTTGCGCATAGCGATGGTCCAAGTGTTGTCAGTCGGCTAAGTAGTGTCGTCGGTATGAGAGTTCAGACTTTGTTTAAAATGTTTAAAAGTTTTGTACGATTATATGACAAAAAGCAATAAAATGGAACGAAATGTACATGCAAAAAGAAATGTCAGTTTTCGAACTGCTTGTGAACTGGTCTGCCATTTTTTTTCCTACGGTGTCATTGTACATAGAATGCTTATGTCTCTAGCTACGTAACTCCGTACCAATTTTCTCAAGCTTTTTTTTGACGGTCTTATTTCAAGTCCTTTTGGGGCTTCGAGCATATTTGTGTATTCATAATTTAGTTCCGCTCTTATATCGTCGTTAATTCTCCTTTCGCATAGAGCTCTATTGCTAAAAGCATCTTTTTTCACATTGATTGCCGGCAGATTGGAAGGGAATTATGTCAAACTAGCACGTTCTGATGCAGAAAATATTAACACACTCTTTTGTGGTATAATATTTTTTCTAGATTTCATCAAATGTTAATAATGACAAGATCATATATTTATCCCTGCTAGTATACAACAAACAATAAAATGTAAAATCCCACTAGTTCGAAATAAATCCCGAATAATATACCCCACGCCATGGAGCACTTGTTAATCGCTTGACAACATTTTCAACTGCCTGACCGGTTGAACGACTTTTTCATTCTATCGAAACTTGAATTCTGGATTAGTTCATTGTTTACACATTTTTCACTCATTTTCCAAATTAATTGTGTGAAAAAATCAAACAAAACAATCATCTGCGAACTTCCAAGCTTATCATGGTGAACTAATTATCAATTTGCCGATCCATCAAAACCGATAACCTTAAGAGATCAGCTTGCAGCCAGCAAACAAATTTTCTCTGGTGTTGCAAAGATATTTATAGTTCTAGTTGGCTCTGTTCTTGTTCATCAGGACGAGTGACGATATCATTTCGGTTGCGCGATGACGAACCTCGAGATAATTCTGCTCGTAGTCGCCTTTAGTTTGGGCACAATATCGACAGCATGGGCCAGTTCTTGCTCTGTGCGCGATGCCAGTGCGTTGGCGTACTTTGAACAGAAGCAGGAGACACTGCGTGAACACATGCATAGATCTATTCTGGCCGAATGGATTGCCAACACAAATATCACGGACGAGAATCTTCGGAGGAAGAATGAGATTGCAGCTGAGAATGCTGAATTCAAGAAATCTTTAGCGGCGGAAATAATCAATCTTGGTTACGAGGATGTTGAGGATGAAAGCATCAAGAGACAGGTGAAGATTCTCACCAGGCTGGGATTCGATAGGCTGCCAAAGGAGGAGTATAAGGAACTGCTCAATGCAATCACAGCGATGCAGAAAAACTATGCCACGTTGAAGGTTTGTTCATTCGAGGACAAGCAGAACTGTTCTCTGACTTTGGAGCCGCACATTCAGGCGAGACTAGTGAGTAGTAAAAATGCCGACGAGTTGAAGTACTACTGGACAGCATTCTACGATAAGGCAGGGACTCCCATGCGAGCAAATTTTAAAAAATACGTCGAACTCAGTAGGGCGGCTGCGAAATTAGACGGTGAGTTTTGGAGTTTTCTAAAATTCTACTTATTTTCGTTTTTTTTTTTTTTCTCAGGTTTCAAATCGTATGCAGAATCCTGGATCGACACCTATGAGGACCCACAGTTTGAGGTTAATCTGGACAAGGCATACCAACAGCTTTTCTCATTCTACAAGGAGCTGCACGGCTATGTACGCTACAAACTCAGAGAACATTATGGCGATGGTGTGGTGCCTGAAAAAGGCAACATTCCGATGCACTTGCTGGGCAACATGTGGGGCCAAAGTTGGGAGGAAGTTATTGATCTCTTTACGCCATACCCGGAAAAACCTTTCGTAGATGTAACCAATGAAATGGTCAAACAGGGACTCACGCCGGTGAAAATCTTCCGGCTTGGCGACGAGTTTTTCACGTCCTTGAATATGACAAAATTGCCCGAGTGAGTATACAATTGGTTCTCTTAAAATCTTATACATATTTCAAATCCTATTATGCAGAATTTTCTGGAAGGAAAGTGTCCTCGAAAAGCCCATAGATCGTGAGATTGTTTGCCACGCCAGCGCTTGGGATCTGTTCGAACATGACGACGTTAGGATCAAGCAGTGCACGGAAGTAAACACTCGTTACCTCTACATAGCGCACCATGAATTGGGCCACATTCAATACTATCTGCAGTATCAGCATCAGCCAGTACCTTTCCGCCAAGCACCGAACCCCGGTTTCCATGAAGCTGTCGGCGATGTGATTGCCTTGTCTGTGGCAACTCCGAAGCACTTGGCTAAAATCAATCTTGTCAAAAGCGGCGACTTGGACGAGAAGAGTCGCATCAATGAGCTTTTCAAAAATGTAAGTTTTCATAAAGTCTGTTTTCTTTTATCTTTTTTAGTTGTCCATTTGCAGGCGGTGAAGAAGGTCGTCTTTCTTCCATTCGCGTACACAATGGACAAGTATCGCTATGCAGTCTTCCGAGGTGATCTCGCCGAAAGCAACTGGAACTGCGGCTTTTGGCGCATGCGATCTGAGCATGGTGGAATCGAACCCGCTGTGGAAAGGTCCGAAAAGGACTTTGATCCCCCAGCCAAGTACCACGTCAGCGCTGATGTGGAATATTTGAGGTTAGTTTTTTCACGCATAGAGTGTTGAATTGGAATTTATTTTTGCTTTTTCATTTAAAGATACTTTGCAGCTCACATCTTTCAGTTCCAATTCCACAAGGCCATGTGCAAGAAGGCCGGTGAGTTCGTAGAAGGGGATCCCAATCTGACATTGGATCAGTGTGATGTCTACAAGAGTTCAGCAGCTGGAAATGCCTTTAAGTATGTTAAACCGAATAATTTCAACGCCTCCATTAGAAAGTGTAACTTATTTTTCAAGGGAAATGCTGCAATTGGGTGCATCCAAACATTGGAAAGATGCCTTGGAGGGTTTCACCGGAGAACGCGAAATGGACTCTTCAGCTTTGCTTGAATACTTCCAACCACTGCGAGGGTGGCTGAAAGCAGAAATCGAAAGACTGAACATACCAATTGGATGGAAAGTCACCCAAAGTAAGTAGAATGGTGTAAACGTTGACACGGTATAAATGAGTAACCTCTCGTTTTTCTAGAATGCAAGTCCTAGTTATGCAACGCAACACGTCCAAGAATTACTGAGTCAATTTAACATTTCGAATATTTTTGTTATTTTTTTGTAAGCCGATAATAAATGGAAACAGCTTAAGATTTTAGAAAGAATTAATCTCTCCAGATTGATGGGAAGCATCTCGAGTTCTACTACAATAATAATGGAAAAAAGCAATAAGCACTCGATTTGTACAAGTTAGATGAACGTTTAAAGAACGTCTGCATGCAATCCAATACATGCAAAATTGGCTAGTTCATTAAAAAAAAATAGGCCAAAGGGAATGTAAAAAGAAAAACAAGTATGGAACTTGTGTTTTAAAAGAACTCGCAGACTTCCAACTCAACTGTTCTGAAAGAACCTTTGGATCAAAGACCCTTACCCAAAAGACGAGATGTGGGTTTGCCTGTCTTCTCAGCTAGCGTTTTATTAATGACTGGGTTGCCCATTTTAACAACAGAGCAAACAGAACATTTCTAAAGCTCGTGGGATTCATTCTATTCCTCGGCGGAAAATGTAGATTAGTCATTAACTCAACTAGGCTAAGCAATCTTTTTGGTTCCCATTTTCGAGTCAGAGTCAAACAATAACTGAGAACAACGGAGGGATTTCTAAGCAGTCAGCGATTCCAAAGCCTTTCGAAGGTTTGGTAAAAAACCAACTCGAGTTTCTTAAAAAAGAG
The DNA here is from genome assembly GCA_963555765.1 of Orthonevra nobilis. Lineage (NCBI taxonomy): Eukaryota > Metazoa > Arthropoda > Insecta > Diptera > Syrphidae > Orthonevra > Orthonevra nobilis. The sequence continues at coordinate 78,200,513 of OY743226.1, read as the reverse complement.
TGTATATCTGAGGCCCAACATGGATTTGTATCTGGTAGATCAACATGTGCTTTAAATGATGTTACTAACTTTGCAAAGTCTTGGATTCTGTTAGTTCTCTGGAAGAAACTTGAAAGTTTTGCTTTTCATCCAATCACTCTTAAATGGATTTCCTTTCGGATTTGCAGAAATCAGACAGTGTTGATAGGCAAATCACAAATAGGGATCGACCAAGATACACATATTGGGCCATTACTTTTTGTCGTTCTCATTAACGATATCGATGAAGTAATCAAGCTCTATGCTCATTGATTCGATCCGTTCTGGAATTCGTAGATATCATTTGGAATCCCTCCCTTCTTACTAACGCTAGACAGAGGCGACTTATAAGACAAATTTTTTTATAAATGCGTTTGACTTTTATCTCACACTATAAAGCCAGGTGCCTTCTGCTTGGCCTCTTCTAACTATCTCATTTCACATCCTCCCTGCCAAGTTTAAACTATGTGATCGCGGCTATCATATTATGATTTGTAGGATAATTTTATCTTTTCCTTGTTGCAGGTAGTCTTGACAAAGTCCTGCAGTTTATTTTAGCGTCCACGTCCTACTGAAACACGAATTTTTGTAGGATTAACCATATTTGTGTGGCAATAGTGTGTTTCTCCAATATTGTTATTTGTGCCTTTTTGTTCAATTTTCAAATAACTTAAACTGGATCTCCCACTTCCACTGGCATACTTGACGTTAGGAATCACGCAGCTTGGTAGCTACTTTTGTCCTGAACTTAGTCGGTCGAAAACTCTTCGTGTTGTGCTAAAAATCCATTCCTCCATAAAATTTTATTGAAATTCTTCTTCTGTTCCTTATGTCTCTTCCGATCCCGTGTTATTTTGTATCTCTAAGCTATCTTGACTGTGATTTAAAATGCTACTGCGAACCAACTGCCCACTGTGGTTTACCTTCAAAAGGTAAAAAATCTACGCGATACAGCTGCAAGGAGTTAAAAACAATTGCTAAGTCAATAATGAAATGACAACAATATGAACAATTATAGTCTTTAAAAACCTTAACACTGTTCAATGAAATACAAAAGCTATACTATCCAGAAGTGTTAACAAAACGCCAGCTGTTCAAAAACTTCTGAAGTCTGAAATTTTTGGCCTTGCAATGTATTTACGAGAACTTAAATAGCCCACATCAATTGTCGTGAAAGCTTACAAGCTGTTCAAGTATAAAACTGAAGGAAACACTCCTCAGCAACATAAAATAATTTGGAAAAGATACGACTCCGACAGTAGATTGTAGTCCTATGCTCATAGTTTTGAAAGATGCTCTCAACGGCACCCCTTTGGACCGAAAAACATTACGAATGCAGTGGATCCAGTCTAAGCAGACAACATTTAAAATGCGACGACACGCTCCGCAACGACATTTTGAATACATTATCAAGCCTTTTTTTTCAGTTTCAAGTTCAACGTCTAAATAAGCAAAAAAAAAAAAAAAAAAGAGCTCAGCTTAAGAGCAAAATTATGCAGAAGCGTACTCCAGCTAGGGGGGGTTTTTTTTCATGAATAATACGCGACGAGTTTCTAAGATTCTGATGGTTGCAGAACTGCTCTCCTAGCCTAACACTGTGTCGTTGAACTTTACTTACGAGCCGTGCTACTTTCGTGCTCTCCAGATAAACTACATCAGGCTTGAAAAAGCCTTTAAGTGGCATCGTTAATTATTGTTCTTGCTTATTTGTATCTCTATTTTGCAGAAATCCTGTTTGGTGCGCTGCAATCTTAGACGCCTCGGTCACTGTACGCATCAGTAAACATTTGTTCGCGAAACGAGTCTGTCTAACCACTAATAGGCCAGAGTTGTGCCGGTCGGTTAGTTTCCATTACTTTCTGTTTGCTTTAGATACCGAGTCGATGTTGCTTTATTTTTTTTTTTTCAATCTGTATCAATAAACTGTGTGAAAAAACGACAATCGTCAAAAAAGAAAAAACTAAACAAAAAAAAAATCGTCAATCGTATACCTACCCAAAATAAAATAAGAACCAAAGGGGGAAGCGGCGAATTCTGGCACAACGACCAGCAATAAAAACGACCGAGACCTGGGCGTCTCGGTTAGTTTTGGACGCCGTGCCGTACTAGGAAGTTGACTCAATATCGTGCTGCACACCTGGTAAGCGATTGAAATGTGCTGAACTTGCAGTGATCTAGCCAAACGCGCTCGTCACGTCATTGAGAAGTTTTTCGTTTAGTTCTGGTTTTGGTTTTTCTGGAGTTCTTAGAAAAAAAAAACAAAACGCACAGAGACTTTCTGACCAAGTTTCTGTTGAACAAAATGTACATTTGGAATCACATGAGTGTGCTATTAAAGTGATTATAGTGAATTAAGTTTTAAGTTAGTGTTGTGACGCTTTTATGAACAATTCAGTCTTGGCAAATTATAAACAGATGTCCGCAGATTAAAAAAAAAAAAACTTTGAAAAAGTGTTAGTGTTTAATGTGCTAATCAAACTGCGCCTCGATCTGCTGTTAAATTCTTTTTTATTCAATTTAATTTCATTTGTGTTGAAGGATATTCGTCAGATTTGCGTATTTCAGTTCGATGCTACACCGTCAAAAGACCTGTACCTTTGGTAAGGGTTACTCAGACTACAGGGGCATAGTTGCGAATTTATAAACGACTAAAAAAGTCATTATTCTTCTTAACCCGAGTTAGGCTACGCGTTATTTTTCGATTTTATTTTAAATTGGATTTTAGCATAATGGAACAATGCTCTTAGTCTTATTGACACTCAGTGGCTTCAGGAAGGTGATAAGAGACTTTTCAAGACACAAAAGAAACCGAGTAAACTGCCAGTAACAAGAAAAGATAAAAAGATGAATCCGATGTTCGAAATTCGTTCAAGTACCTACCCTCTTCAAAATCAGTCCACTTCTTTCTTCCCCAACTCAGTATTTCAACGTTAAAATATCTCTACAATCAAAGCGGTCAAGATATTGTCTTTTGAGCTACAAAATCTTTTCCATACTCATTTTTTATTGCTCTGGCCTCAAAACTACACATTAAACATTTTAAGATTATTTTACAAAAAACCCTGAGTTTTGTGATTGGTTCCAATCCAAAAAACTGAATTTAGTACGTGTCGCAGTTGCAGAAGGCGATCTCGGTAAAATTAGTTTTTTAAGCGATTCAATTCAATATTTTGGTAGTCTTTTATTACAAGAAAAATGTATGTGTCCCTATAAGCTCGTTAGTTGCTCATCAGAATAATGGATTTGCTCAAATTTAAATTCACTCTTAAGAACGTATTTTAGAGGTTAGGCCTCTGATAAAATAGATTTTATTATTTTTATATCCAATCTTTTCAAATTTGGCCTCCCTCAGTTGTATCCTTGTTTGATTGTTACCCTTTTAGCAGAGCGCAACTAGTTTTTCATAGAAGTTTCTGTTTAAAAAAATCAGTTTATTTCGGAACTGCACGAGGAATTTTGGACCTTTGTTTTTTAAATTGTGTGTCAGTTAAAAATTATTTTGCTTTCATCTGAGGAATCTATCTCAATGTCTCCATGCTGTTAAAGGAGATCTTGATGTCATTTTAACACCAAAGATTCAGCCAATCCATAGTTTGGATTAACAACAAAGAAAAGAGAATGAATTCCTCGATTCATATCTTTTGTACTGCTCTCTTGTTCAGTCCGTTCTAAATAACCTTTTATTTCTTCTCGACTTTTATGAAGAGTTTGGAAAACCTTGGCTGTTGTAGATACAATGGATCCTAATCAGTAATTCCAAATGCCTCAGAAATTTTTGATATAAGCCACGACAATGGAGTCATTTAATCTGCCTCGAGGTTTCATTTAGCCGATCAATTGCTCAGGTTGAATCTGGATTCGTTTAAATTCTTCTGGGTTTTCAGCTCTATTGAAAAGCCATTTTTAGATGTTATTTCTAGAGTCCATCTGAGGCTGCTGTTCTAGGTCTGAATATTAAAAATGTGGGTAAAAAATGTTTGATTAGAAAACTGATTCGATTTTAAGGTATGGATGAATAACGTGGAGACATGTCAAATATCGGAACTCCGAACATCGTTCCTATTACAAGTGCGGAATTAAAATTTGTGCATATTAAATGAAATTAATAATTTTTGTTTTATATCTTTAACCATATCTGAATAATTTTTCAATAATTAATCTGACATTGATGGATTCGAAGGATTCAACCTTACGGATAAGTGTTTTTGTACATGCAACGTGTTTCTGTAGCTGTAGAGCCGCTTTGTCACGTGATTGAAAATCCCAATCAGAGTTTTATGATTTCTAACCACGTACAGTCATTTTTAAGGTTGCTTGTATTCGAATGAAGAAAGAAAAAAAAAACAATTGTAAAATTACGAATCTCGGCACCAATTACCTATTCATCAGTAGTAAATAATATGAAATAATCTTCGGTGATAATTATCTAATCTTTTCGAAAGCATAGTAAATCCACTGTTGTGGTACGTTAAGAAAGAATAAGATACAATAGTTCTTTTTTTATTGACTGGAATCTGAAGTATCTTTGAATTGCACTTCAGTTGATTTGTAAGAAAAGAGAACGAAAGTTCGTCTGAGAAGAATAACTGGTTTCTGTCGGTTGAGTTTTTATTGTCGACAATTGCGTTGTGTAACAATTATAAAGGTCTTATAACCTTTGATAAACTTTAGTTTTATTTATCTCTTGGGTACTTTCTCTTACCACAATTGATTTTCACAGAATAAGAAAGAGTTGCCAGATAATTCTATTATATAAAGATGTTATCAAAGTGGTCAGGGCTACGTTAAGACCTCAGTCCAGATCTTAACGTCTTCTTTTTTTGTGATCGAGGATGATTCCAGGCAAATCTTTTGATAAAGCAGTCCACTCTTTGGTTGCCTGTTTCTTTTGTCCAGTTTATCAAGTGATTTGAAACAGTGCTAGCCTAATTTTGCCGTAACATAACATGAGTTAAGGGCAATAAGGGGGATTATTATACACAGATATAAGATTGGAAAGATCCAATGACGGACCAACTAAATATACCATTGTTTATAAACAACACGAATTAGGAATTCCAGAACTTCGAAACGGTAACCACTACAGGCAGGTCACCCGGTTGGTCGGACTGCTATCGCTGGACGATATCACTCCAGGGATGAGTCGATCGAGTTCGACCGAACTCGAAACTTAGATTAAATATCAATATTTATTGAAGGATTTGAATTGAATTGAAAGACGGTCGGTTAACCAACTTTAATATCCATTGGGCTTATGACTCTTGATACCTCCCGTTTAACAAGGGCTCGGCAAATTATTTGTATACTTCTCGTTGATTCTTTGGTAATCTTTTCGTGATCCTTGTTGTAGAAAATATGGAGAAACGCTTACCATCCATGATTCATAGGGGTTCAACATTTTGAAAGCCTCTTTCAGCCTTTTGTTAATAAGGACTTTCAATTCAAGTCTATAACTCTGCGTAGGAGCAACGTGAATTGGGTCCGAGGCGTTTGTGCCTATGTCAATGTAGTTTATTTACAAGCTTCCTTTCAGGGCAGAATTTCAGTGCTTTTAACTTTTCTTTTATTAGGAATTCCTTAGCAACATAAAATTCAATTTTATATATATTTTTTTTCTTCCAGACTAAGTTGTACTTAAGGAAAAATGAAAGGATTCCTCCTTCTTTTAGGAGTGGCAGCCGTAAGAAATTAAATCAAATATTTACCTGCATACTTCTTAAAAGTTATTCGTTTTAGATTTGCGACGCTGCCTACATTCGCTCCGAAGAAGATGCTGCTAAATATCTTGAAAATCTGAATGCTGAACTAAATCAAAGGACCAACATCGACACAGAGGCTTCGTGGGCCTACGCCTCAAATATCACAGACGAGAATGAACTCATACGGAATAAAGCATACGCCGATACGGCGAAATTCATGAAGCAAATCGCCATTGGACTTCAACAATTCGATTGGCAAAACTTTCGCAATTTCGACCTTCAAAGACAATTTAAAAAGCTAGCCAAGTTGGGATACTCGGCTTTGCCAGAAAAGGACTATGACGAGCTTCAAAATATACTTTCCAAGATGGAAGCCAACTATGCAAAAGTTAGGGTTTGTGGCTATAATGACCGAACGAAGTGCGACTATCAATTGGAACCCGAACTGACGGAGATTTTTAGAACAAGCCGAGATCCAGAGGAACTGAAATACTACTGGCAGATGTGGTATGACAAAGCAGGCACATCGATCCGAGACAAATTTGAGCGGTATGTGGAACTGAACTTACAGGCGGCGAAGCTTAACAGTGAGTATATTGATATAAATGTAAACCATCAAAGACTAATTGGGACGTGCTTCAATAGACTTCACGTCGGGTGCTGAGGTTTGGTTGGACGAGTACGAGGATGAAACCATTGAACAACAATTGGAAGATATCTACAGCGAGATAAAACCTCTTTATTTGCAAATTCATGCGTACACTCGTTATCGTCTGAGGCAAAAATATGGCGATAAGATTGTTTCGGAAAAGGGACCTATCCCAATGCACTTGCTTGGAAATATGTGGGGTCAATCGTGGTCTGATATTGCGGATATCATTTCACCATTTCCCGATAAGCCGTTGATTGATGTCACTGATGAGATGGTCCGGCAGGGATATACAGTTAAGAAAATGTTTGAAATTTCTGATGAGTTTTTCACATCGTTGAACCTTAAGAAACTTCCACAGTAAGAGAAGCTTCAAGCTCCACTTGAATATTTCTAATCAGTTGATTAACCATTTTCAGAAAATTCTGGGAGAAGAGCATCATTGAAAAACCCGAAGATGGTCGTGATCTAATCTGCCATGCTAGCGCTTGGGACTTTTACCTTATCGATGATGTTCGCATCAAGCAGTGTACACGAGTAACGCAAGAACAGCTTTTCACTGTCCATCACGAGCAAGGACATATTCAGTACTTTTTACAATATCAACATCTCCCACATGTCTACCGGACTGGAGCCAATCCAGGATTCCATGAAGCTGTTGGTGATGTGTTGGCTTTGTCCGTATCCACACCAAGGCATTTGAAAAAAATTGGCCTTCTCAAGGACTACACCGAGGATGAGGAAGCCAGAATTAACAAGTTATTCTTGACGGCCTTAGATAAGATCGTATTCCTTCCGTTTGCCTTCACTATGGACAAATATCGATGGGCGCTGTTCCGTGGACAGGTCAAAAATGAGAATTGGAACTGTGCCTTTTGGAAACTAAGGGAAGACTACTCTGGCATTGAACCTCCGATTGTGAGGAGTGAGAAGGACTTTGATGCGCCCGCTAAGTATCATGTCTCTGCTGATGTGGAATATTTGAGATACCTCGTTTCCTTCATTATTCAATTCCAATTTTACAAATCAGCATGTGAGAAGGCTGGACAATATGATCCGAAAAATCCTGAATTGGCATTGGATGATTGTGACTTCTATGGAAGCGCTGAGGCTGGCAAGGCTTTTGAGTGAGTTGCGTTACTAAATCTAAAAACATTTGTATTTCATGCAAGTGTTTTTTTAGGGCTATGCTGTCGATGGGTGCTTCGAGACCATGGCCCGATGCAATGGAAGCTTTCACTGGAGAGCGTAAAATGAGCGGCAAGGCCATAGCCGAATATTTCGAGCCATTGAGAATTTGGTTGAAAGAAGAGAATAGCAAGAACAACGTTTACGTTGGATGGACAAAGTCAGAGAGTAAGTAAATAAGATCCATGCATTTAAGAACATATAACATTGGGGGCGTTTCTATTTTAGAATGTGTGCCATAAGATTTCCGGAGGCTGAAAGGATCGCAACCTAAGCATCGTGCGATTTATTCGAAAATGTTAATTGGAAAAATGTTTTTTGTAATGAATAAAACCATGACTTTCAGTGGAAAATTTTCTTGACTTTCTTTCAAAAAATCACGATATTGTTGATGGTTAGATAAGAGGGAAGTTGACGCTAAGGAAGTCGCCAGAATGTCTAAACAATATTATTCCAGCAAAAAATAGTCCTTAATAAAGGAAATCTGTGTATATCTGAGTTTTAGAATTAGTCAGTAACGCATTTGCCTAATAAGATGTTCATTTATTAGGTAATGAATTATTTCAGTAAGTTTCCGATATTTTCATAACTAACCGCCGTCAACAGAGGCTAATTATGATGGGAACAAGAATGTCAAAACTCCAAACTCCTCTGCCTCTGACAATGAAGTGAACATTTCTCAAAGTTTTTCCCCGATCCCTTGGATAAGGAACAGGAAGTCGTCGTTGAATCATAAACGCAATAAAAACAATCTTTTCATTGCATTTTAAAAGAGCTTATGAGCCTAGATATGGTTCAATCTAGATTGCCCAGCTAACAGCAGCTTCGTATCATTAAAAGACCCACAAAATATTATTGCTAAGGTTTTAAAATAAATTAATAGTAGCAGAAAGATTAGATAAGTCTGTCATACTCATTTGTAACTTTCCTTACCACCGATTTTCATAATACAATAAAATTATAAATTAAGTCGGTAAGTCTAGTATCTTAAAAAACCGCAATTACATCTTCGATAAGATTTGATTGCCTATATCTTAGTATAGCGCCGCAGCCTTCCACTGGTCACTTAAACACTAGAACAGTCATTTCGAAAGTAGTCTTGTCCACAAGCGGTCTTAAAATCAATTTGGTCATGAAATTGATACTCCTACTTTTAGGAACTTTGGCTGTAAGTAGGCTGATTATAAATCTTTCCAAACTAACACGCTTGTATTTTTTGTAGCTTTGCCATGGAAGAAACGTTAAGCTTTCCCGATCTGAAGAAGATGCAAAGGTGTATCTAGAAAACCTTAACGTCGAACTAAACAATAAGATAAATATTCAAACCGAGGCCGAATGGGCTTATGGTTCAAATATCACCGATGAAAATGAGAGAATTCGTAATGAAATATCCGCTGAAACCGCAAAGTTTATGAAACAAGTTTCAGAAGAGCTGAAAGCTTTCGAATGGCAAAATTTCAAAGATGAGGATCTATATAGACAGTTTAAAAAGTTAGCCAATCTAGGTTATGCAGCTCTGCCAGAGGAGGATTATGAGGATCTTTTAAACACGCTTTCTACAATGGAGTCCAACTATGCTAAGGTCAGGGTTTGCAACTTCATTGACAGGATGAACTGCGACATGCAATTGGAGCCAGAATTGACGGAAATTTTGACAACCAGTCGAAATCCAGAGGAGCTGAAGTACTATTGGAAAATGTGGTACGATAAGGCGGGCACACCGGTAAAAGATAGCTTCAAACGATATGTTGAACTCAATACTAAAGCCGCAAAGCTTAATGGTATGTATCTATAATATAGTATATATCAACAAGTGTAAGACTGTCTAGCCTTTTCTCTTCCAAAGACTTCACTTCTGGTGCTGAGGTTTGGTTGGATGAGTATGAAGACGAAACTATAGAGCAGCAGTTGGAAGATATCTACGCCGAGATCCGACCACTTTATGAGCAAATCCATGGGTACGTCCGTTGGCGTTTAAGGCAACAGTACGGTGATAAAGTGGTGTCCGAAAAAGGACCAATTCCAATGCACTTACTTGGAAACATGTGGGCTCAAACTTGGGGTGAAATCGGAAGCATTGTTTCTCCCTTCCCAGAAAAACCATCTGTCGACGTGACCGAAGAAATGAACAAGCAAGGATACACTGCTCAGAAAATGTTCGAAATGGCTGATGATTTTTTCATTTCAATGGGCTTGAAAGAATTACCACAGTAAGCTTATTGCAGAACTTACCTCTACCATTTGTTAATTAAATGCATTCGTTTAGGGCCTTCTGGGACAAAAGTATCATTGAAAAGCCAAACGATGGCCGTGATCTGGTTTGCCATGCTAGTGCTTGGGACTTCTACCTCGTCGACGATGTTCGTATAAAACAGTGCACACGAGTTACACAAGATCAACTATTTACTGTTCATCATGAACAAGGACACATCCAATACTTTTTGCAGTATCAACATCTTCCACATGTGTATCGAACTGGAGCTAACCCTGGTTTCCATGAGGCTGTTGGTGATGTTCTGTCTCTATCGGTATCTACCCCAAGACATTTAGAAAGTATCGGTTTGCTCAAGGACTACCAATTGGATGAAGAGGCTAGGATTAACAAGCTTTTCGTTACGGCATTGGATAAGATTGCTTTTATACCTTTTGCCTTCACTATGGACAAATATCGTTGGTCTCTATTCCGAGGTGAAGTCAAGCCGGAGAATTGGAACTGTGCTTTCTGGAAACTCAGGGAGGACTACTCTGGCATCGAGCCACCAGTTGTAAGGAGCGAAAAGGACTTCGATGCTCCTGCTAAGTATCATGTCTCTGCTGATGTTGAATATTTGAGATATCTTGTATCCTTCATTATTCAATTCCAATTTTACAAATCAGCATGTGAGAAGGCTGGACAATATGATCCAAAAAATCCTGATTTGCCATTGGATAATTGTGACATTTATGGAAGCCTTGAGGCTGGCAAAGCGTTTGAGTAAGTTTAAACCAAATTTAATGAAATATGTTTGGTAACGTGCAATTTTTGTCATTTTAGGGCAATGTTGTCAATGGGGGCATCAAAACCATGGCCCGATGCAATGGAAGCCTTTAATGGAGAGCGCATTATGAGTGGTAAAGCCATAGCTGAATATTTTGAACCTCTAAGAGTTTGGCTTGAGGCAGAAAACATCAAGAATAAGGTTTATATTGGATGGACCAAGTCGGACAGTAAGTTAATGCATTGTTTCCTCTAAGACAAACAACTTGAATTAAAATTGTATAATTTTTTAGAATGCATCTCGTAGGGCATGGGGTCGAGTGGAGCTATTGAAATTAAATAAAAGTATTGTCAAAAAAGTCAATCAATAAATTTATTTTAAATGATTTGTTCTAATTTCTGTTTTGGGAAAAGTCACTCTTTTTTTGAACAAGAATTTTTTATGGACTCGTTCAACTTAATTGGTGCTTTACAATTTAAAACTGCATTTGAAAAAAGACTCAGATTAATATGCTGATGTTGACGAGGTATTTCGATGAGCATATACCAAAATGATACGTGATATTTAATCCATTTAATGGAAGGGCCATCATGACCAAAATCCTCACTTATAAGCAAAGAGCTTCATAAATACAAAGTCATAAAATGACTCACTTATGAAGTTAAAAATACGTTTTTTTGATAAGATAATAGAGAAAGCAGTTTTGACATCTTAAGCGATTGCTTATCCCAATCTTATCCGTTACCTTTTTAAAAAATAAAATAATAAATTCTTACACTGGTTTAATCTACCAGGCGATAAGCCCAATATTACGGAACAATAGTCCAACTCTATGATAAGATCTCTCCGATAGAATTCGACATCGTCTTGGACTTGATTTCGACGGTTCGAGCAGCCATTCCAAAGTAAGTGTTCTTCCTGGTAAGACCGCTCAATCAGAGAGTGTTTTATTGAAAGTGATAATGAGGTTGTTCCTCTTTCTTGTATGGGCTGTTGCAGTGAGTTTCAAGACATGGAAAATTTCATAAGTAACTTTTTCTAAAAAAATTTATTCGTAGCTTTGCCATGGTAGAAATGTCAAGTTATCCCGTTCTGAGCAAGATGCCAGGGAATATATTGAAAATCTAAACGTAGAGCTTAACGAGAAAATTAATTTAGAAACTGAAGCCGCATGGGCTTATGCCTCAAATATCACCGATGAGAATGAAAAAATTCGAAATGATGTTTCTGCAGACACAGCGAGGTTTATGAAAGAGGTCTCCGCAGATATGCAACAATTTGATTGGCAAAATTTCCAAGATGAGGATTTGCATAGACAATTCAAGAAGTTGGCTAAACTAGGATATGCTGCTTTGCCAGAAGAAGACTATGACGAACTTCTGACTACGCTCTCCAAAATGGAGTCCAATTATGCCAAAGTAAGAGTATGCAGCTATATTGATCGAATGACTTGCGATATGCAATTGGAACCAGAATTGACAGAAATCTTGACCAGCAGTCGTGATCCTGAAGAGCTGAAATATTATTGGAAAATGTGGTATGATAAGGCGGGAACACCGGTCAGAGATAGCTTTGAACGGTAAGTTGAGCTAAATTTAAAGGCTGCAAAGCTAAACAGTAAGTTCTTAATATTACTACGACATATTAAATTTAAGCGAGCTTGCTTAAAGATTTTACCTCTGGCGCTGAGGTTTGGCTGGATGAGTACGAGGACGAAACTATAGAAGAGCAGTTGGAGAATATCTACGCTGAGATCCGACCCCTTTACGAACAGATCCATGGTTATGTCCGGTGGCGTTTAAGGCAACAGTACGGCGATAAAGTGGTATCCGAGAAAGGACCAATTCCAATGCACCTACTTGGAAACATGTGGGCTCAGACTTGGGGTGAAATTGGAAGTCTTGTTTCCCCTTTTCCAGATAAGCCGTCTGTTGATGTAACAGAGGAAATGAATAAACAAGGTTATACGGCACACAAGATGTTTGAGATGGCAGATGACTTCTTTGTTTCAATGGGTTTGAAAAAATTACCACAGTAAGCTTGTAATATGATTCTACAAAACGTTGTTTTTAATAATTTTATTGTCTTAAGGACTTTCTGGGACAAGAGTATCATTGAGAAGCCTGCTGATGGTCGGGATCTGATTTGCCATGCAAGTGCTTGGGATTTCTTCGTAACTGACGATGTTCGCATCAAGCAATGCACGCGCGTTACTCAAGATCAGTTCTTTGTCGTTCATCATGAACAAGGACACATCCAGTATTACTTGCAGTATCAACATCTTCCGCATGTTTATCGAACTGGTGCTAATCCGGGATTCCACGAAGCCGTGGGAGACGTCCTATCCTTGTCAGTATCTACTCCCAGTCATTTAGAAAAAATAGGACTCCTAAAGAACTTCGAATTGGACGAAGAGGCCAGATTGAACAAATTGTTTTTAACTGCATTGGATAAAATCGTTTTCATACCCTTTGCCTTTACCATGGACAAGTATCGTTGGTCTCTATTCCGTGGGGAAGTCAAGCCTGAGAATTGGAACTGCGCCTTCTGGAAACTAAGAGCAGACTACTCTGGCATTGAACCTCCCATTATGAGGAGCGAGAAGGACTTTGATGCGCCCGCTAAATATCATGTCTCGGCTGATGTGGAATATTTGAGATACCTCGTTTCTTTCATCATTCAATTCCAATTTTATAAGTCAGCCTGTGAGAAGGCTGGACAATATGACCCAACAAACCCAGAACTACCATTGGACAATTGCGACATTTATCAAAGCGCTGAAGCTGGCAAGGCATTTGAGTAAGTTTCAACTCAAGATTTTTGACATTGTTGGAAATATGACGTTTGTCCTTTCGTAGGGCTATGTTATCAATGGGCGCCTCGAAACCATGGCCCGATGCAATGGAAGCTTTTAACGGAGAGCGCGTGATGAGTGGAAAGGCTATAGCTGAATATTTTGAGCCCTTAAGGATTTGGTTAGAGGAAGAGAATAAAAAGAATAACGTATACATTGGATGGACTAAGTCTAACAGTAAGATTAATTCGTTGCTGTGAAGCATGAAAATTAAATTTTGAATTCATTTCAGAATGCATCTAACAAACGTGGGTGTCGGGAGGATCAATGCAATATGAAGTAACAAAAAATTAACCAAAATATTGTTTTTAAAAACTTGTTTTAATAAAGACGATTAAACCCAAGTTTATTTTCTTTCCTATGACTTGTGAATAAAATCTATAACAGTAAGATGAAGTGTTCCTGTATAACCCAAATCTTTTGCAATTGCACGTGCATATTGTTTTAAATATTTGTACTCTTTCGGGAGACGGGACCTTGCTCTAACTCTTATTCGAATTCTGTTTTCTCACAAACGACGAGTGCCGAACCGATAGATTCCCGACTCCGAAAAGACATCAAACTATGATCAAGATAGAATAATAGTGTACGATTAGCTCGGCTCTATATCTCCCATGTCTTAAAACAATTATAGAGGTACATACCCGCTTATTGTCACTTAGAAGGTCCTATTTGGGGGTATTGGATGAACGTCTGAAGCGGTCCGAACTCCGGACAGGCAGATCGATAAAAGATGTTATTTACTTGCTGCGTAAAGCCCTTATCCAATTCATATACTTCACCGACGCATATGACGCCGTTGTATCCTATCGAAGTCCGGAAACTCGCTTTGAAAAATGCAGTTTGGACAACTGGCTTGCTAATCGTTCCTTTCGATTACTATCTTGGACAGGAACGACATATATACATACACTCTCATTGCGGGTCATCAAGGAGTTTATCTTCCTCGGAATTAACTCTACAAACGACATTTTCATAGAGTTCCGATGACGACTCGTTCCAAGCAATCGAGGCTGTTTCGAATCAGATCATAACTTTTTATTCGAAAGACAAGAGTTATGCTTTACGAAACTCTCATACTGGTAGTTTATATGGAACTGGGAAGACGGTGGGATGGGGAGACAAAACCGTGAACCCTTAGAATCGTGCAGTGCAGTATTGAAACATCGAGTTCACAAAAATACGAGTAGGTGGATTGGATCGATTGTTCGGTCCCAGTTTCAAATCTCAGATTTTTTATCTTTTTATGAAATCTGGTCCAGCCATCAAGCTGATGAGGCAATCGTGGATGCTTGTCTTACCAACTGCCCGAGATTCTGCAGTATAGAAAGTAGATCAGGCTCAGATCTAACAAGTATGGATAGCCTGATAAGTTTAGCAAGAAAATAGCCTTTGGAGTCCATAAACCTCAATTTTAAGTGTTCGCATGGTAGAATGATTATCCGTTGTGATTTCATTGATAAGGACTTCCGCGGCAAAGTCATATTTTTAATTTTAAACAAATACGCTATGAAGTGTTTGCGGGACAAATACTAGTAATAAATCAGTTGTTTTTATTGTCCCGCATTATGGGTTGACAACAACTTGTTTACTTTGTTGATTTCAAGATTGATTTGAAGTAATCAAAGAAAGATAAAAATATATTAAATCTACTGTTTTGTACATTTCTGAAAACCACAAGAAGCCTAATCTTCGTATCTGTTTCCTTTTTTTTCCAAAAAGAATATAAATCAAGTAATTTTGTTCGAATAGTCGCGAAAAACGAGTGTTATCTTTAAAAATAAATCGACAGATGATAAGATTGTTCTCTTCGATATATCTTCAAAGTTTCGAAAAGCGATTTTGGATGTAGAAAGTGTCATTTGCGATTTGGTTTCCTTCAGTATCGGTTTTAAGTTGGAATCGCACATGATTTTTTGAAAAAAAAATGAAGTTGTTTTTGCTTCTCGTAGGAGCTGTCGTAGTAAGTTGTCAAAGATTTTAGCAGCTGAATATTTAATAATAGTTTATTTTGCCATTAGCTTTGTAGCGGTCGCAATGTGAGGCTGTCTCGTTCGGAAGATGATGCAGTAATTTACCTTGCAAATCTCAACGTTGAACTCAATCAAAAAGTGAATATTCAAACCGAGGCTGAGTGGGCCTATGGTTCCAATATCACAGACGAGAATGAAAGGGTTCGCAATGAAGTGTCCGCCGATACAGCTAAGTTCATGAAGCAAGTCGCTTCAGATTTGCAGCAATTTGATTGGCAAAATTTCCAAGATCAAGACTTACGCAGACAGTTTAAGAAGTTGGCCAAGTTGGGTTATGCCGCCCTATCCGAGGACGACTATGATGAACTTTTGAGCACACTCTCTGTGATGGAGTCCAACTATGCGAAGGTCAGGGTTTGTAGTTTTATTGACAGAATGAATTGTGACATGCAATTGGAACCGGAATTGACGGAAATTTTGGCAACTAGTCGAAACCCAGAGGAGCTGAAGTATTATTGGAAAATGTGGTATGACAGGGCGGGCACACCGGTTAGAGACAGCTTTGAGCGCTACGTGGAGCTGAACACGAAGGCGGCAAAGCTAAACAGTGAGTATGAGTGACTGTGATTGAGCAGATTAATGTGTCAGTTTTGGGGTATAGATTTTACCTCTGGAGCTGAGCTATGGTTGGACGAGTATGAAGACGAAACCATAGAACAACAGTTGGAAGACATCTATGCTGAGATACGTCCACTTTATGAGCAAATCCATGGGTACGTCCGCTGGCGTTTAAGGCAACAGTACGGTGATAAAGTTGTATCCGAAAAAGGACCAATTCCAATGCACTTACTTGGCAATATGTGGGCTCAGAAATGGGGGGAAATAGCGAGTTCGATTTCTCCATTTCCAGATAAGCCTTTGGTCGATGTGACAGAAGAGATGATTCGGCAAGGATACGATGCAAAGAAAATGTTCGAAATGGCCGATGAGTTCTTCGTCTCACTCAACTTGAAAAAGTTGCCACAGTAAGTATGACCGATGGCGTCATTCTGTTGGATTTTCCAAAACAAAAATTTTGATGTTTTGTTTAGGATATTCTGGGATAAGAGTA
This sequence comes from Orthonevra nobilis, assembly GCA_963555765.1. Classification (NCBI taxonomy): domain Eukaryota; kingdom Metazoa; phylum Arthropoda; class Insecta; order Diptera; family Syrphidae; genus Orthonevra; species Orthonevra nobilis. The sequence goes on along the minus strand of OY743226.1, from coordinate 78,184,043 downwards.
TCATTGAAAAGCCTGCTGATGGGCGTGATCTTGTTTGTCACGCGAGTGCCTGGGACTTTTTCTTGATTGATGATGTTCGCATTAAGCAATGTACACGAGTGACACAGACTCAGCTATTTACGGTTCATCACGAACAAGGACATATTCAATACTTTTTGCAGTATCAACATCTTCCACATGTGTACCGAACTGGAGCTAATCCAGGATTCCACGAAGCTGTTGGTGATGTCTTATCGTTATCAGTATCTACTCCAAGGCATTTAGAGAAGATTGGTTTGTTGAAAGACTACGAAATGGACGAAGATGCCAGGATCAATAAGTTATTCTTAACCGCTCTTGATAAGATAGTGTTCATTCCATTCGCATTCACAATGGACAAATATCGTTGGTCCTTGTTTCGAGGGGAAGTGAAGCCGGAGAATTGGAATTGTGCTTTTTGGAAGCTAAGGGAAGATTACTCTGGCATTGAGCCACCAGTTGTAAGAAGTGAAAAGGATTTCGATGCACCTGCTAAGTATCATGTCTCTGCTGACGTCGAGTATTTAAGATACCTAGTGTCCTTTATTATTCAATTCCAATTTTATAAGTCAGCATGTGAAAAAGCTGGCCAATATGACCCAACCAATCTCGAGCTTCCCTTGGATAATTGCGATATTTATGGAAGTGCTGAGGCTGGCAAGGCGTTTGAGTAAGTTTCAACTCAAGACTTTTTGACATTGTTGAAAAAATGTCCTTTATCTATCCGTAGGGCAATGTTATCAATTGGCGCCTCCAAGCCATGGCCCGATGCAATGGAAGCTTTCAACGGAGAGCGAAAAATGAGTGGTAAAGCCATTGCCGAGTACTTCGAACCCTTAAGAGTTTGGTTGGAAGCAGAAAATAACAAGAACAAAGTACACATAGGATGGACCAAGTCTGATAGTAAGTTTAAACTTTTTCGCTTAAGCGATTTGTTCTCAGTTTTAATTTTACTTTCAGAATGTGTTTCATAGGATTTTGCCAAGCTCATAATTTATCAGAAATAAATTCAAAATTAAATACATGTTTGTTTCTTTTTTTCTCTCATTCGTTGACAAGGCCGTTCAAAATAAGGTCAAGTTTAGCGTCGAATGTTTAGCTATGTCTTTTCTTATACGATAAACATTTTTTGATGAAAAAAAAAATGTGTTGATTTTATTTACTCAAATGGTTCCCGAAGTCAAAAAGTATATGACCATTGCACTCGAGTGACCTACTTAACTATAACAACTATACTACACCTAGGCCAAAACTGAAAGACATTATACAAAACAACTCATATTACACATTTCCACTTGCTCCAAATAACGTCATCAAAAACGCTATTCACTTTCAACAAGATCAGGTATATGGCTATGATAGCAAAGAGCAGTGGAAGAAGAAATGTGCAGTGGTTTTACGCAATAAATTATTCCTCCTAATATCAATGCACTCGACAAGTTCAAGTTGAACGAACTCCAGCGTAGTTTGCTGCAAAAATAGACAAGCCGGTGTGTCAACATACTAATACTCGAGGTCCGCACTTTCTAGCTATCGACTTAAGACCATCAATTATCACTCCATAAATACCACCGCTTTCTATGGACTCATGCATTTGTTTACATTGATTTTCTCCACACCCAAGCTGCACATGTTTGGTGGCAGAAAGGCAGCAAGAGCCTTATGACTGGCTCAAAAGCTACGAGTAAACTGTGTCATTGCGACACGACGGCGCGCGACTCGATTAAACTACCTGTGGTCGGAGCACCATGCTCTCATAAGTATCTTTTGTTCCATATTAAACGCAAAAGATACGTTCGCTACAGAAAACTTGTCCAAACTGCCAGCCAGCCCTCCACTGACTTGTTGGCAATTGGTAGCAAAGTCATCACAGGTTTGTAAAAGCCCCAGTCTGTGTTAAACCATTCGCGCGTGAGGTAACAATTTTGAACTGGCTTCCTACCGATAGCAACAGATTCTTCGTCTGCTTACTTTCGAAAGTGGTTTGCAACGAGCGCGAGGTGCGTTGTGTACGACAAGTTTGTTTAAACACTTTACCGGCACTTGGCCAAAAAAAACTTTCCATTCTCTTGAGATATTACCTCTGCTCATCGATAAATATTTTTTTTTTATCTTTTCATTGGTTTCTGATTTGTGGAAGTAAAAGTTGTGCGAAAAAAAAACTGGTTTTGTAAAGCTTTTGTTTCTATTAACTTACTTTTTAAAACATAGACGAGTATACTTGTACCTATTCAAAAGAATTATGCACTGGCCGAGTGACTTTAACCTTGGAATCCGATTTCTTTTCAAAATTCATCCGATGATGATGCTGCTTTGATGAGTGAATAAACAAATGTATCTATTCTCCAAACAAATGTGATTAGGGAATAAAACCCGTTCCACAGCAAGCTTATCCTTGAACTCTAAGGTGATAACACAGAGAACTTGACTCGTTTTCAGTGTTTTGAGTGAGATTTTGAGTGAATATCTGGCATAGATGAATTTGAGATTTACTATTTAAAACCTGCAACTTGGGTCAGCGCATAGAGAGTGTTGAAAACATTGGTGTAAGTGCAAGGTCGGAAGTGTATCGGTTTGAATATTACGCACCGTCCAGGTAGACATTGTGACTTCTCTGGTCAAGGACAGATATTTGCATATACCGTTGGATTGGTTTTTTGTTGTACTGGCCAATTAACATTTTATTTTGGTGTTTGAGGTTGGGCACGGCATCGCGTCGGTTGAAAAATTTCGAAACACAAACACTGTAAAGAGTATCTACAATTTTTTTTTTATTCGAATTTTATCTTTCGAGGTTATTTGAGGAAATGAAAGTTAATCCAAGTGCCAAGACTGAGATGATCACCATTTGAATGTGAGATGAGGTTGACCGAATTAGATTACCATGATGTGTGACAATAGGAATAAAGAAAATCAGTTGATGTGTCACTGAGTTTGTGTGACTGTGTCAAATTTGAAGTGTGCGTGGTTCCTGTGTTTCTGGGCGCCTGGTGATCTGGCCGGATTTTATGCAATATCGGCCAGATATCTGCAGTTCTGGTTTCTTTTTTGTTTACTTTGCCGTTCAAGTTTTGAACCATATTTTTGCCTGGCGTGCTATATCAAAGCGTGGTTGGGATGCTTGTTACTTTTCCTGCGTTTCTGGGCGCCTGGTGATCTGGTCGGATTTTATGCAACATCCCCTTGTTTTTGTTTACTTTGCCGTTCAAGTTTTGAACCAGATTTCTGCCTGGCTGCGATATTAAATCGTGGTTGGGATTCTTGTTACTTTTCCAGCGTTTCTGGGCGCCTGGAGATCTGGCCGGATTTTATGCAATATCGGCTTGTTTTTGTTTACTTTGCCGTTCAAGTTTTGAACCAGATTTCTGCCTGGCGTGCTATATCAAACCGTGGTTGGGATGCTTGTTACTTTTCCTGTGTTTCTGGGCGCCTGGTGATCTGGCCGGATTTTATGCAACATCCCTTTGTTTTTGTTTACTTTGCCGTTCAAGTTTTGAACCATATTTTTGCCTGGCGTGCTTTATCAAAGCGTGGTTGGGATGCTTGTTACTTTTCCTGCGTTTCTGGGCGCCTGGTGATCTGGTCGGATTTTATGCAACATCCTCTTGTTTTTGTTTACTTTGCCGTTCAAGTTTTGAACCAGATTTCTGCCTGGCGTGCGATATTAAATCGTGGTTGGGATGCTTGTTACTTTTCCTGCGTTTCTAGGCGCCTGGTGATCTGGCCGGATTTTATGCAATATCGGCTTGTTTTTGTTTACTTTGCCGTTCAAGTTTTGAACCAGATTTCTGCCTGGGGTGCGATATTAGAGCGTGGTTGCGATGCTTGTTACTTTTCCTGCGTTTCTGGGCGCCTGGTGATCTGGCCGGATTTTATGCAATATCGGCTTGTTTTTGTTTACTTTGCCGTTCAAGTTTTGAACCAGATTTCTGCCTGGCGTGCTATATCAAACCGTGGTTGGGATGCTTGTTACTTTTCCTGTGTTTCTGGGCGCCTGGTGATCTGGCCGGATTTTAAGCAATATCGGCCAGATATCTGCAGTTCTGGTTTCGTTTTTGTTTACTTTGCCTTTCAAGTTTTGAACCAGGTTTCCGCCTGGCGTGCGATATTAAAGCGTGGTTGGGATGCTTGTTACTTTTTCTGTGTTTCTGGGCGCTTGGTGATCTGGCCGGATCTAATGAAATATCGGCCAGATATCTGCAGTTCTGGTTTCGTTTTTGTTTGCTTTGCCGTTCATGTTTTGAACCAGGTCTCCGCCTTGCGTGCGATATTAAAGCGTGGTTGAGATGCTTGTTACTTTTCCTGCGTTTCTGGGCGCCTGGTGAACTGGCCAGATTTTATGCAATATCGGCTCATCTTTGTTTACTTTGCCGTTCTATTTTTTTAACAAGGTTTCCGCCTGGCGTGCGATATTAAAGCTTGGTAGGGATGCTTGTTACTTTTCCTGCGTTTCTGGGCGCCTGGAGATCTGGCCGGATTTTATGCAATATCGGCTTGTTTTTGTTTACTTTGCCGTTCAAGTTTTGAACCAGATTTCTGCCTGGCTGCTATATTAAATCGTGGTTGGGATGCTTGTTACTTTTCCTGCGTTTCTGGGCGCCTGGTGATCTGGTCGGATTTTATGCAACATCCTCTTGTTTTTGTTTACTTTGCCGTTCAAGTTTTGAACCATATTTTTGCCTGGCGTGCTATATCCAAGCGTGGTTGGGATGCTTGTTACTTTTCCTGCGTTTCTGGGCGCCTGGTGCTCTGGTCGGATTTTATGCAACATCCTCTTGTTTTTGTTTACTTTGCCGTTCAAGTTTTGAACCAGATTTCTGCCTGGCGTGCGATATTAAATCGTGGTTGGGATGCTTGTTACTTTTCCTGCGTTTCTGGGCGCCTGGTGATCTGGCCGGATTTTATGCAATATCGGCTTGTTTTTGTTCACTTTGCCGTTCAAGTTTTGAACCAGATTTCTGCCTGGGGTGCGATATTAGAGCGTGGTTGCGATGCTTATTACTTTTCCTGCGTTTCTGGGCGCCTGGTGATCTGGCCGGATTTTATGCAATATCGGCTTGTTTTTGTTTACTTTACCGTTCAAGTTTTGAACCAGATTTCTGCCTGGCGTGCTATATCAAACCGTGGTTGGGATGCTTGTTACTTTTCCTGTGTTTCTGGGCGCCTGGTGATCTGGCCGGATTTTTTGCAATATCGGCCAGATATCTGCAGTTTTGGTTTCGTTTTTGTTTACTTTGCCTTTCAAGTTTTGAACCAGGTTTCCGCCTGGCGTGCGATATTAAAGCGTGGTTGGGATGCTTGTTACTTTTCCTGTGTTTCTGGGCGCTTGGTGATCTGGCCGGATCTTATGAAATATCGGCCAGATATCTGCAGTTCTGGTTTCGTTTTTGTTTACTTTGCCGTTCATGTTTTGAACCAGGTCTCCGCCTGGCGTGCGATATTAAAGCGTGGTTGAGATGCTTGTTACTTTTCCTGTGTATCTGGGTGCTTGGTGATCTGGCCGGATCTTATGAAATATCGGCCAGATATCTGCAGTTCTGGTTTCGTTTTTGTTTACTTTGCCGTTCATGTTTTGAACCAGGTCTCCGCCTGGCGTGCGATATTAAAGCGTGGTTGGGATGCTTGTTACTTTTCCTGCGTTTCTGGGCGCCTGGTGAACTGGCCAGATTTTATGCAATACCGGCTCATCCTTGTTTACTTTGCCGTTCTATTTTTTAACCAGGTTTCCGCCTGGCGTGCGATATTAAAGCGTGGTTGGGATGCTTGTAACTTTTCCTGTGTTTCTGGGCGCCTGGTGATCTGGCCGGATTTTATGCAATATCGGCCAGATATCTGCAGTTCTGGTTTCGTTTTTGTTTACTTTGCCGTTCAAGTTTTGAACCATATTTTTGCCTGGCGTGCTATATCAAAGCGTGGTTGGGATGCTTGTTACTTTTCCTGTGTTTCTGGGCGCCTGGTGATCTGGCCGGATTTTATGCAACATCCTCTTGTTTTTGTTTACTTTGCCGTTCAAGTTTTGAACCAGATTTCTGCCTGGCGTGCGATATTAAATCGTGGTTGGGATGCTTGTTACTTTTCCTGCGTTTCTGGTCGCCTGGTGATCTGGCCGGATTTTATGCAATATCGGCTTGTTTTTGTTGCCCTTAAACTATGGGCATATATAAAACAACTTACTTTTTATTCAAATTTAATAGAACGATGGTTTTTAGAACAAAATATTTTCGTCAAAACAACAATAACATACACTGCCGTTCATTTGTTTCCGGAGAGAACATTTTGTCAGAAAAAATCGTACTTAGTTGTTTGCCTTTTTCATTTGAGTAATAAAAATAGAACTGGACCTGTTTTTCTTCGAAAAATCTACCTCGAACTTGCACCTAGTTGGCCTTCTTTTAATAAATTTTTTTATAGTTCTCATTTGAGCTGCAGGCAACTACAGGAACCAGGCTGAGTCTGAGTTCTGATGAAGATTTTTTGTTCTTCTTGATCCATGTCTCCGTTACAAAGCTTTAAAGAATGTTTTGGATCAGATCTCCAAGGCTGGCGGAAGCTAAAATTTCCTGATCTCAGACCCACATGCTTACTGTTGGAACTACACATGTCCATTTGATTATTGACCAATCTATTTCCAATTCTGGCTCTCTTGTGACCAATTTTGCCGCTTGACTTATTGGAACTTTAAGATGTCGATGTCTTTTCCTTACAAAAGTGATTCGATAATTCATTCCAGCGATATATGGCATCTCAACATGGGGTATTTTAAGTTTGTTTGCAATAGGTCAGCTCAATAGCTGAGTAAATTAAAAATATAATCGTTTTAGGACTACCTGGCGGCGCGGCGGATACTTTTTTGTCCGAAAAATCATGCAAATTTAATTTTCTTCTTGAACTTCGAAAATACGACCGCCTTTTTTGAGTTGCAAAAACCTTACCTGTTGAACGTTACATGCAAAACTGACCACAGAAATCTACGTTATAATTTTGTTCAAGTGATTTTCCTCGACATATGTATTGAATCAAATCATTTAAGCTACGACGAAATTACTTGCCTTTTCAATTCAATTAAGAAGGCAACAACTCATCCTTTTTACCTATGAAGATCGTCATTGGCGACTCTGTCGGCTGAGAAGTCATGTTTTAAGAAATGTCAAGGCTCTACGTATATAGCCAGGTATATTCAAATCATTTTGATCACAGCCTTTTTTGTTTGTGATACTTAACTAATACTGCCCCTATTTCCACAACTTTCAAAACTGAAAATAATAATATAAATATTTAAATACGTTTGGTTTTTCAAGCAACAAAACATTTTGACATAATAAAACTAGCTTCTTTATAACTTACTGCATTTTCATGCGGCCTAAACCACATTATATTTTTTTTATATGAATCTTGTTTCGCATATTTTCTTTAGCGATTCATGGCATGGCAGGTAGTTTTGAGGTTTGAGCTGTATTCGAACCCTGAGCTTCAAATTCGATTCTCGAATGTTGGTTGTTTGTTTCTACGATTAAAAGCATTAAAAATTACTCAGCAAGTAAAAAGTAAAACCACAATCATATATCAATCTTGTCAATTTTTGTATTATATCAAATTATCTTGTTTATTTTCATCATTCAGTTCGTTCTCTTTTACATCCGTTCCTACATAAAATATACCAATTGTTGCAAAATTGAAAGTTCCAAGAGAATCATCATGACTCTATTATTAGAAGTCAAATTCAACAATAGAGCAATTTTGCATCTAGCAAGACCAACTCAATTGTTTAGAATAATCCACCATAATTGACTTTAGATACATTCGTGTCCACTGATTGTGCTCAAGTCATTATTTTCAGCTTAAGGCAGAGATAATCTGTCAGAAATATAACAAACATCTTTTGTAATTAAATCTCTAACCAAGTTAGTTATTGTTGTGACACAGATTTATTAGAAAAAAATATTGTTTGTTTAATGACCTTAACCTCAACTCATAACAGGTTAAATCGAGTATAATTAAAGCTAGAAATGTGACTCGGAATCTTGAGTTGTTTTTATAATAACATGTCGAATGACCAATGGGTTAATGGCTCAAGATTTGCAGATTCATTCCTTAATTATATGTCGAGCTTTCCTCGCGAATGACATACTCAAACTCATTATAGATGCATTTTTTCTGAAACAAGTAAATATTATCTAATAAATTAAAATAATAAGATTTTTATTATTTCACAGATCCTATGACAAACCTTTTACCATGAATTCCTTGCGATTACTTATATTTGCCGTAAGACTATCCTTTGCAGTGGGAGACCGTGTTTTCGTAGCTAACGTCCTTTACTTATAGGTTCTGGCAATCAGTCCAACCCTTCAAACTACCGAAGTTCCTGACGCCGTGGTTGAAGAGTTCCTTAACGGTGTTAACGAACGATTAGCTCAGTTATACAATAATCAGATAGAATACAGCTGGAGAGAGGAAATCGATGCTGCACAACAGGGAAATGCAAACTCCGAAGACCCTATTTTCGCAACAATGGACTACATTAAGGACCTTGCCCCCAAAGTCTCGAAGCTTAAGAGAGCAAAAATATCCGATGCCAATCTACGCCGGCAGCTTGATCAGGTTCCTGAACCTGGCTACGATGCCCTAGATGACGATTCGCAGATACAGCTTCACGATGTGGTTGCAAATATGAGCGATATTTATAAAAACGTGGGCCTTTGCTCGTATAAGAACCCAACAGTCTGCAATTTGCGGCTGATTCCAGAAGTGCAGGAAATTCTTCAAAGCTCAAAAAATGTCGATGAGATTAAATACTATTGGCTGGAGTGGCGCGATAAGACAGGCTCAAAAACGAAATACTCTTTCCAACGATTCGCTGAGCTATACAAAAAGACTGCTTCCTTAAATGGTTGGGTGAAAATATTTGTTTTCCAAATTTTCTTTTATCCTGATTTCGTTTTCTCTTAGGCTACAATACGGCCTCGGACTTCTGGTTGAAAGACATTGAAGGTGGTAGCACAGAAATCATGGCAGCCTTGGAGAAAATAATGACAGACTTGAGACCACTATTCCTGCAGTTCCATGCGTTTGTCAGATCTGCTCTTAGGCTACGTTATGGACCGGAATTAATAAAACACTCCGAACCATATCCGCAACACTTATCGGAACTTTTCATCGGACTCGCCTATAGTGACATGAATGGTGATTGGAAATTAGATTTGCCCTACCCAGATGTAGGCTTACCAAATATTACCGCTGGACTTATGAAAAAAGGTCTGAAAACCCCATACTCAATTTTTACGACAGCGACTAACTATTATTCCTCAATTGGATTGCCACCGATTCCTCCGTAAGTTTTAATCACATCGTCAAAATGTTCTTTTACGTATTCTTTAATTTAAGATCATTTTGGAAAGAACACGCCAAACCTAAGTCGGATGTAGATGAACGATTAATGACTTGCTGGCATAAGACTTGGAAATTCTATCGGTCAAAGAGAATCAATCTCTCCTATTGTCCGAATGCAGATGAGGAACGCTATACAAACATGTTTGAAGCCCTCTCCGATTTCTATTACTACCAGGCCTACCAAGATCTACCGACCCTCTATCAGGAAGAGCCTTTACCCAATTTTGGCGATGCCATTGGCAAGGTGTTTAGCTTAGCAGCGACTTCACCGAGGTTCTTAGAAAAAATTGGGCTAACAAAACCGGGTTTCGAAACCTACGAGGGCAGGATAAACAGGCTTTATTTACACGTAAGGGAATCTTATCTTCTTGTTTTTGGATTTTAAAAATAAATTTATTCTAGGGTCTTCGAAATGTCTTCTTAATTCCGGTCTTTTATGTATTGGACAAGTACCGTTTGGACGTTTTGGATAATAAAATTAAAAACCTTGACAATTGCGCATATTGGGAACTGACAGAGAGGTACACCGGAGCTCAGTCTCCAGTTCAGCGTAGCCGTACAGAATTCGATGCTCCGTCGAAATTGCTGGTTGAGGTTGATGATCAGTATTCGAGGTTCTTAAAATTAATCATAAATAATTTTCAATTTTTATTGGTTTTGTTTTTCCTTTTCCCAGTCCCATCATGAGTATCATCTTGCAGTTCCAGATATTTAAGAACTTCTGCGAACGAACTGGACAGTATGTCAGAAATGATCCGAACCGTCCATTGGATTTGTGTGATCTTTCTGGGCAGAAGGAGATCGGACGTTGGTTGTTGTAAGTATTTTTTTAACCAGTTTCTGAAAAAAAAATTAACATCCTTAATTTTTCTTAGAGATGCAATGTCCCTGGGTTCGTCGAAGCCCTGGAAAGAAGTCCTTTACACAATGACCGGTGAGAGTGATCTAGACGTGAGTGGTTTCCTAGAGTTCTTTAGCCCACTTTATAGTTGGTTGGATTCGATTAATCGTGAAAACCACGAGGAGATTGGTTGGGTCTCATCGAAACGTATGTAAACATAAATATGCCCAACGAAAATTTGTAAAACTCTATTTTTTTTTTAGAATGTGTTTGAAGAGGCCAAAGTGGGAACCAAATTACCGAACTTCTACCTTCATTAGTTTTAGTCAGAAAAGTTGTACATTTTTAGTGTAATAATTTATTTCATAAGTTATTGTAAAGTTCTTTCTATTTAAATAAATAAATAAAAATGGAAAGCAAGGAACAACTTGGGTTGAAAAAAATTAAAAAGTTTAAAATTCAAAAACGGGGATTTTGAGAATTAATGAAAGCAAATCCTGCACGCGACTGGTTTTGAATGGTAGGAAGGGCTACCTCATGAAATATATCTAAAAAGATGAAGAAAGTTCTCGGCTATCATGTTACCATTCAGACACGGAGTTCAGAAGTAATAGATTCCCACTTCTTTTTGCAGTACAATCGCATAACAGATGACGGTTGGATTCTTTTTCCTCATCGATCTGCAGATTTTGCAAAAGTTGTTTTTGAGTATTCCGAGTTATTTCTATAGGAATATGATCAGTAAATTTACGCGACATGAGTCTTATAATGTTGTGACTTTCTCCATATTAAGTTCGTCAGCTTTCTCGTTTCCGGATACAGCTTACGTCCTTCCGCGCTGATGAGCTTCGATTTTATTCATATTGACAGCTTTAATGGTGCTGATAATGTTGACATTATTTTCACCTATCCTTAAGAAGCCATTGAACAACGTTTCTTCGCTTAAATCACCAATTCCTGTTCCGACACCGTGTTCGTTTCGTCAGTGTTGAAGTCCAACTCTGCAGAGGAGTAGACTGCTTCTTCATCTACTCCTTTCTATCGCGATTTCTGATGTGTAATCTACAACAATTTAAAACTAAAGAGAAATCGACTGAAGTCTGCTTGGTCCCACCTACACAAACTGTTAAGTACATATGAATCTGTAAATCGTTTCTCAATACCATTTGCCTACGTGACACGATCGTTCCTTCCTAATGGATAACAACTAAACTTTCAAAGAGTACTAGCATTGTCAACCACAGCCCGTTACCGATAACTTTCCATATCGGAATAAGTTAATTAGTTTTTGGACATGTGTAAGCCAAATAGATTATCACCGCGCTACCGCGATAATAAGGCATGCAATTTTATTTCCATTTATTTTATTTTTTCTTTTAATTTGTTTAAATAGCACAAAAGTATGCAATGATTTTAATTGATCTTTTATGCAAACTCTCTGATCGGCTTATGATCTTTTTACGAAGCCTAAAAGTAGTTTCACTATTTGGGAGATCCGAATTCAATTCACATGAATTCTTACCAAAAATAGTAAACTTTCATTTTGAATTGCTGTTCCAAAGCTTGGTGGCGTGTGTTGCCAATCAACCCTCTGCAACTCAACGTCTATAGCAATTCTTTATCTTTCTGCAAAGCAATTACAAAAAAACTACTTGTTGAACTGCAGCGGCTGAGAACATTTTGAGGTTAATCCACCCGCATTTAACATTGTGATAATAATTTCACATGCTATATGCTAACACATACCTCGCAGGCCGCAGCTTAACCGTCAGTCCCCACTTGTTGCTACAATCACTTATTCTAAAGTGCTTGCGATTGTTTTTTAGCTTCTATCGTTCCAGTCGCGAATTAGTCGTGTTGAAGTATTGAAGTGAAAATAATTCCGCAGCTAGTGATCCGGAATCTTATTCGTTGATCTTGATCTTCAGAGATGGATTCAACATTTCTGGCAATAGTTTCAACGTTCGGATTCTTTGTTGTTTGTGTGGCAAGATCGAGCCCACAGTTAGACTTGCCGCCATTGACAACGCCCTTAACAAGGCCAGATGTATACTTCAATAGTTACACGCAGAAGGGCGGGGATAGTCCTTTGAGCTATGACGCCAATCGGAATGAACGATTTGGGCCTCCATATGACGATGAAAGTAGTGACGATCGTGCTGATGATTTTCGGGTGAGTTCAAACGATTAAATATGAAAGTTTGTGGTCATAATATTTCATCTCCAGAACGGCCAGTCTTATGACAATCGCATGAGATACGGTCAAGATTTTCCTGACATCTATACAAACCGATCTTCCGATTCATCGTACAACTCCGATCGAGATCAAGAACGAAATTTTCGAGGCGATAATTATGATCGTTTTACCACTCGCAGGCCATTCAATCCAAATGAGGCGGACCCAAACAATCGTAATTTTGCCGATCGTGATCGCGATCATAATCAAGACGATCGTTACGCAGGCAATTTTTATAATCTCACCAATCGATTCAATTCTGGCGATCGTTACAGCCCTAATGGTCGCGTCAATGAGGATCGCTTTCGTTACGAGCAAGATCGTCGATCACAGATTGAAATGGAGAAACTTAGAACATTTTTAGTTGAAACTGATCATCAAGGATCACTGGAATGTACGGCAAATGTGGTCGCTCAATGGAATTTCGAGACAAACGTAAATGCGTTTACTCAAAACGAAGCGGTAAGTTGACATGCTCGTACTCGTGTATATAATTCTTGTCTCCTCGACATTCATCGCGTGAGAATAAGATACCCATGATTGTTGTGAGAAAATTTCTCAGAGGTAATTTTCCGAAAGTGATCTAATCGGTACTGAATGTGTGTTACATGTCACCATGTGGTTAAGCGCACAAGGTACTGTCGATCGTCAGCGTGTGTACGGGGACTCAAGGACTTGACATTGAACTAAATTTCTGCTGAAGGGATTTCGTATGGTTTCAATGCCATTGTTTGTTTTCAGCTTTTGGCTCAGCAAAGATATGCTGAATATCAACGTCTGGTCGCAGATCAGTCAAAGAAAATCGATCGGGATTTGATCTTTGAACGGAAGCTATTCAGACAGCTGGTGTTACAGTCTGAAGCTGGACCAAATAGTTTGCCTTTCGATCAATTGGAAAGGGTGAGTTGTATTGTCTCAATCCAAAAAAAACTAAAATCTAATGTAATCTTGAACAGTACAATCGCTTGATCAGTGAGATGCTCGGTCTGTATAATGGCGCAACAATCTGTGCGTATGAGAGACCATTTCAGTGTGGCTTGCGATATCATCCCCAGCTACGGGAAGTTATGGCTCAAAGTCGGGATTGGGGTGAATTGGAACATACTTGGACCGAATACCATCGGAAAGCCGGACGTGAAATGCGCGATAGCTACAAGCAGTTGATCGACGTGATGAATGAAGTCGCTATGGTAAATAGTAAGTAGCTTTGTAGCTCATCTTTTGCATATTACTTTATTATTTTATTTTAAGATATGACGAATGGTGGTGCATATTGGTATATGGCCTACGAATCCGGGAGTTTCCGTGAGGATCTAGAGATAGTCTGGGAAGAAATACGTCCATTTTACGAACTGCTCCATGCTTACGTTCGAAGAAAACTTCGTAATTACTACGGACCTGAACGTATAAGCCGAATAGCACCGATTCCCACACACATCCTTGGCAATATGTTTGGTCAGTCGTGGTCCAACATCTTGAGCTTAGTGGTTCCCTATCCTGGAAGAAAAATTATTGATGTAACTCCAAGAATGCAGGAACTTGGCTACACTCCTGCTGCAATGTATCAACAGGCTGAAGAATTTTTCACATCTATCAACTTTACTGCCTTGGGTCCAAAGTTTTTTGATGACTCAATATTTGAACAGCCTCCTGGTCGGCCGATACTGTGTGAGCCATCGGCATGGGACTTCTGTAACCGGCATGATTTTCGAATAAAAATGTGCGCAACTCCTGATCAAAAGAGCTTGATCAGTGTTCATCATGAGATGGCGCACATTCATTACTTCTTACAATACAGACACCAACCGCAGATATTTAGGAACGGCGCTAATCCTGGTAGTGTTCGAAAAATATTTTTTACAATGATCACAAATGCCACAACAACGTTTATTGTTTCAGCCTTTCATCAAGCTGTTGGGGATGCTATTAGCTTGTCTGTGTCTACTTTGAAACACTTACAGACCATCGGACTTATCCAAAGATCTGTTGATGACTATTCCTATGACATAAATTACTTGTTCACAATGGCTTTGGATAAGGTGGCCTTTTTGCCGTTTGCATTGGCGGTGGATAACTGGCGGTACGACTTGTTTAGCGGAAGGACCAAGAAGAATACCATGAACTGCCATTTTTGGGATCTAAGGTGAGAAGTAATGTGCTTTAAATTTTGGAGAATTTTATTTTGTCCTTGGAGGCTACTACATACGTCTAAAAATTATTGTCTGCTAAATACGATTGCCTGGGCACTGATCAGGCATTCTGATAGGTCAGTTGGTTGGTTGATTTATCTTTGACGAAAATTAACTGACTATTGCTATTGGTAGGGATGAAACCCATGTGGTTACCCTTTTTAGTCTATCAACACCCCTTCCATCTGATTTATCTGAAAAAGTTTTGCGTATATCAGATATCAATTAATTTAGTTTAGTTTAGTTTGTATTCTTGCCGTCAGATAATACTTGGTTTGGAACTCTCTGCCGTTGCCAAAGACATACGTTTGCGAATTACCTACCACACTTCGAAAGAATTACTGTCCGGAAAAAGCTCTGGTGGGCATTCGACGTAAAATTGTCCCCACCCTCTTAAGGGATTATGATTACCCTTCTATGCATTTTACATATAGCGAGGAAAGGAATATGAGAAGTGTGAACAAATTGTATTAAAATTCAGATGCATTTCAATTGTTCATTTCATGGGGTCCTAATAGAGCTAGAGAATTTGACGTCGATTTATTTGCATTCGTTATTTTCACAATATTTTAAAAGATAGCTGTTTTTTGGAAGATACCAGCCTTCTGTCAGTTATATATTATAAAGATACCGCACCGAACCCAACGAACATGTCAAGTTTTATTTACAGGGTCGATATCTAAGGCAACTTATATTCAATCAAGTGTACCTCACGGAAGTCACTTGTGCCCTTTTCTGTTCATAATAGAAATCAGCGATATATTCTTGAGTCATAGATAATATAAATATAGAAAATCCTGACAACTGCATCACCATAAGCACATGGTTTTCGAAAAAATAGGGAAGTTTTGAACATATCAACATGTCATACATTGTGGCTGCAGTCTGTACTATAAAATGTTCTGTCCTGGAAAAAGTAACACAGAGTGCAATTCACTCGAAATATATGTTTAATACGTAAACCTTAAAGAATAACTCTGAAAAAAAGAAGCAACTTTTTCCATTCTCACTTTGATATAAATTGACAAATATGCAGTGCAGAGAAACTCTTAGCATGCATTCAATTATTTATGCTCACCGGAAATAATTTCTTTCCAAAAACATAAATGCCCTGATCATGCCATTTCAGCGATTCATACCCCTTAATCTCTGCCACCTTTTCCGGCTACTTTAAGTCACAAGTCAAAGCCGATTACTTTATGATAATCTATTCAAAAAACCTATTGACAATCATTCCATTTCAGAGAAAGATATGGAGGCGTAAAGCCACCGAGCTTGCGATCAGAGCAGGATTTCGACCCCGGAGCCAAATATCACATTCCGGCCAATATCCCATACATTAAGTAAGTACCCATAACAATACTTAACAATTGCTTTATTTTGCACTTCCTCGATTTTTCAAAAAAAAAATCAAAGAAGACATACAAGGGGCTTAGTCTTCTTTTTTTGCGAGGTACCATCCCATTGTCGGTAACAAACTCTGACAAACAAAAAAAAAACAATAATAATAATACAAAATCCATCACAATTGGCTTTTCATTTACATAATTTCACTGATTCCATCTGGAAAGTAGGTACCTCGGGGACAGCCTCTTACGCATGCGGCATTGTCTTGTTTTCAAAGTGTAAACTGTCTGCGGAGCAAGTTTTTGAACTTTCGTCGCAATCTTACATTGGAATATGTAAATCTGTTTTCATAAAAAGTTATTCCATCTGTTTTGGTATCTCATTTGATTTGAAAATGGAAAATCTCTGCACGCATTGGTAAGAAAGTATGGAAAACCTGTTGGATACGAGCCAGAAATTAGTCATCTTAATTGGTCAATCATAATATTTTTTTTTCCTCGTTCGATGCTGGTGTTTTCTTTTTTTTATGTATTATTATTAGTATCTTGTAAAAGCCATGTGAAATGTTTGCACAACCAAGAGTAAAAGAAAATCAACAAATCTGCGCTTGTTGTCAAAAAGTTAATAACAATTGCAGCTACAAAGCATACGAGTATGTGTTTGCGCGCGATTTCATACAAGGCTGTATGATGTATCTGTAAGATACTCCTATAAAATATATATTTTTTTGTATCTCTTAATGTGATGTAACATCATAATTATATCGGTTAGCAGCACAACGTCCTAGATGTACATATACTTTCTTCATTCGGGGGGGTGGGAGAGACTAAGATAGAGGTAATGCACAGCTGTTTGATGCCAAACAAATGTGGATCCTCTACTATGGCGCGGCGCCGAAGATAATGGCCGCTTGGGGGCTTAGGTAATCGCAAATAATATGGTGTCCATAGTCTCGAACAGGAAGTTTTTATTTTCCTTTAAACTTGATGGCGGAGGCTGTGTGGAGGCTTGTGAATGTGACAACAGTGGGGTTGAATTTTCATGGAAGTTTTTCACTTGGTCGAAATTTTTGTATACGAAATCGCAATCTCAGACGTAATCGAAAACATTTCGAATTGTGTAATCTGGTGGCGTACTTATTTAAATGAGGCTCGAAGTCTCATTCAGCAATTGCACGTATGGGCCGAATTTGGAATTGATCTGATATTGAAGGTGGAATGAAGGCAGTGGGACAAGTCAGTTGTGGACAATCAAGGAAAAACCATAGTTGACGGTTTTTACTGCAATGCGTTTTTGTAATCGACTCGTTTGCGAAAAATAACAACTTTTCACAAATACAACTTTTTAACTCCGATAGTTTTTTATGAAGGATTTCTCAATTAAGTTAAACAATTCAAAATTGATTATAATTCTTGTTGAAGAAAAAGCGGTTTAAAGAATGTCAACCTCAAGATGTTTCCACGGGTCGGACAAGAATTTTTTTCTGCGTTTAGAGAGTTTTTGCCCTTCTATGGAGATGGAAAATAAGCTTACAAGGAAATTTTCCAATTTAATATTCCAAGGCAGCAATATCTTAATCTCCGCGAACACCTTTCTCGTACAACTTTATTTTTATTAATTTGAATTATATAAAAGCTGCTTATTTGTTTTATTTTATTAAGCTTCAGTCTTCTTCGATGACCGGTTGTAGATGCCTCGAAATTAGTTTGCTCAAGCATTTCAACAAAACTTGCAAAAACATTATCCGTCGCAAGTCTCTTTATCGATTGATACTGAGTATTTGCTCAGCTTAATGCTATAATGACGATGCTCATACAATGTTCAACAGGTAAATTAAGGCTGTCGTTGACAAGTTTCTAATGAATCGTTCCCAGGTCGTTCATTTTTGGCCGATTCTTAAAGATCACCAGTTGGTCCCCATCTGACAATAGGCTTTAAACTTGCGGCGGTCGGCAAGAAATATTTACATATATATGACAAAACGTAGTATTTTCATGGGTCCAGAGACTTCTTTGGCTCAAGCATGACTGCGGAGTTTTTTTTTGAAAAAAAAAACAATGATTTGTGAGTAGATGCATTATCGTGATACACGCCATGAATTGTATTGCTACAAACCCGAGTGTTTCTTCACGGCAACGGTGTATAACTTTAAGATCGCGCGTTCTCGTGATGAACGATGTAAAATCGAAGGAAACTTAAACCCTAACCATAACTCAAAACTTCACATTTGACCAAACTTGGCGTGCTTTTTTCGTTATTGGTTCTTTCAGCTGCTTCTATGTGATCATTAATCCTTGGTTTTCACGGCTTTCGACTTTTTTTGAACAAGTTTGTTCATAGTAGAAGTTTGTCACGATTTTTTCAAGACATTTCTATGGATCAATCGATGGCTGAAGCCTAAAGTCTTGGGAAGACTTAAAACAAACCTATCTTAAATTTAATATCTATGAATTTAATCTTAAAAGGAATACAGCATATATATTTTTTTTATCAAATATTTTTTATTATTTCGTTCTCGTTTATATTTTGGCATTTTTTGTTAGTTTTTCGTTTACAAGGATTCGAACAGAGAGTTCGAAATAATAAAACTCGCATCTCTTCCTGTTGGCTTAAAATTATATCAGATCAAGTCTTAAGAGCCTACATACAACTGGTATGTAGGTCTTTGACATTTATACATAAAAATACATATAAAAAATTGAGTTTCTTTTTTGTTTTTGGAATACTTTTAAGTTCGTCTATTGTTGTTGATTATTATTATTCATGTTCATGGTGTTCATAGCTGTGCTCCTCACCATGTGATTCGATTTTCTTGTGGTAGAATTCGGGTTCCTTATAGCTAATGTGTTTCTCGTGGTACTCTGGCACGTGTCTTTCAATGTGGACGGGGTATGGTTTTTCGACGGCGACCTTAACTGGGTATGGTACGTGTTTTTCGACTTTGTATGGAACTTCCTTGATGACTGGGTAAGGAGCTGGGACATGAACCTTAACTTCATATGGAACGGGCTTGTCGACATGCACAGCCACTGGACGGTCAACCTTAACGTGTACAGGAACTGGTACCTTTTTGATGACTGGAACTGGGACTGGTTTGTCTACGTGGTATGGGACTGGTTTGTCAACGTTGTATGGTACGGGCTTGTCGACTGGTACTTTAACTGGATAGTGGACGATCTTTTCGACTGGATATGGCTTATCGACTGGAACATGAACTTTGACTGGGTAGGGGACCTTTTTCTCCACTGGATAGGGAGCGGGAACATGCACCTTCACTGGTACATGGACTTTCTTTTCAACTGGGTATGGAGCTGGGACATAAACTTTAACTGGGACGGGATTGTCGTATGGGACATGAACAGCATAGGGGACTTTCTTTTCAACGGGATATGGTGCTGGAACATCATATGGGACCTTAACGTATTCCTTGACCTCATATGGAACATGCTTGATGACTGGATATGGTTTTGGTACTTTGACTTTGACGGGGAATGGTACATGCTTTTCTACGGGAACGTGAACGTGTTTGGTGATTGGCACTGGCACTGGGATCTTTTTGTAAATGGTAAGAGTTTTCTCCTCATGGATTGGGTAGCTGTGATGGTAGTCACCAAAGCTGTGAAGTCCTCTTTTCGTTTTTGTTGTGTCATCGGACGCGGCTGTCTCTGAGTCGGAGGATGCTTCTTCGGCTTTTTTATCCTCGACAGCTTGTTTTTCCTCTTCGGCATTGGCGAAGGTTAGCACTAAGGCTAAGAGACATGCTGTTTTCTGTAAAAAAAAAGATAATTTTAAAATAGAATTAAAAATTGAGGGCAGGTTATTATGTACGTATAAATCAATTGTTAGCAAATAAATGGCAATCATTTGATCAGGTTCCAACAGATTTGTCCTCATATATTTTTAACGCAAGACATATGAAACACAATTTTACGGGACATGATTTCACGATTTTCATTTTCATTCAGAGGATTTCACTTTTCAAACAAATGCCACTTGTTTGAGTTTGCTAAGCAAAATGTACTCAGATAAGTCCGGTCTTCACTTCACTTTTTGCCATTTTATTTCACTAAGGACCTTATTTTCTTTCATTTTACAGATTCCACTTTAAACTTACCAGCAGTTTCATTTTTTAAATAATAATTCACCGCACCAAAATGAATCCGGGATGTAAATTCAAATGTACGTTGAATTTATATAGTTTTTCTTTTTCTGCCCGAAACAAAAGAGTTGAATAACAAACTCGAAATATGAAAAGAAAAAAATATTTTTTTTGCTTCTCCCAAGCGTCTGTGCCACTAGTTGCGAATGGTTGAAAAGTAAACAGGTTAATGATACCTAACCCAGTATCTGGAAGCACTTTTATAGTTAAATCGTTTGCGTTTGCATTTGTGCGCCTCAAGTTGGGGAGTTTTGCGCAAACTAGTTGAGCAGTGCTGCGCTAGCTCCTCGAATCTGCTGCAAGCTTGCTTCCCCTCCAAGTCGGCAAAGGCTATCCACTGGCTGAAGCACCACATGATAATGGAACATATCGAAAGCGAAAAGACCTCCAAATCAAACGAGCGCGCGAGCGCTTCTTTTGTCCAATGCAATGCACAATTGGTGATGATCGAAAGTGAAAAAGAGCCAGCTAGCTGCGACGAGTCAATAGAAAAATGAGCATTGTCTTGCGGTGGAAAGGTAAGACGTCAAGGTGTTTGTATTAGTTCATATTTGATGCATTTGCTGCAACAAAAGCAATTTCTTCTTTCTGCCGCTGTGTGTTAATCTAATAATATTTAGGTCGTTTCATGTTTGCTTCGCTGGGCGCGCTGCAACACTTAAAATGTTCAATCATTATTTTCATTGTTACTCCATCATTAGACGGGGGGTCATTAATATTTGGTGCGCGCATTATCTAGAACTAGTATCATGTCAACACTCCTTATTTCCTGAAGTATTCACACCGTGTCCAGCTGTGCTATTGCAAGCATACCGCTGGCCGATCGACAAACGGACGTGACGACTGCAAAAGTAAATGATTATGTCACGAATTGCAATTGTTTTAATGTTATGGGCTTTTAATTTCCTTGTGTTACCACTGATTGAACGTTGCAGCAGCCATCAATCGTCTCACTTTGATGACGATGTGACATTGCATTTGGCATGAAGATAAAACGACAGACCGCTGGTAGTTAATTATGCGATTCGCTCGCTAGTGTTTTTTTTCTTTTCGCCCTCTGACTCTGTCCATTTGTCTCACGTTGGACAGATGTGGGTCAGGCGTATTGAATTTAATTAAAATATTACATTGATTTAAAAGAAGATTGATGGAAGTAAAGCGCCAATCTGTATGGAATTGAAATTTGAATAGGCATTGATTTAAGGGCGTAAGGTTAGAAACCGATGACGACGGCGGAGTATTATTTCTGAATAAATTACTCTCAACTTAAATAAATGAATATTTTTTTGTATATTTGTCAAAGACCACCTGCGGAAGCTGCTTGTCAAACCGAGACAAAAGACTTTTTTTTTATCATACAAAATGACAAAAGGCATGCGAATTCAGCTCTAAAAAGATAATTCGCTATCAAATATGATAAAGCAGTGTCAAATGGCTCAATAACTTATAAACAGTGAAAGCTAATCAGGCAAAAGGATGGCGATTAACATTTTTGATCTATGAAATTCACAGAATTGAACATTCATTTTGCTGTCAAAGACCTGTTGTGCGGTAAAGTCTTTCGAGATATGGGTCAAGAAATCTGCAGAATGAGATAATCAGATCTTCAGCGCTCTTATATTATTACAAAGGAAAGTTGTTCATAAGGTGCTCTTTTATTAAGATTTCCAATCCAATCAACCAATGCGACCACTTGGTTTCCTGAAATAAGAAATCAATGGAGGTTCATGAGGCAAGAAAAATCAGGTTACATATTCGTAACATTTTTTCTGATGGATTCAAGCAGAATCTTTTAGTTCAAATTCAAGTGAACTACCAAAGTGAGAGTTTTTCGATAAATTTAACTCTGATGATGTGCCATTGTAGCACTCTTTCTCATCCAAATTCTTTATACGACAGCTCCTTCGGCATAGCTTCAGCATTTTTGTGGTCGTCTTTTATTAAATAGAAATTGTCTCAATCGCAGTTATTCTCGCCGAACTATTGCCAATCATTCGCAGAAGGCGGAGCCTTAAAGGATAGATAGATTTTATTTCCTTCAACAGTGCAAAACAGAAACCACTTACTCGAATTGACCGCTTGTAATTTTTGAAACTTAGATCATCGCGGCAGCTAAACTGTTCGCCTAACGAGTTAAATACGAAGCAATGGGGTTTGACTTAAGCGGCATAGAAGGATGGAAAGTTACTTCAACATTTTTCGAATTCATCACAATCTTAACATCCTTTTTCTAACGAACATCGGAATTTGATAAGAAGAATTCTATTTGAAACCATTTGATCGTCAAAAGCTAAGAGAGAGAGCTCGAGTTGCTTGAAGATTTTTCTTTCTTTCTGTTTTAATGTTTTCTAGTGTCCTACTATTGAATAAATGATTTGAAATCATTATTATTTAGCCTTCAGCTGATAATAATCTTTTTTACTATTGTTCCATTTTTATTTGTAATGGCTCTGAATGTTTATATCTTTATAGTCAAATTACTAGTCGCCCTTCTGCATCGATTAGGAATAATCGCTGGCCAATGACTTTTGCGCAACAAACACTTTAATCCGCGCCACTCAGCCATTTAGTGCACTTCAGTACAGCTCGCTTAATAAAAAAAAAGAAAACAATTTGCCGTTGTTACGACATTTACAAGAATTATTTTTTTTTTCCTCTCCAAGTTGCTCCAATTGAAATATTAGCTCCTACGTCGTGGGCTTTGGCCAGTCGTTTAGCTTCTTTCGGGGTAAACTGTGCTTCAGTGCACATGACTGATTGCTACAAGAATTATTATTATTATTATTATTACCAAACTTTGCTTGAGGATAGTTGAGAATTTATGGTGTTGAACAGATGAGACCGTAGCAACACTTCTCTGATTTCCCGTCTGCCCTCTGGTACAGGCACAAATATTTACCAACACATGACGTATGCGCTACAAAAGGTTAATAACCCAAACAAAGTTGTATGAAGGTGTTGGAATACTTAAAAACAATAGTATTGCACACAAAAAAAAGAAAAAAGAAAAAAAACAACAACAACTGAGTGTGTAGATGAAGACATCACAATTAACAATTCCTCCCACGTTTTGTTCGTATTGGTGGCTATACAGTGTGAAGAGTGACAATTCAGTTATGTTAACACGTCAATTAGTCCAAGTGGCAGAAAAGGTAGTTATAGTAATAAGCAGAGAATGAAACCTTACCACAGAAGCTCAAGGCCGATTCAATTGATTTTTCTTTGGTTTATTTTTGGATATAGCGTAAGAAAAGCCGACTCTTGATTATATGACCCAGTTAGGGCTTTTATCTGAAAAAAAAAAATTCAAAGTCAAGTTGTATATTGTGTGATTGGACTTTTTTGTTTAAGGAAAAATTATGAACGTTATTAAGTTAAATCGAAAATGTTTTCTTCGTAGCTTAAATGGTTGCTTATTAATGGACATCCATACACAAACACAAACTGTGTTATTATGGGCTGAACCGGACAATTGAAATTAATTGTGAAACGACGATGAAATGACCCTGAAAAAAAATGTCGGCTGCCGTCGAGAAGTTTTTTTTTTTGGGAATGCTTACCTTGAGGAGATGAATTAACTGTAGCTAATCCTTTTTCAAGTAAAGAAATTTCAAATCAAAAATTTGAGAGAATTCGGAAGAGCATGTTATGGGCTGGGTATCAACTGCTAACGAAGCATAAATTCATCTTATTAAAGTAAGACATTCTTAGCTTAAATCTGAATACTCTTTCTGCATGCGTCCGAGTTCATCTCATTATTCCACAAAGTTCACATGCTGGCTGGTTGGTTGGCTTATGAGGGCGACCGTATTGCTAATCACTAAGCCCACTAAGTCTCGCTGTTGCTCTAAGTCTTCCCCTTTCTCATTATAGTTGCCTTCTGTTAAACCGAGTCCAGATGAGTAGAGATTAAGCTTAATCTGTCCTATTACCAGTCCCACAATTAACCATGTATTACTTTTACTGGAGGTCAGAGCTCTCTTCGCATTATAATTCTTTATGTTAGTATCACATATTTTCTATTACCTTAAGACATTGAGCTCTACAAAAGTCGAAGGAATCGAAAGAGGTCAAAGTATTTTAGAACCAACAAAAAACTACATGAGACTTAACAGTTCTAGTTCGCATCCCAACTCTTTTGTTGTAAAGTTGCCAAGTTTTGGATCTTTAAAAGGCGAAAATGCAGAAAGCTATAATTGCTTACATTGAAACAATAAGAAATATTGGATTTAAAGTTAAACATTGTTATTCGGATGTACAGTCAGTGGTGGCAAATTTTGAAGTCGGTGAAATTTTATAGACAGATTTCATGGGATCGTAATCTTCCGATCTTACTTTTAAATAATACCAACATCCTGCTGAATCAGGAAATCTCCTTTCAATGCACCCGTTCAACAAAACTATTCCTCATTTCACCTAAAAAACAACAAAATACTTTGATCTGATTTGCTGTCCAGTAACAAGTATAAAATGCTGATGGAATTTAAATTAAAGACACAACAACCACGGTCCGTGTCGGTCGGTCCATGAGACCAACTCTCCGAATCACAGACGCTTCGTATTCATTTTACATAATTCGCATGCAATCCAGTGTATACAGTATTGCTACGATAGACCAACCAACCAGACCGTCCATTCTGCTAACCGTTTCCCCGTTCAAGTTTAGTCATCATCATCATGTGCACACCATCAGACGCTCATTCATTTGTTATATGATTATGCAATCGACTAACCAAACTACAACAGGCCAGTTTCGAGTATAAAACAAAATACCAAGATCCCAACAACCGGCTTTGCCGCTACATTGGGCACAGTGGGTTACTAATTGAACAATGGAATTGACACAATTCTACTTCACTGCACCGTTGTTTACACGAGTATGTTCAAAAAGGTGTGAGTAAAAATGAGGAAGAAAATATTTTCGAGTGTGTTTTGATTGATTGAAGTGAAATGTTGCTGGAAAGTATGATTTCCTGGAAACCGAAGAACTCCCTCTGATCTGCTACGATAAGAGTAACTAACGCAGGGCTTATCGCATTTATGTTTGCGTAACTGCATTAACTAATTATAAATTAATTTATGATGAAGGCTAGTCTATTGTATTTCCTATTACATTATGGATCTCATCAAGTCGCCAGTCATAAGAAGGTTAATGCACATATGACAACTGAGGCTGCTGACCAATAATGTCTTCTGTAACCGGCATGAGCCCATTTTAATGCATGTTGTTTGGTGAAGTGGGACGCTCTATTTGTGGAAGAGTGCGTACAAAGGCTTGGCTTCATGGAGCTTGTAAGTCTGTGTCTTTTTATAGAGTCGATAAGTATGATTATTGCGTAAGAAGTTACCTTGAACTTAGATGCATTTATCACTGTTTGAGATTGGATTTGTGTATGTGCATAGGCTGAGTACGCATAGGCGTAGAAAATCCAATTTAATGCGTAGGTTAAGCAAAACTGATTGGATTTTAAATGACCCTGAAACATGATATATTTGAAGTTCAAATTCGAGAAGATTTCTATGTTTCCCATCATAATAGCTAAATTTGCTTTATGGATTTGAGTAGTTTCACTTCACCATTTGTAGGGTAATTTGTCTTACGAATCTTTAACCCACGGTTACACAATCATATGCTACCCGCCAGACATAGAGCTATAAACCGACTAAGCTATATTAAATTTTCCAGCCGGAATGTTACGCCATGACGAAAATAAAAACTTAAGATGATAATAAAATTGATTTAATTCATATTCATGAAATCGATCAATAATAATATAATCAAAGAGCCAATAAAACTCGCTCCAGCTATAAGGAAACTTCAAATTTCAAACGAAAAGTCAAAGAAAACTGAAATCTCTTCGAAAATTCTCACACCTGTCCCCCGTTGAAATGCCAACCAGTCTTACTGGACCAATTAAGCCTCATTTACTTTAAATGAAATGGATTCTTCGAAAACGTATAGACTTCATCATTTCCACTTTCCTTTTCTAGTCTGGCTTGAAGATCATCGAAAACAGGTATCTTCGCAAGAAAAGCTAGGAACTTGATTATTTTTTGGTTTCCAGTGCAAGTCAGGGTCTGGATTTTAAGCTTCCAGATCGAAGGAAGTTTTTCATTCTGAATACAAATAAAATTAAGCAATTTTGAGACAAAAGTAACAAGGTGCAGAAATACCAAAACACATAAGCCCGTAATCAGTTTCTATCGACCAAAGTGGCAAGACTGCATAAACTTCCTTATTGCAATTATATGTATCACATGAGCTGGTTTGCGATGCATTGCGTAATCGGACAAGACAGACAAAAAAATAAGAGTGCATGAACATATTTTTTTTTTAATTATTGCATGTGCAATTACGGCTGTTGCTACTAGTTCAGTGGAGTAAGGTGCAATAGACATTGGATAAATGAAACAAAGGAGGGAGGAATAAAGTTTAGTATATATACAGGGCCTCTACAAATGGTATGATTGGAAGATATACGATCGTCGAGTTGAATGGATGCACAAGGCATAAATAAATGAATATCTGGATTAAAAAACCGAATATCTTTCAGCGATACTTCTTTTCGAGATTAAATTAATATCTTTCACTGCATTCAAAAAATGATCAAAATTTCAATAAGGAAGGAGGTAATTGTTTTAGAAAAAGGAGGATCGAAGCCTTATTTTGATAAAAAAAAAGCAAGTTATCCTTTCTGAAACAACTGCCCTTTTTTTATTCTTTTTATTATTTTCTAGACCGAAACAAAATTTTGTCAATGAATAGAACATTTAATGTTCTGTCTTACAGCTAAATCAATGTATGAAAAGTTGATGAAAATCGAGTCTAAGTCTTCAAATTTAAAGACTCGCAAATGAAAAGCCTGATTGGGCGTATCATTCGTGGTGAGAGGTTCAATGGAGCAGTCCAACCAAATGATTGCCTTCGATGGAACCCAGCTTAGCTGAATCTCATTTGCCTTTTTATTGATCAGCCTTTTATGCCAGATTGAACCGATACTTATCACATTCTGAATTAATTATGCTTTAAGTATTGTTAGAATCTCAATTCGTAATGCAATACTTTTCAACTTATCCCCTGATCTTAAGGATCTTTGATTTTTGGTGACGCAAACCAAAACTCTTTTTAGATCTTTTTGCCTTATATTTAAACTTACCATTGTGTAGCTTGCCAAGTTTGTAAACACCATCTATAATTCCTTGTTTATAATTACTTTTTATTTATCTTAATATGCATTTTTAGTCCTTTTTTTTACGTCTCTCAAGCGAACAAAAAAGTTTTCAGGTATGAGGTATGGCAGGCTCATCTAACCACAAAACAGTCTCTCCCGGGCTCAATAAGAAAAGAACCTCGTGTAGAGACTGAGAATTGCAATTGCTCCTTGGAAATCATACCTAGTGCAGTATTCCTAGCAAACTTCAATTAAACAAGCAGGTTTTTAACTCAACAAGCCCCCGTATGTGCAGACAATAGAATTTTTAAATTATAGAAAACTTAGATATTTGAAAATAAGTTTGAATTGTGGTTAAACTAAGGCTCCTTTAAGGTAATGTTAAATGACTTTGGATCAAATAAAAACGAATGCTAAAAAGAAGTCATTACATTTAGCTATGCAATTCAATGACACCTACCGCATTAAATGAAACTGCTGCTCCATTTAAGAAACACTTCAAGTCAGTTGTGGTCATGTTGTGCAACGATGGAGCGTGACCACAAAGGTTGATGAAAACATAAAGAAGTTCATTGAGCTGCGGTTTTTGGTTTATCTCGAACATGTTATCTCAAATGCCAGAGGTAATGCTGAAGATTTTAATTTTTAAGCCTTGTTCCAAAACAATTCAATTTAATTATCTATCTTTATGAAACAGTATCGGGGAATGTGCCACTCAAGCTTACGAAAAGCCAAACTTGAAGCTCAACTTTTAGGAGATTTTTCCAAAGGCTTCAAACGACTTAAGATCTTGCATACTATTGGGAGAAAAAAAAACGATCTTTCGAACGATTCACAAAAAACTATTTTACATTTAGATATGCAATGGAATTCAGCTGCACACCGACTACCTAAGAGTCCATTGGTTTATTTCTTAGATACAAAAATAGTTACGTAACGAGAAACTAGGTTAATTGTCCTGAAATGCGAATTGCCGTCACTTGTCAAGCCAAAGATGCACTTGAGGTGAAAGACACGGGGCCAAATTGTAATCAAGATCAGAATTGTAATGTGTTATACCACAGTGCGAGATATGGTTAAGGAACACTCGTCGAGAATTTAAATTATTCGTCGCAATTCTGAAATTAGATTGAGTTTAAGAAGAACAGAGAAAGTTCAACAGGTGGCTTTGGAGATGTTTTCAATCGAGTGAATGAACAAGTGGTAAATGAATCAGCGAGACACAAAAGTGTTGGAAAAATACAAGTCAAAATTTACACGACAGTGTGTTGCGAAGGGGCGGATTCCGAATTGTAAATCAGTTTACTTATTTTTTTATAATTTGCTCTCACCCTCAAGGGATAATGAATTTGATTTGAAACTCAGATATATTTTGTTTAACACATCTATTGATGAATTAACAGCATTTTTATTTGTAATGAGTTGGTAAGCTAGAAAATTGTGTTTTAGAAGATTTCTTCATTACCTTCAGTCACTTGTCTTCAGTCACTACAGCAAGGCCACCCTCGTGGTCGGAATGGTATTACTGGTATTACTTCAGTGTTATTGCCGTGAATTTGATCTCAATGTCAAATGATGACTGGGCTAGATTCGAAAACTAGATAAAAGTTACATTCTAGAAAAACTAGGACTCGAGCTGTGAACAGTTCAAGTGATTAAATTAAAAGGCAGGAACTAAACCAACTGTGCCACCCGGCACCTTTAATGGATCCAGAAAATAGTTTATTATGAATTCCTTAGTCGGACGGAATTTGATCTTGATGGCTTAGATTCTCTATACAAAGTATTCAATACCGGCCTATGCCCATTGATTATCGGTCCATTCGTCCGTGTGATTTATTTAAAACTTTAAAACCATCACGGAAATTTTTACTACTCGAACGATTGGCAATCACTCTAGAGGTTGAACTTTGAAGAAAGTTGGGATTTTATTATCTTGATATGATCCTGGGACCCCGAACTTAAGATTCCAAGCGAGTCCTTTCGTGGGCACATTAAAGAATATAATTTTGAATTAAAGTACCAACATTGAATATGTTCCACAATTGGGTCTTTTCACATAGCCAAGTTTTAACCATACTCTAGAGACATAAAAACTGTAAAAGAGAAGAGAAGAGTGTACCAGCGAATTTGTCAAATTGCGTAAGATGACATGACAAATGAACTTAAAACATACATATAATCCATGCACTTTCATATGTCCTTTGATATCTGACTCAAATGACTCGCAAAAGAAACACAACCAAATTCAATAACAGCTTTGAGTTTTTTTTTAATTTTTTTTTTCTGAATTTATTTACAAATATTTATTTAATAGTAATATAAAAAAATACATTATTTTTTTGTAAAAAAATGAAAAATCGATAGACGCGCCTACTTAATATTGTTGTTATTTTAACTAATCAATATAATTGAATCTATATTGGGCAAGTGTGTTGTTAAGGTTAAAGACAAAAAGGATGCTCGCAACTTGTGATTTTCGGAAGCGCCATCCACTTGGTCAGCTACCAAAGATAGCTCCTTTGTTGGTGTTTTTTTTTTTGGCTAAGACGAGGAGAGAGAACTGCAGGAGAAGTGTTTTCCAGTGCTGTCCATACTCCAGTATCATGTTTTGCATATTAAGTGACGTGATCCAAACAAGCTTGGTTTCGTACTTTTCATTTATCACAAACTATTAGCTTATAACGATTTCCATTAAATAGGGAGATAGTGAAAGAAGTGGGTTGGGGAGATATAGTGTAAGAAAAAAAAAATTCTTTCTGTCTTGTCTAAGGCTCTTTGTTGTTTAAATCCTGTTGCTGCAGGCTCATTCTGAGCTTAATGATGGTGGAGATCAAGTCCATGACCGATACCGATACCGCTTGATGAGATGCCGTAGTGGACTGGTACAGCAACTGGAACTTTGTATGGTACGGGCCTGTCGATGGCTACTGGGATTTGTCTTTCGATGTGAACGGGAACTGGACGGTCAACTGGAACATGAACTGGGACTGGAACTTGTCTCTCAACTGGATATGGGACATGCTTCTCAACTGGGTATGGAGCTGGGACAGGGACCTTCACTGGAACGGCCACTGGACGGTCAACTTGAACTGGCACTGGACGATCATATGGGACATGGACAGCGACTGGAACCTTCTTGATAACGGTGTATGGGACTGGCTTCTCAACTGAGACTGGGTATGGTCTTGGTACTTCAACTGGGACTGGACGATCGACGGCAACCTTGTAAGGAACATGTACGATCTTTTCAACTGGGTAAGGTTGTGGTACATGGACTGGGACCTTGACTGGGTATGGAACCTTCCTTTCGACTGGGTATGGAGCTGCGACTGGAACCTTGACTGGAACATGGACAGTCTTCTCTACTGGGTATGGTTGTGGCACCAACACTTTGTATGGAACTGGGCGGTCGACTGGAACATGAACTGGGTATGGAACTTTCTTCTCAACTGGGTAGGGTTGGGGGATATGCACTGGAACCTTAACAATTTGCTTAACTGGGTATGGAACGTGCTTCACCACAGGGTAGGGTTGTGGCACATGTACGCTGACTGGGTATGGAACTTGTTTTTCCACTGGATATGGGACGTGTTTCTCGACTGCGTATGGAACAGCAACATTCTTGACAAGGGTGATGGTTTTGACGGTATCGTGACCGTATCCACCTCCGTATATACCTCCGATTCCATTTCCGTATGAAAGACCTCCTAAACCGAGTCCGCTGCTGACGAGACCACCATGGAGTCCACCACTGATAAGACCACCTTGAAGTCCGCTGCTGATAAGACCACCACTGAGTCCATGTCCGCCAAGTTCGAGACCACCGCCATAACCGTATCCTGTGGAGATGATACCACGTTTCTCTTGCTTCTTCTCGACAACAGACTCAGCTGCTGCGGGTTCTACACCAGCAGCCTTAGCCGCCTCCTTAACATCTTCAGCGTTGGCACTGCTGAGCAGTACAACGGCGGCCAAAAGCCCAAAAGCAAGCTGAAAATAAAGCAATACAAAATATAAGACAGTTAAACAAAAGGCAATCGTGTGAAATTGTTTATTCCCATTAAATTGTTGTCGTATAAAGAAGTTAAAGACGAGCGTTTACAAATTGTAATAGTTTGTGAAGAGCTCGCAAGTGTGGAATTGTGCGAATACAGTTTTCATCCATCCACGACTTCTGATTGTGTCAAGTCGCTGAGAATGAAAGTGAAAATTCATTGAATTCACTTTTGGCTTTCTTCGTGTTTTTCTTTCCAAAGAAGGGAGTGGATTGGATTGAAGCCAGAATGCTGATTGATTGATCAGCAAGTGCAACATAAAAAAAGGTGAGATTTTGGAACGCAGCCATAATTGGTCGTACGTCACTGATTTAAAGACAAAAAAGGAATTCCCCTTGAAAATTCGTAATTGGGGGTGTGGCATTTTTTTTTAAATGTTTGTAGTTTTTTTTCCTATCCGAATTTTAATTTATAAAAAAAAATATACGAAAAAAAAGTTGACCTATAAACAAGTTCTGAAAAAAATTATTTTGTGCTAAGCTTTTTTTTGTTCCGTTCGCCACCAGTAAATTTATTTCAAGTTCGTTAGATAAAACTCATAAAAGCTAATATTTATTTAATTAGCTGTTTTATTTTAAGACGATAAATAATGACCTGGAGCAAAGCAACTAGCGATGAGGCTGATTTAATTTCATCTAATGGGAATTTTAGATAAGGCGAAAATGAAAATTTGAATATACATTTGTAATGTGAAACTTCCAATGCCTATTTGAAACGATGGCTTCTGAGTAGTATTGTTGAGTCACAGCAAAAATGCTGTGATAAATCTTATCAATTTCTGATGCAATGGATTCAGTATTATTTACGACCAACATTGGTCTAACTGTAAAGCGTCATTTAAAGCGGATTCGGAAGTTTTCCTTATTTGGTATAAGTTATTGCTGTTACGAAACCGGAACTGAATTAAAAATGAGTGAGTGAGACTTATGAGAGAAGTTCATACTTTAAATGGATTGTTTGTGGTTTTTTATGTGACTAAGGGAAATTTGTTTATTTCGCAGTTCAGTTTTTAATAAAAAATGCTGAATTTGATCCACTTTGTAAATGGTAATAATTTATAATGAGGAACTATATTGCACTTAAATGTTCACCACAATTTGAATTCTGCGAAAGTTCGCAAGTCAGCTCTTTTGTTATAAGTAAACATAAAGAACGCTTTCGGGATATATTTGGATGAAAAAAGCTGAAATAATCCTTCATTGGGGTTTTCAATCACTATTTATTCTGCTGTCTTTTGTCACTTGATCACTTAAATCGTTCTTTTTTAATTGAAGCACAAATACACATTTTAATTCACTTCTTTGAAATATTGTATTTCATTTAAATTGAAATATTCATTTAACACCTACCATCGATTTCATTTTCTATCGGTTTGGATTTAACACAGAGTGGTTAAAATAACTTAATAAAGGGTTGGTTAATCCAACAAACCCAAAACTGATACTGGATAAATTTGCTAGGTATTCACCTGCTTTTATATTAAACGAAAAACCGACGCGCATTGCTACTCTCTCAGTAACTTTATCCACAAAATAAAAACAAATCACAACTACCACAAATACACATAAAAGCCCAACCACGTCAAGTTTGCAGAAAAAGAAACAATATACAAATAGGCGATACGTACACCAAAGCCAATCAAACCAAGGGAAAAACTTAATAGTAGTTCGTGGCGCAGTGGTGGAAGAAAAAAGCTCGCCAAAAAATGTTGCAGTATTTGCCTCTTGAAGAGGCCAGCGGTGTGTTGTGCTATCGATCCCAAACCATATTACTATGTCTCTCTGTTGAAGTGTTATATTTCACTTTCATTGGTGGTCGCTGGTTGGTGGTAGGTGGTCGTTGTCGTCGTCCGCGACAGTTTCATGTGTATGAATACGAGTAGATCGTCGTGCAGACAAGAGTTCGCATGCATGTCAAACTATTTGCGCTAGTTGCTTTACCTTTTGCATCACATAGATTAAGTGTATATCTTTTGCAGGCGATGGATGTTATTCTTAGGTGAATAGAGTACGTTGACGATATGATTTATTTAAAATTGATACTATATTGCAACAGTTTTGTGGGACGCTTGCTGTTCGGTGGCTGTGCTTGATTTTTGATGCCATATATGTACGAATATGGTGCCGCAATAACGACACGATGCAAGTATTTGTGGTGCGCGTCGGTCGTCTATTCTGGATTTCAGTTATATAATATAAGTTTTTTTTGTATGTCGTATGAAAGGGAAAGGATTTTCGCATGAGATTCCGGATACTAACCAAACGGGCGGGTAAACTCGAATTGCTTGATTAGAACTAAAGTCTAGGTCAGGATTACCACCAAAAAAATGGAAGTAGAAATATGTTATGTACACATTTTGTATGACACGATCGAGCTCGAAAGATGTATGCTTTTGCTTTTGGCTGGTCAGACTTTGAATCAGGTGCAAGGTGCATGTTACCCTTGAATGTTACCTGAAGTATGCTTGGTCAGTGGAGTACGTAGATTACTCACTTTGTTGGCCTAATGAGCGATTAGTACTTTATTTTTGCAAACGAAAATAAAGCAGTTTTCATATTCAATTGAGTATTTAAGAATGAAGCGGCTGTTGAAATTCTACACCTGTGAATTAATTGTTGATTTTTTTTTTGGTTTTTCGTGATTTGCTTACGCTTTCGCTTTCTGACCCGAGGCCTGCTTTAATTCTTTCCCGTTAAGCTACTTGATTTCGACTTTATTTCGTGCATTTGTTTTTTTATCCCATTGAAAAACTTCTGATTAAGTTGCAGGTATTTTGAAAAGTTTAAGAGTTAGATTTTCTTAATAGTTTATTTATATACACGTAGATATTTAGTTTTTTGGTGTAACAACAATGCTTGATCGCAAAAGAAGCGACAATTAGGCAGAAAAAAAGATAAAGGCAGTTATAACAGAGAACAATGGCTGTACAGAAAAAAAAGACTAATAAATATTGTACGAAGAAAAAATACAAAAGAAGATCAAAAATGGGGCTGTGAAAAAAAAAATTAAAGAATTTCTTAACAAAGCTGAAACAAATCAGCTTCCATAGAAGCTCTCATGATGATACAAATGCAGTAAACCTAAGTCTTCATTCAGTTAAACTGATCATCCCCTGAATGTCAGAAGTTCAATTTACTTTTCTGTTGGAACTCTCACATTAGATGCATATGAAAAGTTGTGTTTCTCTTAAAATCATTTATTGATAACCCTTTCAACTTTTAAAACAAAAAGTCCCTCACGCTTAACACTATCGAAGAAAAAATGTGTGTTTGTTGTCCTTATAAAAAAAATTATGTAAAAATCATAAAAAAATTACTGTTCTGACATACATATATAGTCCATACGGACCTACTGCAATATATCAATCGAAAACAATCTTACTTCAAGAACCAGTCAATAAATATTCACATGCGTATCACATTTGTGAATTCTATTAACATTTCGGCGGCGCTCAGTAGCGCATGTGAAAGGAGATTCTTGAAACTAACCAGTTATTGATTACCTTTTTGATATGTTAGATTTCATAGCAATTTATTTGATTTCAATTTATCATTTTACATTTTTTTCAATTACTAAAGCTCATTGAAGAAATAAAATTTAGGTTTAATTAAAAAGTTTAAGTTTTCATAGAAAAATAATAAATATTTGATCAAAATAAAAGTTTAAATTAGTAAGGGATAAAATATAACTTTTTGTTATAAGCGTTTAAAAAATTTGAAATAAAATATTTTAAATTAAGAGAACCATGACTTTAGACTTACTTTCACTTTTTATGGTGACATCGTTCCTTTTTATTTACAAACAAATTTTTATTTTTTTTTATTAAATCATCGAAGGTTTAAACACAAATGAAATATTCTTATGTTATTAAAATTTAAAGCATTCAAACGAGATTAAGAATGAAATAAAAAAGAAGAAAGAAGAGTTCAACTCAATAGTAATTAATGAATTTAAATAGACTTCCAAGAATTCAAACAGTCTTAAAATATTGCATTCTTTTGATTGATTCAAATAATTATTAGAACGATGACTTACAATATAAATGAGAAATTCATGAGAAAGTTAAAGTATTTCGATGAAGTCTTTTCATTTAAAACACAAGAGTTATACGAAAGGAAAGGACTTCGCAGGATGCAATACCAAAGTGATGCATTCCCTTAAAATAATACGCATTATACTTTTCGCGGAATTAATTGGGCATGCTTTTAATATTCTGTTGTCGATATATAGTAGACAGCTTTCGATAAAGGACGAGACCAATATAAATATCGATTACATTTGATTGAATGTCAATATTCTATTTTTAAACTGAACCGTTCGTTAATAATCTTACTAATGCGGTACTGTCACTTTTTAACCGAATGATCATTCTTTTCAACTGATCCTCTTAATTTGTAGAAGAAGTCCCAAACGCCTTATCTGATAAAATCTTTCAAAATGCCTCCACATTACACGCAAGACGGCGACAGGTATATTTAATCATCCGCAATCCACCGAATTCCTTCAGTTGCCTTTAAAAAATCGATCAAAGAGCATAGCATAATTGACACTTTTTCACTCTTCCAGTTTGTGGACAGCCAGGGAATTATGAGTAAAATGACTCATTAATTCCAAAGGACATTTATGACATGAGATGATTTCGTGCAAGAATGTTTCTAATTTTAGATCATCTATCTGAGTCTCAGGTTAGTGATTGCAGCATCCTGTGAAGTGAGTGTTTATATGTACTTTCGTTTAGGTACTATTCTGCTGTTCTTAAGATAGAATCATGCTTGGTCTGGTAATATTCTTCTAGAGCTATAGAGAGCTGAGCAGGCTTCTACTTTGCCGTAGAAGTAGGCTTGTAGACTGTATTTATGTCCATCCAAATGTTCAAAATATGTTTCGTAAGTTCCATAAGACAACTTAAGTGCATTTCTTACTACTTTTGATGAAGAATAGATCACGCTATGTGAAATGATTTTACTGATTTTTGTAAGCAAGATGTAATCATATCAGGATGGTCATATGCATAGCTTTCTTTGAAATTTTTACTCAAGTGTCGGCTCAAGTGTGGACATTTTCAACAGTCAACTATGAATGACCTTAGGGTTTACGATGATAATTATAATACTTTTAAATAAATTAATATAGTATTCAGTGGATGTGCTAAGCTGGGCTTAATAAAAATTGCACTTTTTGTTTTTTGAACTTTCTTAAGTACATAAAAAAACTTATTCGTTCTTTCTTGCACTTAAACTTCACTTGCAGTTTGAAAACATTTTTGTTTTTGAATTCGAATTACAAAGATACTAGATAAAAACTTTTGAGCTATTTAATTTATTTATTTCTTTACTTAAGTTAACTAATTTTTCGGCCCAATTTACTGAGCTAAATCTAGAACTTATTTTTTGTGTATAGACTTAAGTTAACACATAAATAAAGGAGTATATAACATCATGATGACTTACTTCTTTTGAAATTCATTTCATTTTTCAAGGCATTTATTCTCACTTCCTTTTCGATTGCTCCGAAAAGGACTTGAAAAAGTCTTGCTTAGCTGGCAAACAGTTCTGCGGCTATTCGTCTGCGGACAACAATTTTTTTATTTTTGCGAGTGCTTAAAACGAGCGATATTAAACTATTTCAAGGTGAATCTATCACTAAGGAGGATATTAGCAAATCGGCCTTGAAGTTTAACACAGCAGACTTATTGATGATTAGTTCGCGAAATTCTCAAAAAAAAAAAAATACAAAGAAACTGAATCAAATATATCAAATGTCTAACTATCGAAAGGAACAATCAATAAAAAACATACCAATCCAGCTAATTACCATCGCTGTTTAATATTAATGATTGAACTGCTTACACGTTGTAGCAGATAGCCTGACCACAAAAGCGGATTGATACCACTATACTTCCTCTTCATCGAAATGATTGATGATTCGATATGCTCATTGTTAGGCATCTTCTAATCTGTTCGCAGTATTGTCAATATAATGGTACCAATTATGCTTGTTTTGAACAGATTAGTTGAATAGTTATGACATTGTGACGCCACTATTTTGTGTCAAATTAATAAATCAAAATACATGATTCTTTTGTTTTACAACTAAACAATAAAACTCGGACGATGTCATGATAAAATCTCGCAAAACCAAAGTTAAATTTATTTCATACTATTTTTGTGAAAGGGATCTGTTTGGTGTTTTATTGGTTTGTTGGGTCAACACCCTGAAGCTGCTGAGTCTGACCTTGGATATTTAAATTAACAAACTGACGATCTGTATATTTGCCACCATCAATTATTTTAAGGTCTTTTTTAAGATTTCCGCTTTCGATGGATCACTTACGATTAAATGGAGACCTAGAAGATCCTATTCGGTATCATCATCATCATTACCATCATAACCATCGTCAGCCAGTGAGAATGAAAGTGAACTAACACGCCCCAAAGAATCTTGGCGCTGTCGGGTTTTACCCATAAGAATCGAGTGGTTATCCATAAAATAATAAGATTATAGCGTCTGGTTTTGCTTTTCATAGAACTAGACTATGGTATTTAATTATGAGCTGATATTGAATTCTGAACTTTAGCATTAAAGAAAACAAAAAAAAAATACATAGAACGCTTAACTTTTGTTTAATATACTCTTTTGGGACTTAATTCGTAATAAAAATCAATTTATGGAATTGAGAATTAATTCGAAAACTGGGTTTGTAATTTACTTATCAAATTTAATCTGGCTGTTGGCGGGATATTATGTTGGGGATTTCCCCCATACACATAAGGTGTTACCATTACCAGTGATGTTCTTCTCTTCCTCCTTTCACTGTGCGATCTTGGAGATTATGTGTATTTGCTAAAATCAATAGCGCCTGTTAATCCAAGTATTTATTTTATTTATTTTTAATTCAGCCATTTAGAGATATTATTAACTTTGATCCGATCTTGTTTGTCATTGATAGAATGCGTGTGTTTAAGAAAATTAAGCTTGTGTAGAATTCGATGAGACACATCCCTTTTACTATGAATAAATTAAGGGGAACGCGA
This sequence comes from Orthonevra nobilis, assembly GCA_963555765.1. Taxonomy (NCBI): domain Eukaryota; kingdom Metazoa; phylum Arthropoda; class Insecta; order Diptera; family Syrphidae; genus Orthonevra; species Orthonevra nobilis. The sequence goes on along the minus strand of OY743226.1, from coordinate 78,145,599 downwards.
AAAATTCCTTGAGTCTACTTAGTTGTCAAGAACAACAATCAAATATGATAAAAAAAAAGTAATCTGAATGACGTCAAATGAAGCGAGCAATAAAATACGATTTACGTAAGGTATGATGTTTCATAGCTTGTTTTAAACAAATTCAAAGAGGAAACTTATTGATGATGATAACTTGCGAATCCAAGTTAGAAATTTCCTACATTTTTGATAAAATAAGTAATGTTCTGTTGTGAAATGGATTGAATAACTAACAAATTCTTAAACATCGCGTGGCTATTGATTTTGTCATTGTTCTTATAAAAAAACATGGTTAACAAATTCAGCGAAGTCATCGATACGTTTGTAATTTATAATTATATCAAATTTTGAAGCCATTGTTAGATAGATTCTCCTATAGTTCAGCTCATCGTGATCAGTTTTACGTTCGAAAATTGTGTGATATGTTCGTTGAAAAAACACACCTCTGGCACATTTATTTAAGCAAATAAAAATATACACTGAATTGTTGCACATGCAAATAAAGTTCGCTTCTCAACTCTTTTGAATTGCTCCACTACCGTAACAAGATAGAAGTAAAACATGCGGCTTTTCGTCATTATAACGTTTAATTAATTGTTGTCTTTTTTTAGAATTGTATGTTCGGTAAAGTATCTTTTAATTACGTTTTATTTCATTTTCGTTCACCCTTTCACAGCTGGTTTATGTGTGTGTCGTTGGTTGCATTGCACAATCTACTGATTGTCTTTGTGAGACGCTCTACACATTTTGGTATAAGTAGTCGACTGCGGAGTAAAGTTCCGCGTCAAAGATATCTTAGAGAGCACTATTACTCTATCAACTCTGTGGAGCAGTTCTTGTAGCGTGATATTATGACTTTATTCATCTGGGTCATGATTTTTTCTCGAAATCGTATTATTTTGCCCCGACTTCAAGGAGATAAGACCCTTCAGCTTGCACACTGGACACGTCTTGCTCGATGAAAAATAAATGTGGAAACAATTCGTGTTGAACTGATTTTTAATTTTTAATTGCAATTCATGTGCTTCCATGGTCGCATAAACTCTCAGAGTTAGGCATTGACAAAATCGAGTTTTGCTTGATCTTCGGTCCAACATCAAGCATGCATAAATGTTTTATTTTATAATAACATTGTACTTGAACATATTTTTTTAATATGTGCAGTTTGTTATGGCCTTGCATTTATTGTACATTCCTTGAAATTTTGTAGCGCTAATTACAGTTGCATTCACTGTTCATTCACGAAGTAAAGCAAAATTTCCAAAAACGGATTGCGATGCGGCAAAGTTTTCCCACATTGCTTTAACGATGTTAAATGAAAATCTCAATTGATTTTATAGACTGCATGAGCCTATGTGATGCATTAATGAGTTTTGCTCGGGCGGGGATTTAGTTTAATAAGTTTGGGCTTGGTTAACACTTGGACGGAGACATACTCTATTTATCGACCCATTATTGTTCCTCCGTATATCATCAAACATTTATTTACTCTACCGCACCTATAAGACTGCTATAAAAATGTTAAAATAGGAGTTCTGCCTATAATTTAATCTTGGATTCAAATCAGGCAATTTTATATTATTAGAGAGAGAGTAAAATTTTCATGAGAAAGCCCACGTTTAGTCGCCAGTAGTATGATGTCGTATTTCAGCCGTCGATATAATATAAAGATCACAATCTATAAGCTTGTGAGTTAGAAGAAACACACCACATGGATCTCGGTCTCATATTTATTTCAGGAATAAGAAAAAATCAAAAAACTGACTTCATTCGATTGGTCCATTCCAGCACTAATCTTAAAAAAAAATGTTTAAATGTTTCAAATTCCGATCAAGAGGCACCACCTCGATCGCATGTTGTTGATCCTAATTGAACGTCATTACATAACGATCCCGCAGGTGAATGAGTTTCGCACTACATTGATAACCTGTATGTAGATCGTTTTGCTGAAAAACAAGTTGACACAGTTACGTCGGAGAAAATCTGCGATAGAAATTTCTCCATGCAAAACAAGACTGCAAATAAACAGGAAATATGAATAGACACTGTGCCAACTTTTCACCTAAATTTTTCCCCAATTTCACTGCTCTTGCTTCTTGCAACTCAAAATTGCATTACTTGTCAGTTTCCATTACATAACTTTTTAAATGCTCTGTTAATTGTATCTCTATACAGTTATATCACTTTTTACAATTTCCTCATTTGCCACCCAATACCTACGTATCTTTCCCAACTTCCACCCAAAGCATGGATCAAATATCTTCTATGCCACACTCGCAGGCTTGGAAACCACATCTACATTGGTAAATCTATCTATTTCTGCACCATATGTAAACAAAATCAAGGAAGTGAAAAAAATGCGCAAAGGAACTACAAGTAGATGGGCAACTTTCACGGGGAGTAATGTAATCTAGGATTACCAGCAAGCGCACCCCTTGGCTTCGACGCCGCCCTTTTATTTACTGCAAGAGCCGCAAGTAAGTTGAAGTCCACCCAACGCCAAATCACAGGATGAATAATTTGTCAGTAATTGGCCAACAGCTGATCGTTGCTTTGTTCCGCTAGGCTCAAGTGAACGCACACGTGCGTTGCTCATGTATTTGGATTGGGCAAAACTGCTTCGAATTGGCCAACTTGGCAATGAAAGGGAAAGGATTGCATGTTGCTGCTGTGAACTTTCGTTTGGGATTTTTTTTTGCCAGTTTTAACGTAATAACAGTTCAACTTCGATTGAAGAAACAACCGCGAGATCGCACACTCATGCTACTACCTTGACTGTAGCAGACGAAGCTTTCCATGTCGCTCGTCGCAACGACCTTTCGACTTAAAAATCCAAGCTTGCTTGGAGAGCAATAAGAAGTTATTACATCATAAAAGCGCGTTTTAAGGATTGAGATTGAGACAAGCGGCTTATGCTTGTGCGTAATTGGTCTGCGTATGGCAGAGTGACCGGATGAGTTGAGAATAACGGTTAAAATTATTTATTGGAGCGGAGGTACTCAAGCATCTGAAACTGAAATTTATTACATTTGACGTAAAATGCATTTTTCTCAGTCTGGGAAGTTCAGGTTTCCCCTCCATAAGCGTAACTTTTTGTTGGGTAATAACAAGAGGTGTGCGGAAAGGGCTGACCCAATTTCGTGTGGTCAATGATTTATTTTTGCACAGTTGGTTTGTTTTTTTTATGAATGACATTTGTGTGGCTCTAAATTAAGAAATTTGTTTTCAAAGCTATGACATTTTTGTGCTTATACCTTCTAATATGGCTTGGAAGTTGATATAAGTTTTTAATAATTAAGTTTTCACATACTTTTTATGAAAAAACTTTAGCAGCTCAGTTTAGGAACTCAAAAGCTCAATATTCTCTAAAAAAATTTTTTGTATGACATTTCATATTAAGAATTAAGTTAAGAGTTTGTTTACAAAGCACGAAAAAAAATATTCCCTACTAAGTTTTTGACCCCATTAAGCTTTAGTTCATAACTCGAAGATATAACCAACGAATGGTGTTTAATAACCACAATCACCACCACAGACAGATCAGGAGTATAATAGAAATTTTCTGGAAACTCAAATATAATTTGGTTTCATTTGCTTGATTGTTGTGTTTGGAATCAGGACAGAAAATTCTTGACCTATTCGCATTCGTTTAGTGCACAGTATTTTCATTCGAAATTTGTCCATGTACTAGAAACTGGTAGTTTGCTTCATCGCCGTGTTTGTACAGCAGAACCCATGATAGATTATCTAAGTAAGCCATTTAGTGGAAAATACGAAACACAATCGTGGGTCGGAACACTCCATTTATTTCATGTAAATGGAAAATGGTGACTGAACCAGATCAGAATACTAGATAAAAGTTAAAGATTACTTAAGGATTTAAACTAAAGAGTTGCTTATATTCGCCTGGGATTTAATACAGGATCTCTTTACGAAAATGGTCTTGAGTGATCTGTCGATACGAAAAATCCCTTTTATGTGAATTCATCCATACCTTATTTGACATGAGTTTGAATTGCCTTGCAATAGCTTAAATCATGATTAATGATTTAAAGAAGCTTAGTGAAAGTTTGACAGTGAATAGCCATAACTCTCATTGAAAACCACACACTCAAAGATTCGCTAACAAGCCTTTACCACAATGCCGTGAGACATGGAAAGAAGTTACCCGAGAACAGCTCACACGTAGATAGTTTTAAATTGTCAGATAGATTAGGGACCACAATTGGCGCTTGTTTGGTTGTTGAGCTTCACATAATGGCTCTCTACTTGCTGTTCAAAACAAAAAGAGTTGGGTTAAGGGGAATATCTCGAAGTGATCATTCATTGCCCGGCACCGGACCGAGAATCTAGGAAATATTCACCTGCCAGTTGGCGGAAACCATTTTAATATGGACAACAGAAAATATCAAGCGAATCTTGAAAGGCTTTAAAAAAATTGTATGAGGAGATAAAAGTACCTATTTAAAAATGTCATCTTGTTTAAAGAGGAATTTTAAAAGTTTTACCTTGTGTTCAAAAAATATAAAGGCAAGACTGATAAGACTTCTTATTTTATTAAAAACACTACAATCATGAGATTTGCCCGGATAAAACAAATCATATAAAATAAATTGATATTTTGACCTTGTTTTGATCGATAACCAAAACGAGTGATTTTATTGACTAAGCGTACGTAATCAGCTGTATACAATTAACTGATATGATCAATATCCCTGATGTTACATCATCTAACGAAAGTAAAAACTAAAACATAAATTTCCTCTGGCATAATATCAATTCCGAGCGAACTATCCCTCCCACTCTTCGCAATCCATTCCTGAATTATTCGAACTGACTTCAGGCGGTAAACCAAATAGCATTCCACTTACACCGCTGCTAATAAAACTAAGTTAACTTATTATCGGCTCAAATCCTGATAGATTCCAGCAATTGGCGTGAAACTGGTTTTGGGAATCATCTCTTTGGCACCTGGACATTCAGTTGATTGTCATCTTCCTCCACCATTTCTGTAATTCAACACACAAACACTAACATCGAGTACACAGTAGTTTTAACCTACATTCCTTTATTTTATAAGCAATTTCCTTTGCTTTGCTTTTCGTTTGATTATATTGCCATATGGCAAAGACAAACATCATCACGAAATACGTATCTCCAATTTTCAAAGTATCGTCGCCCTGAATGGTCATTTCATGAGTGCATTTCTCACTTTTTGAGGGAGCGATGCTGGAGCTTGTATTTTGCTGCGGGTTATGTTTTCTTTTTACGTGTGGTGTAGGCTCTGGTCAAGCGAAAAATGACGTGGTCGGTAGCAATCTTTGATTGTTTAACGTGGAAGTATTCGTGGTTATTTCGTCGGATGAAAGACTTTAACAACGACCTTGGGGGTTTCAATATATCTATACCATCTTACTCTTGTTGTGGATGTTTAATTTTTACATTGGTGTGAGTTGTTAATTCGATTGGAGTTGTGAGTTGGAAATTTGTGCTCACAAGATGATGGAACTGCAATTGAACAATGAAATGTAATCTCATTTGAGAAAGTCTGCTTCTGTCATGCGAAAGCGAAAACTATAAAATTCTGATAAAAATAAAATGAAGCGTCAATTGAATTATGGTGTTCAATTAACTGACATATTTATGGGGTGCTTTAAGTGAGTATCCCCTGGAAATAAGTTGTGTACTTGAATTATCTGTTCAGCAACTGTCACCAAACTGAAAATGCCGAAAATTGGTGAAAGGAAAAAAACCTAAGGAGGAGATATTTGTCGAAGATAACAGTTAGCTCAGAAAATCAAGTTTCGCATATTTTGAAATAATTTAAATCAAACTTAACAAGAGCACATTTTCTTACAGCAGGGTAATATTCTGAGCCAAAATCTTCATAGAAATTTAACAAGGATCTTGTGAATAATTTTTCATATAAAATTTTATAAAAAATTCTTTTTTTGATTAATTTTTACGATTCAAATTAGTTTTAAAAAAACTGAGACGTCAAATCACGCATCATAGAATCAAATTTCTGTTTGGAATCAAGTTATACTTCTTTTTTCTATCAAATTTAAAATAAAATGTTGTTCAGGGATGCACTCCATCCATTTAAATTGATAATAGTTTGAGTAGGAAGCGAAAAGCCTACCATTCATATTCATTCTTAAGGGATTATGACTACCCTAATATACTTGCACAGAGCAAGCAGAAGACTAAGGAAAAGAATGGAAATTTCGTGAAATAGTTTTGAACTAAGAAGTGCTTGGTTTAGATTTTTCCCACACATAGTGTGGAAAAAGAATTAAGCACACGACTGGTTTTACATTTTCTCAGTTTGCAGTATTTTATTTATTATTTTATTTTATTTACAGTATTCTGTGAGCAGAATGATGGCTCTGTATACCCGCACTCGTTTGACTTAGATACAAAAATGAATTGCATTATAAACACTAGTAATTAATTATCGTAGGATAAGATTGCAAGTACGCAAAAAAAAAAATAAATAGAGCCCGAGTGTGATAATTTATTTTATTTAATTTATTTTATTTTATAATTTAATTTATTCTTATTTTATCATATACTTTTTTTATTTATTTGCTATTTTTATTATTTTGCATTTCTTCAATTAAACTTGATTTCTTTAAAAAGTTGTCCGGATTTATCTTAATCAGATTTAGATCACATTAACGTATCTATTCACAGAACAATTGACATATACCTGCAATAATTTAAAATGAGAATAACAATGCAAAAACAAAAAAAATATGCTGTAAAAATAAGAACACCTGAAAATTAGCAAGCAATGTCACAATCTCGCACTTAGCATCCGCAATAATCAACCATCTGGCTACAAGAGAAACATTCCATCTGTGTTAATTGTAACGTCCGTTGTATATATTTATTATGGTTTCATTTTTCCTTTGGCTTATTGAATCGAGTTCCTCGTTGTCACGCATTGCGATCCGTTTTAATGAACAATGTATGTACCAATATCGACGCTCGATCGCTTACACAAACTCTTGTTGGTTTTAATTTCTCATTAAAGCATTACAAAAAGAAAAAAACATAAAAAATTAAGTAATTTAATTGGAACGTTTTTTGTTTTCATTCCGTTTAAATAGTAATTAAAAAAATACAATAGTATTTCGTTGTTTCTTAAAACACAAAAAAAGTGGGTTAGTATAACTTTTGCAATAGAAGAGTGTTTTATGTGTGAGATAGACGACTTAATTGAGATTGGCTTCGTGACTTAAGGTCATTGATCAATGCAGCGCATTACTCAAGCACTAAACTTAATAACACGACATTGATGGTATCTTTTGGGCAGGTGATAATTGATCCTTTCACCAGACTGCTATTATCTGCATCTACAAGCTATGACTTAACTTAAGTCATTTTTGATGTGCTAAAGTTCACCTTGTGCCATTGATTGTGAACTCAAGACCTTTTCTTTGGACATTTTCTTTCCAATTACTCTGGTCGTACTCAAATCTTGAATGTATGACGAAATTTCACTACAGCCAAATGGTCAGGATTTTCTATCTACCTGTACACGGTCCATGAACCTACCTCAACGTCTTTTTCCCAAACAAGATTGCACAAAAATTTCAAGCAAAAAAAGAAAAAAAAAGAAAATCCAAATTCATTCATTTATTCCCATAGCTGATGCCTGCGAAAACAACTGAAAGATTGCCAGCCATCGCGTAAACATTTTTCGCGCTCCTACATTTATACATACATACGTAGCTTTCGGCTTAGTTCCAAGCCACAAGAGTAGCACTAATGGGCTACTTGAGGCACTCTTTGTATAGCCACTGAATTTGCGAGAAGAAAAAAAAAAATAGACAAAGCATTTTTCGAGTCGAGTTGTTTAATGAAAAAAAAACACCGTTGCAGAGCGGATTGGATTAGGATTGGAACGAGACATACAAGTGCATGAACATGGCTCTTGAATTTGGCATGCAAAATCGAATGAAAGATTGGAGTAAATCAGGTCATGTTCTGAATCATGTGGGAAATATAAATATGTTGCTAGTGAAAACGAACAAACTTTGGCAAGAGTTCACCAAACGTTTCTATATACCAAGTGACATTTGACATAGAGTTTAGAAATTGAGTAAATTTAACAGAACTAAGACTTTAGTAAAGTGGTAGGTGCAGTACCATGACTATGAATTACTCATAGAAGAACATTCACGCTGAAGTCGATATATGAACTAAAAAATTCGAGCACTGTGATTGTTTTAAAAAGTACAATGACTTTAAAATATATGGAAAAAGTATACGTTTTTTCATGAAAATCATAAGTATTCACCCATTGACTTGGACTTCGGAGAATGCAGTTCCGGAATAATGATTTCACCTACAGCTCTTGTAGAAAGAACCGAAAAAACTTGCAAAAGTCTTGTTTCTAAATTTGGAATATTAGTATTTTGATGTTTCGGTTTGAGAATACGTATTAAAATCATCGTCAAGAATTCATAGTATATTCATTAGTTTAAGTATTTGAATTCCAAAAATGTCTCCAATTGGATATCTTATAAGTTGAACTTGGCACAATTAAGCTGAATCTCTGTCAGACAATGTGCACTTGCCGAAGTTCGCGACATTCTTTTGCTTACCAATTTTTTTCACTTATTATTCATATTCTCCACGCTCGATGCATCTCTTACATATACTCAACATATCAAGTTGTTATGAAGAAAGTTTTCCATTTCCAAAATTATGCGTTTCATTACAAATTCAAAATAGCAAAAATAAAACTATCCAATAACTATATTAAAAAAAATTAGCAATTAACTCGGAATAGATAATAATCAGAAAATTAGTCTCATCTTTTTAACGCCAATTACACTAAACCGATAACTCTTTCTGACAACTAACTGTCCTAATCGCCTTAACGAAACAAATTTGTTTGTTGTTTCACTCGATTGGATTCGCTTAATTTTCCAGCTACTACATGCAACCGCATAAAATGTTGGACTAACTTATTTAATGATGGTCAATCAAGCATAACAAAAGGGGCCTTAGAAAAAAAACATTCTCCCAAAAAATGAATCCAACTATAAATCAATGAAAATGAGATGATGCAGCATGATTTATGATGGACCGTATTACGCAAGCGAAATTATTTAAAATAGCCTAGAGACTGTTTTAACAATTCTTGATGAGCATCAAAAGGCTAACCCGATAAGCAATGAAATTTGACATAATGATGCAAAACAGTGCTCCACCATGGCATGCTGAAAGTTAAAGTGAGGCACTAACAGCTCATTTCGCGTATTCATGCTAATCTTCATATCTTCAACATTGTTGGTTGAATGCAAATGTTTTGTTGTCTATCCACGATGTCGCGGACTTGTGATGCGTTCGCCTTATCGTTTAGACATATTGCATGAGAGAGAGAAGCTACTGTTTGTGGACTTAGCCAGTTTTATGTTTGAACGCGACATTTACTGGTTGGTATGAAGGAAAATGTCACGTGTCCAATAAGAAATTTTACTGTTCCATAATCGTCTATTAACTCTTTTTTATGTTTCTTTATTTTTTTGTTTTACAGGAAACTAATAGCCTAACATTTTTCACATTCATAACTTTGCTTTGTTTTACATCATCTAAACGATTCATCGAGATTTTTATCATCAAAGAAAGACTATAAAATAAGTTTCTTAACATTGTTATGTTCGGTCCAAATAGTTGAAACCAACCCGATATGGGTAATTAAGAAAATACCCAAAAAATGTTGCTTGGAAACTCGCGTTGCAAAATACCATAAGTTACATACTTCCATGTTGCCATTTTCTTGACTAAACTATGACTGTGACCATTTGAATGGGCTCTTCATCGTCGGTCGTCGTTGTCCATTTCAGTATTTTGCTAAGCGATCGCACGAAATTAGCCATTCCCATTGTACGTAACAAGAGCAGGCGAAACATTGAATCGACCACGATAATGTAACATTATATTTTTTGTGTGTTTTATTCATATTAATCTTAGTGTGTCGTGCTTAAAGAAATATATCGTATTTATTTGTAGCCGAGTGCGCACGAGCTCAGATTAAGTAATAATCATTTGCTACATTTGCAGTTGAATGGTATTTGGTTGTCGGTATAGACCCATGTGGAAGTGGTAAAAGAAATGGGATCAATATATAAGACAACGTATATTTTCTATAGACAAGATGTGCGTTAATGGTCCAGTGCAGTGATGCATTGCAGCCAACCGGTCATTGTTTGAAAAAAGTGAAAGACAAAGTAGAGCTAGAGTTTGGGAGGGAGATTGGCTTTTCATCTAGGAAATCTCATATAAGTGAAGGAACTGTTATATTTGTCTATTACATAATACGAGAGTGTTTTACTGGTCAATTGGTGTGTACATTATATGTGTACACCTACATATATATTATGGAATTTAGGCTACGAATTAAATATTGATCGTGCTCGATGAATTTATATAGTTTATTTTAAAATGAAAGGAAATTACTAAGACTCTTTCACTCATGAGGGAATAAAATTTAAAAGCACCATCGGTTTTTAACTTGGTAGTTTTTAACTTTTCAGAAGGAGTGCAATTTTAAATGACAGCTGGCGGATACCACAGATGTTGGATTGAAGGAATATTTCCAAATGTAAAAGACATCCTATAAAATAAGTTCGAATATAAAAAACAAGAATCCACTTTCAATTATTCAATATAAAATATTTGTGGGCGAATCTTAACCATCATCATAAACACTAACAGAAACTTCATCAAAGTCGGTACAGCCTTGTGGTAGGAGTTTAGTGATTTACACACATAAATTACAGAAGAACTATAAAACAAATATTATCTCATCTCAGTTACAAAACAATGCCTCTCATATTCGTCATTGTAAATTGATTTAAGGTGACCTATTTCACAGAGAGAGAAAGAGAGGTCGCCTCGTTTTAAAAATTCTTTTTGTTAGTCGTCTTTTGGCATCAATCCGTCCAATTGCGATCAGCGCAAAATCTAGAAATTGATTTCAAAACGCTGATATGGATAATATCAAACTGCAGTTGTTGACCAATGGCCAGTTGACTCTGCATTTTACCAAGTAATTCTTTGGTATGATTAAAGTCCAGTTTAATAAGAGGACACTGTTACAAGCAAATTTATCGCCTTGATAATAATTCGCGCTTCAGTTTTGAAGATACAATTGTTAGCTAAAGAGAAATTCGTAAGCCTCGCCTCCACCTTTTCGAAAAAATTACCTAAGAGGAAATAAACTAGTTCTAGTTATGGCTACTTGTTCAAAAAAATATACTTGTTGTCATATGTATCGCTCCTATTCCTATGTGTACTTACATTTAGTGACGATAATGACACTCAAAGCCCAGATCTAGGTACCATTTCTGGTTAAAATTGTGGTATAAATTTATTCACATCATAATTACAGAGGGAGTTACGGTGACTCCCACCTCTTGCGCTACTAAAAGTGCTGCCGACAGATCTTAACAGTCGGTTGTGGCATAATTTGTCCATTATACGTTTATATAGTATATTTTTGTCCTGAGATTTGACATCATTAATTATAGGATGGGACATGATGTGAGATGTCTACACATTTTCGTATTGGGTAATTGTTATAAATAGTGTTACTTCATAGCAGAAATAGCAAGCATTGTACCAATCAATCAACTGCATCCCATAGTCATCATTTTACACCCACTTAATTGTAGCTCCATGGACCAAAACACGCACAAACAAATCACTCTTTGTTCGCTTAGTAATTGACTAGTCGCTGCAGGAAAACACAAGCCAACAACCAGCAATTTTCCAATCATTCGTATTTAGCACGGATAGTCATTGTGGCTTCGAGCTTCTTGTACCTTATTCATTGACTAAACTCATTGCAATTTGCCTCTTTTTGCACATTCCAAAGACGACGTGGACCAAATGGAGAATGAGAAGAGGGCATCAAATGGTAGCGCGTGTCGGTCGACCGAAGATAAAAAGGAAACTCGATTGCATAACACGTTCGTCCGCCATTTAAAAGGCGCTCAAACTATATGGACTAAGATCATTTTGCAATATTATTTTAAAAGCACATTTTGTTTGGCTTGCCATTTCGGTAATTGCTCCGCGTTGTCGACAGTAAAAACAAAAAAGCAAACAAATATTTTGCAGTGAACGTGTCGAGTTCTTGCGTCAACTCTTTTATTTTGCATGTTATAACTTTTTAGTTCTCCATAGGTCAGCATTTTCAAAATTGATCTGTTCTTGAGCAGATTTATTCCCCTTCACTTTCTGCAACGAATGACTTTATGCGCGGCAAGGCGGGCGGATTGAGGTCCAACAAACCAAGATACTAATGACCCATAGAATATAAACTTTTGTTTTATGGACTTCCGCATCTTTTTTGCATAATTATTTAACGTCAAAACATTTTACTGTGCATACCATGCTCGAAGTGATATTTTGTGGAAATAAAAACAACACAATTTGAAATAAATTAGCATGAAATTCATTCGATCGTGTTTAAATTACCAAAACAATTCATCAACCATCGATTTCCGTAGAGCAGACTTATGATTTATGGCAAATATTGCTTGAATAACTTAAAATCAATACTGGATTGCAGTTTACTGACTCACCAAACAGGATTAATTTTTGTTTCAAGCATCCGCAGATGTTATTTATCTGCACTCGTTGGTAAGGTATACTGTTTCACATTCAAAGGTCTCCACTGGCTTCTGAGGTGGAATTAACTCTTTGCGATGCAATAAAAAGGAGAACACGCTCTGTTACGATGACATAATATCATCTGGGGAGCAGAATGAGACTTCAAGGAGACTTCAAGGCAAAAGAGAATACTTTTTGAAATCTTTCTTTTTTCTCTTTTTTTTAGTATTTCTGCATTTATTTCAGTGCATTCTCCAGTCAGTCAGTTTGGTGCAGCTTTCATGTTTTTTTTATTTCCTGGATTGGTGCAGATTGTTTTATGAACGAACGTATATTTGGGCAATTGTTAGACAAAGGCATGGATCAGAAACGTGCGCATTTGCGGCTCGGCTCTTTTGTTTTACTGCATTTGGGGTGCATTCCAAATGGAGTCATGTTGCATTTCGACATGATAAATGAACACAGGTGAATGGATATTTCTTTCGAGGAAATGGCCGTTGTTAAATGTCAATTAAGTAGGCAAAATGTGAATGCACAATTATGCTAACAATAAACCTAAGTGTATAACCTAGTCAAGTTGTCCTCCATAACATGACCATTTTAAAGTTTTGAAATTTCTAACACTTTTATCTGGTCTACCGTGGAAGCCCGTCAAAGCTATCCGTTTACAGCGGCAGTATACTTTGGCAACGACATGCTCAAATGACAAAGTCATTGCACAATTATGAAATGCATAATTTCATAATAATCCGCGGTGCGGTGTGCGTAGCGTAACTGTATGCTATAAAAAAATATATATATATGAAATGCGAAGAGGATTGAGCGATAAAACAATAAATCGCAATGGTATGGATTCTTTTAAACAAATGTAGATAGAAAAAATGTTATAAATCATTGAGCTTGCATAAAAATTTGTACGAATAAGCATTTAATTACTTCTAGTCGAGCATACAAATCAGATTTGGTTTAATTGGGTGAGGAACAGGAGAATGGCTAACAAGTTGAAATGGAGAAATACTTGATCCTGGGATAGCCACTTTATTCAAAACCAAGTAATCCTGCAAGCTTTTAGCTACCTTCGGCCTAAAAGCAGACTAAAAATACCAAAAATCAAATTGCTTCACTTTTACTTTCTAGACACAAAAAGAGATTTCCCCTGTTTAGGCAAAAGCTTTTTGATACTCTCTCTTGCACATGCGGTGACCATATTTTATTGGCATTTCTCTTCCTCCGTGATTATTTTATCGGTTCCCATTCCGAGTCACCTTCTTCAATTGATGCGTCGCATCGTCGATTAACAAACATCACGTCCAACTAGTTTAGAGCCAACGTCTGTAGTGGGTCAATACGTGCGCACCTCAGCCACCGATTAGCCGCGCATCTTCAACAGCCAGTAAAAGTGAGAGGCCGTCTTCTTTACATTAACTATTTTTACAGTAATAAATTGGCTGTATGAGCATCTCGTAAGATGAGTGCTGTGGGCAATATGCACACACACGTTGTAAGCTCCTCACGACTCGACCTTGAACATGACATTTCCTCCGGGTCTTGGATAATCTCTTTAGTGTTTTCTTGATGGGTGTTTCTTGTTTGATATGTGTTCAAGTGTTACAAAATGGATACTTAAATGGCTAAGATGCTGCTGACCTTCACCTTAGACAGCCAAAAGTGGGAGCAGCGAAATGTTTGGGTAATATTTTGTCTGCGATATGGAAAAGTAAAACGGATGAGAAAAGACTCGATTCAACTGTTTGGTGGAATTGGAAAATGACAGGAAATCATTCAGGCATGTTTGTGTGTCAATTACATTGCAATTAAGCTGTTGCTTAATTTTGTATAGTCGATGTTGTAACTTATGCAATGTTGGTTTTTTTTAAATCCACCAGAGTTGAACTTTTTCGGCTTTGGCAGATTGATATAATTACCTATGTGATGGGGATAAGATTACGGTCAGCGCAATCATCTGTCAACATGTTGCCAAGTTGCTAAGATGCAAAATTACAAAAACAAAGCATAGCAATTGATTGAATGTAATGCTCGTCTTATCTTAGAGCAGTTATATAAACCTCCATAGACATGCTAGTGCCATTAAGGTGTCATGAGATTGGGTGCTACAGGCGAAATAATTGGACTGTTTCTTGGTTGGTTTTTTTATAATTAAGATGTGATAAATGCATAGTGGCCGACATGAATAATTGCTTTTCGGTGCGAACGCTGACAATGCTTTTGGGAAATAAGAAGTACAACATAATTATAAGATTATCGATTTAATGTTTTGTTGCTTTGATAGACAAACAATTAGTGTTTGTGCATTTGATGGACATGAGCATGCAGTGCATTCATGTCTGTATAATTTGAAAAAAAATCGGCGCGAGCTTACCTCAATGTTTTCTCAATATGCGTATCAAGCAGTTGGCGTGCGTCTATTTGTTGGATTTGTTGTTTTTTTGGGCAATGAACTGAAACTTATTTGTTCAGCTCAAAAAGTTCGCAGTTGTAACACAGGACCACATTTGACCGCAAAACAGAATATTCGATATTCAGTTACATAAAGAAGAACTCGCAGGATTAGTGCTTTCTAAAGCCTAATTTTTATCGTTCGTTTATTTCGCAAAAAAGAAAATAAGGTAGTAATGATTGCCTAATATGGGTCTTTGTCGGATGCTCACCAAGATCTCGTATGTGGAGTTTATCAAACCGAGATAAATAAACTCTTTAGTGTTTCAATGTTATAGCTTTCAGATGACTCAGTTGGCCGAGAATTAACTTCGAATGACAAATTCAGGCTTTTCTGTGAAGCAATGCGATGCATAAACAAACAAAAAATAAATTTAAAATGTAGATATCCACTGCGGAGAGGTTTTGGATTTTGAAAAATTGAGGACCCCTTTGTAGATTTTAATTTCGCAATTTCGTTTATCAAAAGCATTTTTCTTGTCCAATTCCAAGTCTCGCTGTGCTACAATTTAAGATTCAAGTGCACATCTAGTTTGAGATGTGTTTGGTTTCGGTATTTGCATTCATTTAAAATTCCCAGAATTCTTTTCGTCATAAGCGGCAAAGAAGGCCAGAGCAATTGGGCTTGGAAAAATTGTGTCATTACGCCGCTATACCTGATATGCCTTCACACTGGACTTCTGCGACAAGTAGACAATGTTTTTTAAACGCCACGGCTAATCGACTATCTCAGTGATATCACTTTAAGTTTTATCCTTACAAAAATTTTGTCTGAACTGGATTCTTAAACAAAATAATTAAGGTGTCATTCGAACCTGGAAATATCAATATTATTCGGAACGTCATTTATCTTCCGGTTCAACTTATGAAATAATGTGATATTGCAGGATATATAAACGTCTTAAATTTAGAAATACGTTGTTTCTGCAACTTTCAAATATTTAAACACCTCCTAATTCGAGTTTGATACGGATTAGCAAACGATTAGATCAGTCTATAAATTTAGTTTTGTTTTTTTGTTTATCGACGTAAGAGCCGACCTTCAATGTATTGAATACGTTCAAAATCAACTAGGTTGGAAATCGTTTTCATTTATAGTCAACTAAATAAATGACCAGTTTATTTTAATAGTTTCATATTTATTTTTTTTGTTTGATTTGATTTGATATTATTCATGAGAATTTTTGAATATGTATCCATCCAACCGGATATTCTAACAATTCATCCATGAGGGGACTCCCAATTCCAAAATTTTAGAACGTTTGTTGAAACAAAAGTACAAATTTTAGAAGATTAAAAGATTATTCAGGCGGCCAACTATGACAAACAATTACGTCTAATTTCGGCGATGACAATTCTTGTGATCACCCTACAGGATGTCAGCCACAGTCTAATTTATTCCTAAACAAATCGATTTAATTCTCAATGAATATGGATCAGTCAGTTTGTGGAATTACCCAACTTCTAAATTGCCAATTAAGCAGCTGTGTCATAAATGCCATCAAATGCATTTTTAAGACACACTTTGCATATCACGACAGCATCATTTGAGGACTGAAAAGTATATGTGATTCCTGAAGGGGGGCGTGGCTGTGTCCTCTGCGAAGATTGAAATAATGTCACTGGTCAAACAACATTCGGTTTTTATTATTATTATTATTATTTTTTGTTTTTATTTTTTTTTTTTGATTGACAAGACCGAATTGATGTCTGTGGTTAGTAAACGTTTACGAATAACATTAACAATCGTTATTTGTGAAATTCTTTAGAAAAACAAGAAATATCAACGGTTAAAGAACATTAAACAATATAAATTAACAAAATGTGTTGAGCGTTATTTAAGGCCATACGAATATACATTCGACCTTTAGAGGCTTGTGACAAACATCATGAATTTGCATGACATTTTGTTCAGAAGATGCCACCTTAAAAATCCAAATATGATATATGGTAGCAGAACAGAATGTTATGTAACATCCTTGGGTTGGGATTTGCATATGGATGAACTTCAGCCAGATCTGCTCGCATTTTTCCGGGTAAATTAAATAATAATAAAAAAAAATAAAAAATTTTTGGAGTATAGTATTAGCAGCAGGTTTTTGTTGTTTTTTGTTACTTAAAACAAAATATGTATTTTTAGAAACAATTAAGAATAAAATGTTTAATTTGCATGCAATAGAACTAGTTTTTTTTTAACTTCTGATGATGTGTGTATGTTGGGATGATAGAAGCACATATTTTAGCTTTGACCTTCGTCAAATTAATTTAAATTAAATTATTCCCTTTCTTCGATACATGAATCTGACCATACGTCGTGTGATGATTTCTATTAGCTAGAACTGGATTTAATAAAGCGGAATAAAGTTCGTTGTTGGGTGATAATAGGCTGTGAATACGATCGGCCCAAGTTTGATCTCTGATTAGGAGAATTTTCGACTTGATTTTCAGGAAATGAACTGAGCGATCGAACGAATTTTTGACCCAATGAGGTTAGTATTGAAAAATGAAACATGAATATTTATGTGAATAAGGGCTTTGAACCCTGAACATGATAAGTTCTCTAACTGACTGATTATGTTAAGTTAAGTTCTCAATGCCCTTTTTGGATATTTTGAAAATATACATTTAGGACGGGTTTCAAGCCACCAAAATCAGTGGCAATCGGTTTAACCTTATGTAATTGGGAAGCAATAACTTCCGTTTTATAAGTTAAATCTGATTTGTGGACATTAATCGAAAATAGGCTTTCAAATGCAAATGGCGAAGATACTTTGGTTTTAGTTATTGATCTTGTAACAACGTTTTGTTCTTAGATGAGTGACATAAGTAAAAATACAATGTTTGCACCCTGTTTTTTTTAGCATTCCAATGCAAAATTCAAAAACATAAATTAGGAAACGTTCTTTACACGATACATTTTAGAAAAGATGACAGTTTAGATTGCTACTTAGATTAAGGTTCTTTAACGACCTTTTCTTGAAGCTTAAAAGTTGCGCCTTAGTTGCGTTTTGGTGACTTTTATAGAAGAAGTGTGATGAATTGAAGTCGATGCAGACAAACTTTGGGAACATGTGTTACAACAGTTTATATAACTTGACGGCCTGAATATTCATTCGCATTTTTATTCTTGCAACTTCTGCAGTATCAAGGGCCACATATAAGCCACCGCTGACTGGCACAAGTTTTGTGATGTGTTTCTGCGAAGAGTATGGAAAAAGGAAAGGATATACCACGACCATCGTTGATTTTGAATCCGGGTATTTCATTTCCTATTTCGTTATCATGTCCCTCTGATATCATATATAAAGAGTCTGTCTGAAACGTAACCGATGTGCATTCATATATCTGTATCAGAACATTCGATCGCCTTCTGCGGGTCATAACTAATAAGTCCTCACGAACTCTTTGGGAGGCTTTGGTTCACGCACTGCGTATATTTATTGACAGAGTATTACGTTTGTTGCATGTGTTCATTGCTCAAAAGAGGGAAAGGTTAGATCATTGCATTTGCATCAAGTTTTGCTTCAATCTCGGAAAGAATGGTGCCCAAACAATTGAAATGATGCTCAAAACAAATGATGCTCAAAAGACACCGGTTTGAGGTCGATTCACACTAATACGATTAGTCCCTTAATGCCATCGCAAAGTCTGAGTTTCAGGACTGTTGGAGGTTATTCAATCGAATTGGGACTTCTTTTGAGTTTGACACTGTCGCTTGGCTATCAATGCAAACAGTTATTTGCATAAGGAGCTGAGCATCCAGTACGATTCTTTTAGCATTCAAATTTTTACTCGAAGTATGTTTCCATGGTTAGTTAGTTACCTTAAAGTAAATTTATTGAGATGTTATTATTTTCCAGGCCATTTTTGTATTGAGTTGAGAATAGAGCTCCAGCACTAAAGGGTCTTGTGCTCCAGAGCTCTGACTCTGCCAATTTTTTGTATGACTTGCTGCGGCCCACTGAATTTCTAACCCATGTGTGCGGATAGAGCGAACTTAGTTTTTGAACGTCCATTTATGATTTTACTTCCTACTTCTCAATCAATATTTTTCTGCGGGCCATGGAAAATTTAGTATGTTTCCATATTCTCTTGTTGATGTTGAGCTTCCAGTTAAGCCTTAGATCGAGGACGATATCGAGATACAGTTTGTTGGTAGAGAGTGAGAGAGAGAGAGAGAGAGAGGTGCATAGTTTATGGTCGATATTGTGCTATAAATTTATATAAGCAACAGTTTGAAATAAAGAAAACTTCTTCTCTTGCGCTTAAGCACCGATTTGTACGAAAGCAGTCGTAGACGAAGATGTTGCGTTTCATAAATATACATTATTGATTTCAAATGATGTTTAAAAGATATAGTTAATAAGTATTAAAAGACCGATGTAGTCACTATTTGAGGTGCCATATCAAAAGCAGTTAAGAAAATTTAATTATTGGAGATAACAATTTTAACCTAAAATTGTATTTTCATATGAAGAAAAACGATGCTCAACTTTGCAACTTAGGCGCAAATATATCGCATGTTAAGTTTTTACTTTCAAAGACAGAAATAGATCTCATTTTCTATTCTCATTTTGGTTTATTATGACATGGATACATTTTTTGATTCACGTAAAACATTGACTTAAAATACAAAAGTAGTGAGTCTCAAAAATCCCTAAAGTCACGTAAGTGTTTACTGTAATGCGGGACAGCTCTTTATCCCTGTATTTACTTTATCGAAGCGAAGTTATTTTTTTAAAAACAGAACAAACAGTCAACCAAAAAAATATATCCTGGTGGAAGCCAACATTTGATATTTCAACGTTGCTGGTTAAGAATTTTTCCCATCATTCATCGCTGAAATTTTCTTAAATTTTTAAACATACAAAAAGTAGTCCAAGTTAATTTTTTTTTTAATATATTTTTTTTATTCATTTTCTCTTACTTTAAAGAATTAAATTACATAATATACATTATAAAAATCATACACAAAAGTTA
Organism: Orthonevra nobilis; assembly: GCA_963555765.1. NCBI lineage: Eukaryota > Metazoa > Arthropoda > Insecta > Diptera > Syrphidae > Orthonevra > Orthonevra nobilis. Next base: position 78,125,508 of record OY743226.1, on the reverse strand, counting down.
TCGCAACATTAATGGTGACAGAGTGCTTTGAAATATTCGTATTTTGTCTTTTTGTTTTACTTTGTACAAGTTAAAATTTTGGATTCTTCGCGGGCAATTCCAAATGAAAGTCGACATGTAAAGCCTTCACTTCGAAAACTGTAGCAAATCTAGTTCCTGATGTTCGAAGCTTTTGCTGCTTGGTCGACCCATGAAGAATCTCTCTACGGGCTTTTAATCCATTGAGTATCACAATGAGATTCAGTGGTCGAGCCCCCATCACTAAACCTGATCAGCTCCAGTGTCCGAATGTTAGCGCGCTTTCATTTGGGATTGGCATGCTGTACAAAATATTATAAAAAAAAAACAAAATAGAATAGAAGGTGAGTTTGTTCCGCGATACCTAAATTTCAGATTAACAATGTTCGCTATCGGACTTTAGGTGAAGCAGAAGTTAAAAACCGTTGAAACAAGAACAAATAACAACATAAATCAAATTGGTATTAATTTACGGTAGAATCTTACAAACTATGGCTGGAGATTTGTCTTGGGTTTGTTTTGTATCATGTTCTCGAGTGCTAAAAACTAGATTCGATTAAAAAAAAAAAAAAACTAACAAAAAAGCTGTTGGAGAAACGATTTAGGGAAAGTATTTGCTTAGCGTTGGTCAAGAGCCTTTGTGTATTCGAAGGAGACAGGGCAGGTGAAATTTATTTAGTTAACTCGTCTTCGATTGATCTATTTCTTGTGTCCCAGGGAGATTCCGTGTCCGTATGATGAGATGCCGTGTCCGCCCGCGTAGCTAAGACCGATACCATGGCCGCTGCTGAGACCGATACCACGACCGCTGCTGAGACCGATACCATGACCGATACCGCTAACAATACCATGGCCGCCAAGACCGCTTCCGAGGACTACACCACCACCATATCCTCCACCGATGAGACCTCCTCCGCTGATAAGTCCGCCTCCGTATGAGACAGCTGGGCCAGATGCGACACCAACAGCAACTGGAACAGGGACTGGCCTGTCGACAGCGACTGGAACTTGCCTGTCAACGGTTACTGGGTATGGGCGATCGACTGGTACCTTGACGGGAACAGCGACTGGACGATCGACGGCAACTGGGTATGGACGGTCGACGGCATAGGGCTGTGGCACTGGTACTTTGACGGGATAGGCAACTGGACGATCGACTGGAACTGCGTATGGGCGGTCAACGGCGACTGGAACATTGACGTTCACTTGCTTCTCAACGACAACTGGGTATGGCCTCTCGACGGTGACTGGGTATGGCTTTGGCACATGGACGGCATATGGGCGATCGACTTGCACATGGACTGGGTATGGAACCTTCCTTTCCACTGGGTATGGTTGTGGGACTGGGACGGCTACTTTGACTGGGTATGGTACTGGCCTATCGACAGCATAGGGTTGTGGTACTGGTACCTTAACTGCATATGGGACATGCTTGATAACTTCGTAGGGTTGTGGAACTCCAACCTTGACGGGGTATGGGCGATCAACTGGAACATGGACGGCATATGGTACCTTCTTTTCTACGGTGTAGGGCTGTGGTACATGGACTGGTACTTTAACGATTTCCTTGACTGCATATGGAACGTGCTTAACGACTTCGTAGGGTTGTGGTACTGGCACTTTGACTGGGTATGGAACGGGTCTTTCAACAGTAACTGGGTATGGCCTGTCAACTGGGACTGGGACGGGTAGACCCTTAACGAGTGTTACAGTGCGGGTGACATCAGCGCGTTGTCCCAAAAGGACTGCGTTTCCACCGCCATAAGCGAGGCCACTTCCACCACCATAGCCAATGAGACCACCTCCCAAGCCAGAGACTAATCCACCGTGTCCGGCGATGAGACCTCCGCCTCCACCAATGTATCCAGTATCAAGACCGGCATGTCCGTAGCCATAGCCAAGATTAAGGAGTCCTCTCTTGTCGAGTTTCTTCTCCAAGGGTATGCCCTTCTTTGCGCTTACTTTGACATCGCTTGCACATGCCGATGCCACTAAGAGGGCCGCCAAGCAAACCTGAAAATTAAAAGAATTACGAATTTAAATCAGAAAGTTCAATAAGGTCTCGATGAAGTATTGTTTGAGCGAAAGTGATCACGTTTTCAATTGTGGTGCGTCTTTATTTGGAATTCGGCGCGTAAAAAGTGAAATTCTGACGAGGAAGCACGATTGAATATCGCAACTCTAATCACGTCCGCAGAGTTAAGAAATGAGTGGGTGAATTTTGCCACCAAACTGGGTGTTCTTAAGATGGGCATATTACAAGTTATGTAGTTTTGCCTGAATAAATATTCCGTGCAGGATAAGTTTATAAGCAACACATTGTAAAACTCTAAGGATCCAAAAATGCCAGGTTCCTTGAGCTTCTTGTCGATGCAGCAAATTTTATCCCCTTTAAAGATTTCAACTCCGTATCCTTTGGATGAGTTTCAAATAAGATCGAATTGTTGCAGTAGAGCGGGAAGGTTGCATAATACAACTCTTGTTATTCAAACTGCGCAATCTTATTTGAACTGCAGCTATTATCCAGTGTATCCATGAATAGAGTTTAGTCCACTTTTTCAATCGAAACGTTATCACTCTTGTGTACGAATTCACTTTGGGTTATCACTTTTGTCTTTTGGCTTTCGATTACGAAATCACTTAAGCATTAAATGTTCTTTATTTACAATAAAAAAAATCACTTAGATCGATACTCACAAATACTTTCATTTTTTAAATGTTCCGCTGCTAGTTTTTTTTTAATTATGAAAATAGAAAAAAAGTACAACCAAATTAATCACAAGCTGTTCAAAAAAAATAGAAAGAAGCTAAATTCACACCTTTTTTGTGTTTCCGAAGTAACAAGGATAAGAATCGATTCGATTCCAAACCTTTGACTGGATGCTGAGTGTGGTCAGTTCTTTGCTTTTATACTCTTTTTCTGCAGCACCACAACAGTTGAGTTAATTTTTCCTACTTAAACCAGCTCGCCACAAATAGTTGGTTTAGTATTGATTAGCCGCTCTAAGCCCGAAATGTGCAAAACTGCGCACAAATACACACGCATACCTTAATATATGTTTTGCGCTCACCCTCTAGTTAACGTAGAGCTTTGGTAAGGGGGCTCAAGCTTTAGATTTCCAGAGCTGATGATGGTAGAAGCTTGTGTTAAACAGCCACCGAAACACACCATCAACTCAACGTCCCTCCAACGAAAACAACGATAAACAACTACTACAGTGCTTAACAACAACAACAATAACTAGACAATTTAAACAGAGTCACAAGGAATTGAAATCGAAACTTAAAACTGGAGCCCCCTCTTTCTGTCTGTAGATGTGAACGACCGGCATATAAAAAAGGTTGAAGAGAGTGAGAGTAAAGCTACCAGATGGCAGCAAACGAGGTAAGTGGTAAAGCAAAACACAAACCAACACTACGAGTATCTCAATGCTGTAATACTGTGATTGTGGCTCAAAGAAGGAGTCAACATGTGGACATCGGCTGTGCTTGATGATATGTTTGTTTGCTCATTCACTCGATTGTAGATTAAAGCTTTATTTGTTGGTAAATGCACGCCGAAGACCATAGAAGACTCACACATAAGTGGCACGCATGCCTTCGGAGAATATGTTTTTTGTTTCGTCTTGAGGTTTGACAAATTTTTTTTTTGTTTAACCATTTTGGTGCCGATAGCAGCCGGTTGGGCAGTGCCAGATCAACTTTCATTCGATGGACGTATGATGTCGTCCGTCGTTGTTGGACGAAAATTCAAATTAAGTATTTCATCAGTTGCATCAATTTTGTGACGATACAAGTGGTTCCATAAAATAAATTAAATTAATTTTAAATAGTTTTAAAAACAACATCTGTTTTCGAATTAATTTCAACTGAGTTTGAGTGGTTTTAAGTCGGATTGTCAGCATGTAGCGGACGGAAAATCGGTCTTCATGCCGCGAAAATAATGGAGGAAAGCGGCTCAAGGAGTTGACATTAAGATCATTTAGAACAAGTATGCGTTCCTTTGCCTACTTGCTGGCTCTTTAGACGTATTTGTTTTGACATAGATCTGGATTAAAGGGCTATGATTCTAATGGCCTTTATTCACTTTTTTTTTAATTTTGAACTGAATATTCATGAGCTGTTCAGGGTTTCTTTGAAGCTATTACCTTGAAGGCAAATTTTTATGATCTCATTATCTTCAAATTCATCTACAGGTCACCTGAAGAATTCGATGATTCTTAGCATCTTATTATATGTTTATTGCCTTATGGAATTTTCTTTGCAAAAATCACGAATCTTTGACTTACAAGCGTTAGGCATGGAAAAAAATCTTTGTTTTGACGATATTATAAAGTGCTATAGACTTGCTCTTGTCTGAGGAGGTGTTAAGTTGCAAAACAATGAAATGGCTTTACTTTTCCCATCATATTAAATCGCATAATTATTTATGAAAAAACAAAAAAAAAAAACCCAACCGAAATTCCCTCAACATTTTTACAAAGGTGACTCAATTAAATTGAAATCATGCTAACCAAAAGAGGAAGAGATATCAATGTTCACACTTATACAACAATACCTGTGAAGACATTTAACATGGTTAACTGACGTAACTTTCAACATTAACAATGTTAATTCTTGCCTTTTCTCACAAAAAAACGAAAGAAAAACAACAACACAAGTTATATTGCAAATGGAGCAAGGTTATCGGTGACTAGCATCTCTTGGATAAGGCCAGCGAACTTTTCGATCATTTTATCATATTTTGGACGCTAAATGATTCAATTAAAATACCTCAATGCTTGGTTTTACACAAATGCTTGTTAATGGTCATGATGGATTGCTTTGGAATGAACTCTTTATCAAGAGTGAATTGAAATAACAGAAATGAGGAAGTAATTTTTTATTTGGATAAGTTTTCATGGCTTTAAGCCTAATGTTCTAAATTATATGCGTGCAATATGATTTTAATTGCTTGCACTGTGACACAATCTTGCGCAAATCAAGCCGATATGTTAAAAGGCTTAAAATATTTGGCTTTGCCATGTCAGTTAGAATTTATCTTAAGTTGAGCATCATTATATGTTTTATAAGGAAACTAAATTGTTATAACATAATCATGAAACCACTTACAAAATCTTTGTTTGTTAGTTTATATTTATAGAATAAAGGAGGCTTTGAATCAAAAAGCCGAAAGACTACTGCGGCTTATAATGACGTCAGTTTAACGTGCAAGGAATTAAGATTATATTATATGAATCGATTTGAAGATGAAAAAAATGCCCTTAAATACTGTTTTTATCTTAGCGATGCTTTGATGTTTAAGAAGAGTTCAAATATTTAAAGAATCAATAATTAGCATAATTATAACAATTTAAAGCAAAGACTCTTTGGCAGCCCCAAGAAATGTATTCTCAAAGTTTCCGGCAACCTATTTACCATCAAAATTTCGTGATAGGCTTAAATGTACTACGGAGCTCAGCTTTCATTTAAATACATGTGACCAAAATGTCGCAATTTACTCCCGCACAAACAGAAATTGGGCATAAGCCTTATATTTGCCTCTTTCCCGAAGTCGTGTTCAAAGTTGATGAAACATTTTATTTGCAGTTAAATTGCAAATCTATTGATTGGTAAAATTAATACGAATAATACAGTCATATTCTCAAATACTATTAAAGTAATATAGGATTGTACACTGAAAATTAGAACAATTTAAAAAATCTGCTTACTATTCTAATTAAATCAGAATCAAATCAAAACTATTCCTCCAGTTGCGTCCACATAAAAAACCTGAGTTACAGCAACCGTTACTTTTGTCGATCCCGGGCATGCTGCTTCCAGTTATCTAGACCAAACGCTTGTTGTCTCGAACCGGGGGGCTATAAACTGACGATCTTCTTTGCTGGGGCATTATTTTCCATTCGCTCGATGTGGCCGAGCCAGTGTATAAGCCGAGCCGAGTGGTTATATCTTCTCTTCCATTCGCCCTCCTCGCATACGTGACCAAATATTCGACGAAGAATTTTTCTCTCGAAAGTGTTCAAAACAGATGTTGATACAGCGCAATTAAACTCCTGGCTTCGATCTGGCAATCTATTCCCAGAAAAGGATGGGTTTATGATAGCCATCCATGATCAAGTTGTAGCAACGAAGCACAACCTTTAGTTTAGTTTTTCAGAGATCTGTCAGTCGAGTCAGATAATTGCTGCCAGTACAGTGGAATGCGCGAAAGTATACAAAACATACTTACTGGTTGCATGACGCTTGTAAACGATGCATGACCATGTAGGCAAAATAGCTCATCGTGAGCTTATAAGAAAGTACGGCATAATTATGTCAAGAGCTGAAAGAATTGTGAAGATGTAGCTCTGCAATAACTTTACCGTTAATAGTATCTTCTACTGGACTTATACTAAAGTCGACGGTCAGCATTGTGGAAAAAATAAACATCAAAGCTAACATTGTAAAGGCCGGAAATGTCGGTCATTATAATTTGGTACGAAAATTGTTCTGTTTATTCTATTTAGTCTTAGGCCAGCATGCCCACCCGAGCCGTGTCTTGCTTTGTAAATAAGATAGGTGAATGATATCCTACATCCAATGAATAGATAGTGCAAACTAAACCAATAAATAATATTAAGAATAAAAGTGATACAATATTAGAAATGATAATACTAATAATATTAAAATAATAATAAGATATTATGTTGAAATTAGAAAAATGATACTGATTTGTAGTGTAGTACAACGTTAGGAAAAAAAGTAAATACCTCTGGCTTTGACTTCGGTGAAATAATTATTAAACGGCAATTAAATGATTTGTATTTCATTCTTTTTTATGTATCTTGTCAAGTAGATAATACTACGGCAACATTGTGAGTTAACAACAGTATAAAAAAAAAAATTAACCCCAACATAAAAATAGAAAGATACAAAATAAATTTCCCACAGTTGTCGATAAATATAAACAAACAGATGAATGTTTTTTTTTTTGCACTAAGTCGCAACAATCAACACTCATATCTTATGCTATCGCCACCTGACTAAGGTCAAGACTTGGTAACCAACTCGAGGGATTATGTCGTCCATAAAATATTTACAAGCGATAAATTGATTGATGTGCCTTAATACACAAATCATCAACCAAACCACAACTTGTTTTTATTTACTCACGTGCTTGTAGATAAACAAACAATAAACCTAATATCACTTAATGCTATTGTTATAAATCATTCAGTACTCTCGATGTGAATAAGTGCCATAGAGGCAACTGGGGGCCACTATTGAGCACAGCTGAATGGGTATACATGTTCACTTTACGTTATACAGGTGCTTGCTCTTTTATTGTTTAAACAAATGTAAACAAGACGAGGTGGCTGGGAGATGAAAAAAAAGAAGAAAAATATTAAACTGTTGGAGCAAATAAAGTGACCGCAGCTAATGTCTGTTCGATGGTTGTTATAATCCGTTGTCAATGAAGTCTTTATGTTAATGGTATTTAAATTAAATGCTACCTAGGCACGCTTTGCGGGATTTATGTTTTTCCTTACGTTTTGTTTTCGATTCGATGCGCTTGAAAGGGTCATTTGGTGATTTTTTGCAATTGCGATTGAAAGCGGTCTTACGAAAGCACATATTTGATCAGGATATTATAACCTAATTTTGCGGGAAATACGTTAATTTTACAGAAGACCAAGAGTTACATGATGATGGAGTTCTATTTACGTTCTTCTGTTGGTATATAGATAATTAACGTAGTAGAGGTTGGACATAAACCAAGATCTTGAGTCTGAATTAAAAAAAAAAACAACAATAAAACAAAACCCGGACATTGAGGAAAGTTTATTAGACGATGCATCTATTAAGGATTATTTTCTCAATTTACACAGCTTAAGGACATTAAGACCTTATTGCTAAAATTTATTGCTCTTACGAAGAATCTCTGAATATGCTTAAGCAGGATGCTATCCACCATCATAAGTTTTTTGCTATTGTACACGACTACATTAGGATTCAATTTTTGCTTTGTCATGGCACGGGGCCCTTGACATATGTAGGTAGAACAGCAAAGGCACTAATATAGATCGACTCCAGGATGTCAGACAACAATTCGACTTGGCAGTGGTTGACTGTGCTGTTCCACCTTAAAAAATATTTTCAGTTCAGCTCTCAAAAGTATTATTTTATTGAAGTTCTAGACAACGAAGTTCTGCATACCCTTGAAAAAATGCTGACATAATGTAGCTTAAGAATTTTTGCCTATCAAGACAGTTATTTCAAAAGTATTATTTTATTAAAGTTTTATTGAAGACAACGAAGTTCTGCATACCCTTGAAAAAATGCTGACATAATGTAGTTTAAGAATTTAAGAATTTTTGCCTATCAAGGCAGTTATATTTGACAATTTTTACTTCAGTTTCAAGTCTTTCATAAACTGACAAAACGCATAGTCTTGATGGCCTTTTTTATTATTATTTCAATAATAACTTAAAAAAGCCATCAAGAGGACTATCGATATTCTTCGAATCAAGTAAGGCTTTTTATCAGCTTTTTGACGAGCATATAGTCTTTGAACATATTATCTGTAGATAGGATAAGCTCGAATATCGATGAGCTAACCCATCAGAAAATTAACCTCAAGCAAAATAAACCGTTGACACACTTAATTGAGTACACAACAGTTCAATTTTATCAACAATTTAAGGTGTAGAAAAATAGGTACACGGTGAACACATCTATTTGTCAGTAGTTCTGAGCTAGCTGAAGGACGTTTGCTTTTTCAAAATACTGAGCTAACGGTGCTGGAAAAAGTCTAGTTAATCTAATTTTTGTTGTTATTAAGTTCAAGAAATTTCAAGATTTTTGAAATAAACTACCGCCGTTCGTTATGCGGTGTTACTACTATGCAGATGCAATTTTTATTTATAATTTGTTCGCTGAAATCTTAGTGTTGGCTATACAACTGCTTATTTTTGAAAACCATCAATTTCGCTCTCCATAAAAGCACAAATTTCTATACTAACACAATATTCAAAATTTTAATCATAAGTAAAACAGAAAACAAAAACCGAATCCCCAAGGTCATCCAAAAAAAAAGTTAATCCCACTCGACCTTGATTAAGATTCCTCAAATTCTACAACAAAAACACCACCGGTACAATAAAATTACATTTTTTTACATCAAAGTTTAAACAATCAATTTTATCCTAAACCAAATCTCCATTGCAAATTCTAACAAAAAAATGCTTTCATTCGACTTGACGTTACCATTAGCGTCACTATCGAAAAACAAAATCCTTAACTACAGAAAGACAAGTTAAACAATAAAAAGAATGATAGGCAAAAAACAAACAAGTCTGTCAATAAATGCAAATATATTTCAATCTGAAACTTTAAGCATCATTAAGACTACAGAGTAAATTAATTATGAATCCGTACTGCTATAGAAACGACAGACGCGTTTCATACATCCAAGATACATTTTTAATAGTTTTTTTTTCACCTGATTAGTCCTCCTGGTTCAAAATCTGTTTTCTTACAAATAGTTTCTTTTAGCTCTTTAAGTCAATAAAGTAATTTTAAATGATAACAAATGTCACGAGCAATAGATCATCGGTACACACGGCTCTTGGAACCCTTTTTCAGTGACCACAATTGTGCAGCAGCACTGTAAAAGGAGTTCGCTACGCCGACAAAACGCTATAATTACCTCCGAACAATCCAAAAAAGATACACAATTGTGTAATAGCTTACTTGTGGCGCGATGCTAGTGACGACGGCAACGACGACAACGAGGACGGCGAAGACGGCTGCCAATAGATGCAAAACCGATTTGAATTGGAGTCCAATGCAAGCCACACTCTGTCGTGCCTCGAGATACTAGTACGAGAACGAGCACTCGTAGTACATCTGGTGCAATACGATGTGTGTGTTTAAGAAATGATGTAAACGAGTCTCAGCGAAGCATAAAGTTGACACATTTACCTGCAGACTACCACCCGAAGCAACCACGGATACCAGGTCTATACTCTTTTGAATCAGTCATTGTCTGGGGCGTAACGTACTCGTACATGCTGACTTTTGTGGCATGGTTGAGAAGGGTGTGGAAAATTCGCATTGATTTTCCGGGAATTTTCTTTTACTCATATAACTATAAATCTATTTCGATACTGACATCGATATCAGTAACGCTCGGTCAGTGAAAGAGAGTTTGAATTTTTTCAGAGTTTAATGTGGCATTCAAAACCCGGATGTAGTCGGGTCGGTGATCGTAAATTTCTGTCAGAGTGATAATCAGAGTTAATTGAATTTGTTTCTTCTTTTATCGGACTCGTTTTAATGAGTCAATTCTGCTAGGTCCAGCAAGGGCCTTGACGGTGTCATCACACAAAGTAAATGAATAGAAGCCGGTTTTTGTAAATTAGAAAAAAAAATTAAATTAAAACATACTTAAATTTTGCTAAATGTTAAGGAGATCACTTTCGACAGTCATAAATAGTTAGAAACTGGTGTTTGGAGGAGCGATGACGAGCTAATTGAATTAATTAAATGTAGCCTGCATAAATAGTGTAGGCGGAAATCTCAGGAGAACCCCATATTGACCGATCTTATCGGCTAGTAAAGTAGCGCGTGTCGCAGACAAATGTTTAGATTTTGAATGTCAAGCTTGTTGAGTTGAATATAACTGGATCAATTTGGTTTTTGAACTTGATAGAACTTTTATTCGAATGACTTTTGGTGAAAGGTAGCACATCAGAAGCTAAACATCTATTTGTTGTCTTGATGTGCTAACCTTGGACCAAACTCGATCACTTTTATTTCCTATGACTGATAGCACAAGCGGAACTAATTCATGGTTCAACCTATTCCATGCTATGGAATAATGCTATATTTTACATTAATTATCAGTACCTTCTAGGTTGGAGGAGATGTACTTCACAAAAAGATGAGCTAACACGGAGCTTGCAAAGTCCACAGTAATTCCACATCACAAGTATTTTCTTGGCAATATCTTTTATTAGAATCACTTTGTGTTCATAACGATTTTCGTTTAATCGTTCAATCGTGAAGTGAAAAAAGTGTTTCGGTTTCGTTGTAAATTAGGCATAAGGCCATTGGCACAAAAGGTTTAAAACTCCTCCTCCATTTTTACAGCTCCTACATTAGCCATTAGAGATGATGGCCAGACTGATGCGCGTTCACAGTGATCAAGATGTGAAACTTATTTTTAATCAATATTCTGTTCCCATTTAGTTTTTCTCCAGTGGCAACGTTAAACTTTGTTTTTGTACTTTTTATATTTAGCCTTTTATATTGTCCTGGCGTTGCTTCTTTCGTGTTCATTTGCCCCTTCATTGCCTTCGAGGTTTTGGTGCCCAATACGCACTGTTTTCTGTAGATAATTTATAAATGCAATTGGCTGCCACATTCACAGTAGTTACGCTGCTTTGTTCTTAAAGCTTAAAGAGAATCAGATCCACTTATGTTTGCAGTTGGCATGAAGGGAGCTCGTCTTTATTCAGGGGTCAATTCAAACTTGCTTGCAGGAGCCTATGTAGCATGCTTACGCCATACGCTGCTATTTATATTTAAGTGTAATTAGGATTTGAGTTCTTGCAGAGAGCCGCAGTAAGTTGGTGCGCTTTCTGCAATTTGTAAGTAAAGTCGTTATGCAAGCTTTGACTTCGCTTTCAGTTTTGAATGCCTTTTTATGAACTATGACTTGACGTTATTAAGCAATAATTCGATGGCCTTAAAACCTGCCGAGGGGAATAGTCTTTGGCAATAAAGCTTCATTGCAATGTTGTTTGCAAAGATTCCCTAAATATCCAATTGTTGGATGTCAAAACGGTTTTGCTTGTAAAAATTTTGCATATGTAAAAGTCTAGCAATCTTTTTGTCATCAGCATGGAAGACGCAATAGTCCTTGCTTGGAGTGAGCTTGTAAAACTTACTTAAACAAGGGAGGTGGTTGACTTTTGGGAATGCTGGAGAATGTCAAATTGTCTGGTCCTGCCGATTTATTTAAACGACTATATTGGTCATTCTATTAAAAAGAAAAGATCTTGCATTGCGAGTTTGTAGGTTTCTTGATTCGATTTAATTTTATTGGAATTTCTGGCAGATCATATCCATGAATAATGGTTGCCTTGGAGAAGATCTTAGGCAGCCTGTCGGCATTTTTGGTATTTTGAATGGAATTACACACAATTTTTACTAATTTTCTTGCTTCAAGTTCTTTAGCTCGCTCGTCCATCTTTTGGCTTCAACGTCTTAATTTATTATTAAAGAAAGAAAAAAAGTTTACAAAATTTTCATTTTACGTCTCACTCGGCTTCCATATAATAAAACAAACTTGCAACAGTCGCATGGATTACGTCACTCGAGGAAATCATTTACCTCTTCTCTATAAGAAGATATAAGTTATTGGGTCACGCTGCCAGTTGAAAGCACTCTCATTCATAACCATTTAAATCTTTTCCCGGAAGTCTCTCAATGCACATCATTTAAACGCTCACTTCAATCTCCTAAGTGCGACAAATCAAGCTTCCAATCATAGCTGATGCACCAGCCATGATTAGATAAGTCCAGCACTCCTTTGGTATGCCAAAGATGTCTAACCTCGATGTGTTGACGAGATTTTATTTTTGATTTCTTCGACTTTTTTGCACTAAACGGTGCGTGGTTGTCCAAAAGTGACAGTAGTAAAATGGAGAGACCAATAATATCCCCACGAATTACACCACCCAGCCGGCTTTTCATTTGGATTGTCACCAAGCTGTTTATCGCTCAACCGTAAGATATCCCATGGGGTAACCTGGTCAATTGCTTTGTCACTGCCTCACGACCGTGCAACATACCAAGACTTTTGGCCCTGAGCTAATTACACAAGAGGTCGTGAAGTATCTCCGCAAGAAAATGCATGAAATATGTCTCAAGTCAACATTTTGGCGGTAAATCTGGTTTCCTTTGCGAAATTGAATAAAAATTGTTTAATAACCCGCAATTGACTGACTTTATGGTTTTATATTTTAACACAAATGTAATTAATGTTGGACGTACAATTTGCTTGGTTGCATGTAACGCACCGAACAAAGAAAGAATTACTTTGTCAAAGCCTGACAAAGTGGCGTTGTTTCGCCTTCCTCTTTTATTGGCACGATCTTTGGCATTAAAATTGAACTAATAGGTTCGTGCTATAAACTGGATTGATTGTCTTTCATAAGTCTGTTAGAATTATCCTCATTTGCAACTAATTCCGTCATTAGTTCAGCAATAAACACAAATTTTACTTCAGCCAATAAATGTGAAGGTAAAAAGAAGGAGATTTCTGATCTGATCTGGTGCCAATTAAAGTCTTACAAATGAGTCCAGTTTGTTCTTAGTCCCAAAAGCGGAACTACCAGCAGCTCCGGGCTTATTCTATCATGACAGAGTTCTATGACTCATCAACACCTAAGCCATGAAAGAAACTAGACTTTGTTTACAGTTTGTTGACGGAAACCTATGGAGTAGTATCCTTTTGCATAATCAAGCCAAAGGCATAGAAACATTCCAGTCGTGACCGATGGTGAATAATCATGATTTGTGGTACAGGCGTGCTCGATGGTGAGGCCATGGAACCTTCGATCGTTACAGGAGAACAGAAACAGTGGTAGTGGGTTTTGTGGCAAGTAGGTGAAGTGCTTTATGCAGTGTGAAGATTGACTTACTGTGCTATTGAAAGCGAAAGTTCGACTTGAAAGTAAGGCAGGAAGATTGGGGATCTATTGACAACGGTCATTGTGCCATTGGACCATTATGTCATACTTATTATATGTACTTGTATAAAAAAAAGAGGGTCTCCTGTACTTTAGGAATGATTTGACGTACCTAACTAAGTCGCCTGCTATTTTGAAAAAATCGGCAGGAAGTCCATTGCCGTTTGCAGTCTTATTATTGGATTTGAATTTGACTATGACTAGTGTGAATTCATTAAATCCAGGGCGAAAGATTATTGCTTGCCATCACAAATCATCTTCATCGCCGCTTAACAATCTGCAGAAGTGATCTTTCCATAGGTTGTCTGGTGGTAGAATTTAAGGAAGGTTTTGGTGCTATGATATGTGGGCCTCATGTTTAGCTGCATGCACTCTTCGTCAAATCCTAGGCTGGCTTTTGTTGACCGACTCTGTTAAAAACCTTTTGGAATATCAACCCTTCACCCGCAATTAACGGCTGGGTGTCGCAGTTGGTCCTTGGTTCATATCCAAGTCCAGTCACCATTGGCCATTGGGATAAAATTAATGGCACTGTCGCTGGATTTGTCGAGTAGCGAAAGAGGTCTGACTGATAGGTGGCCTTGTTTTATCGGCTAGATTTCTTAGTTCGTGTAGTGATTTGTGTAGATAGTTTTGCTGTGAAGGTATAACAATTATAGAAGGGTGGGCACGGGGTTGATTTGAAACTAAATTAATCTGAGTTTGTCAAGCCACTTCATAATCTTCCGTTCTTCTCCTTATTCTTTCATTCTACTTGCATTATAAGAGAATTTATATCCTTTTTTGAGCGAGCAAATTATTGAAAAAAATTTGCTGTGGGGTCCGTTTGAACCAGCGGAGTTGTTATTATAATAACCTTGAGGACATTTTTTTATGTTCCACTGCGAAAAAAGATCTTCATAATAGAATAATTGATACGCAGTTATACAAAAGTAGCGGGAGCATGATCTAGAAGTGTTTAGTAAGCAGCAAAATGGGCCATGATTTGCTTTGTCCACAGATCTGACTAGAATGACCAACAAAACTCGTTGCCACCCATGTCGAATTTTTTTTTCTCAATTTTTGTTCCAGAAGAAATTTGAACTCCACTTGTTCGTAATTTTAAATTTCACAAAGAATTTTACGTACGCAAGATCAAAAGTTAAAATAAAATATTTAAAATAAGTAAAATTCAAAAATCATATATAAACAAAATATGGAAAGACATTTTTACTGCAAATTTTACAGATCCGTTTGATTTAAATTATTGAAATACCGACGCAGTTGCTTTTTGAAGCTGTTCCCCTTTTTCGGTCATTTAAAATCATATGAGGGTATTAGTTCCCTGGCTATGCAGAAAAGATTATTAGATCCCAATTCTTCCAATTCATTGGATGAATAAGAATCCTTTATAACCAATCAGATTGTTTGGATGAAAGGTAATTTTCCGAAAACAATATTTATATTTCGAACACACAATTTAAATTTGTTCCATTCACGAATTGCTACATCGAACAACATGCACTTTTATATGATGTCACAATTGAGATAAAAGATACTCGCACTTAACCCAAATATACGTACTGACATGATCACACTTTCACTTAAGCTATCAATCCCTTAATCAAGTGCTTGGGCAACTACATTGAATTGGACATAAACAATTACATAACCAGATCCATTGTGCAAGGTCACTTAATGATCAATGCTCCAGATCGATGCAATCATAACCACATACGTCATGCCTCTCAATTGACTTATTTGTAGATCAGGATATTAAATCCGCCTTTTGATGTATCATATAAAATTACTACACAAGTCCGCCAGTGTGCAAAACCTCCTCGTAGTTGTAATCTGTCCAGCATTACAGAGGTCGACCCGGCAAGACCTTGACTTCCCATGCAACTTAATTGCGCCACTTTATGCGCGGTAATTTGTTTCGCAATAAAAAAAAGAAATAAAAACATAATCAATTGGAGCAGTTTCGATATTCAGACTGATTAGAAAGTAGTGCGGTCAATCGAAACAATTCGTACCGCTCTGCACCACGACAACGAAAGCGATCCTTGATACAATTCATTGTTCTTGTTGGATGGTTATTCTTGGAGGGCATTTATACACATTTGTGAGTTTTTTTTTCACCATCCGGCTAACAAAAGTGGAATGGAATCCAATTATACAGCAATTACCACATTTTCATCATAATTAAAGTTGTTACTATTACACAAGTCTTACCGTGCAGTGTGTACTTGTAGACTTAATTTGTTAAAGACAATCATAAAATAGTTATTGCCGTGGTAACGAGCACCAGAAGACCTTTGTTTAATGCGATCACTTGCTTTAATACACGCTCAAAGTTACTATAACATTCTGACCGACTTTAATACAATTACAAATTACAAATTCTGTTGACTGCGAAGTTAAAACAATAAATAAATATATAAATAGATAAAAAAAACTGTTTTTGTTCTTCTTCGTAATAATCCTTGGCTGAAAACTTTGTGTGTTAAATGAGGTGTGCTGCTGTGTAAGACACTCTGTACTAACGACCTTTAAGGCCGATTTTCTTTACGATTTCAATGTGCAAGTGTATGTTACACAAGTTGGCAGTTAGTGAGTTAACTCAACTTGGAAGTTTAATTACTGGTTTACATAGATTTCAGTGCACTCACGATTTTTATCCAGAAATTTACTAGATTCGGCACAGACTATTGTCTTTAATTCACATGTTTACAACGTTTTCTGAAGTTTAAGATGCTTTTCTGTAAGCATTCTGTATTTTGACTCCTAAAAATGAAGACTGTATTCATCGATCGGCTTACGTTTCTGCGGTATGACGCATGAGTACTATTTTGGAAAACAGAAAAAACTTACATTTTCGAAAGCAGCCGATAATTATGTTTTTAATGAGTTTACACAACGAGATTTTTACGTTCATTTTGCAATCAAGATCTTTCAGATAGGACAACATATATTAGTCATATTTGTGATCCATTAAATATTTTAGATTTTAATTTTTCCGAACTTAGACAAGAGAATTTCTGTGCAAAACACAAAAAAGTAATTATTTTTTCATTTTGAAAATACGTAGTACGTCAGTATATTTTCAGTATATTTAATATATACATGAGAATATGTCTTCGTTGCGTTTCCTTAGGCCAGAATTCCATACGATACGTAGATTTGCGATTCTACTAGCGAATAGTACCTAAACCTTTTTCTGATTCTCGAAATCTGAGATACGCTATGGCAAACGAAAATTTGTTAGATTTTTATTCAATGTGTTTGAAAACTTCTAAAGGTTCGTTGTTTGCCGTTAATGGACAGCTAACGTTTCTGTAGAATGTATTGTCTTCATCTTCGTTTATATAAAGTGCTAAAAAATTGCATCCATATTCCAAGTTCAATTTAAGAAGTACTAATATGTCAAGGGAAAAAATATCCGGAAATTTTTAAAAAGTTAAAATTTGTAACTTGAAAATATATCCATGCAAGAAAATCAAAAAAAATGTCTGTTCAAATTTGACTTGTTTCTCACGCTTTCAGTCTGTTTGCCTTTCTCTATTCACAGCCATTATTCAATGACATATTTGTTCATTAGCATAAAACTAGAACGGATCTCTGGACGCCGATTTTCCGTGAAGTTCAACATGCAAATAATAGCTGCAGACTCCACCTTGGATTGGTTCAATTTGAGCTTCAATTTCCTACCTTACATGCTGGCCTGCCTGCCAGCAACTCTACTTTAAAAACCAACACATGATAAACGGACACACCTCTTGTAGTTTCTTTTGTTTGCAATTTTTAACTACAAAAAAGTTTTAACGAAATCAAAAGAAAAACAACATAACAAGTAACGAATGAGATCGCGACCCACATGTCGCCTGCATAAAAAGATGCAACAGATAACTCTACAATCCTTTGCATTCCACATAGACCACCATCGTCATTATCGGCGGTGGTGGTAGCGGTGGCGGTGGTGGCCATCCCAAAAGAGACCTTACCGCGAATACCAAAATGCTAAAAGGTCATCAATTATCTACTTCTTCGACAATTTGTGTACAAAATGCATGCTGCTGCTCGCTCTTGGCTTCGAAAATGCCAAAGAGATTTGCGTTGTGTCATTGTGAATCCGAGGGGGATTATTTACCTTTTTTATTTTATTCAGTTAACAGATTTTCCCAGCACAAAAAAAAAGGTCAATTGCAGCGGTAGCGACTGAGGAGGATTAGTGGATTTGTTGGGTAACTGAAAGACAACGTTCGAGATCTTTTCAAAGCCTAATTGGTGGCTGTTAAGGAAGTGGCATAGAATAAAAGTACACTTGCTTCGAATCTACATAGAGAGCGTCGGGATAGATAAATTACATTTTATTGTATCTCCCAGTCTTAATTATAGAACCAGTCGTCCTTGGAACAGGTGCACATTAATCGGTCGTTGTTGAGTGGCTTTGTGTGTATAGATGTAGTCTTTTTTTTCATTATTTTAGAATATCAGAACGTGATACACGACAATTAGAGAAGAGAGAAAAAAAACATAGATACAAAAACAATCGAATACTTGGTACAGTTTCCACACTTGATCTAGAATTTCCAAACGGGAATTGAGTTTTCATTCACTTTGGCTCTGTGACCCATGAAACGAACAAAAAGGTGTGGGAAACTAGTTCACACAAGATGTAGACGGGGAAAAGATAATTTGCTTCTGTGAGTCAGATGGTCAGAGCGAAATCGATGCTATCAGATTGCAGCTTTACAAACTGAAAATGTATTTGTGTGTCTTGCCTCAAGGAGATTTTGCGATAATAATCGCATCCTGACCACTTAAATAAACATACTAGGCGAAGAATTCTTTTTTTACTGAATATCTCCTTTTTGTTGATACTTAGATCAATTCAATCCGTTGATGAAACCGTTTACCGTTTGCAATTTGATGCAAAACGAAAAAGAAGTGAGTTGATGAACATCAAATACAAAATTCTGGACTGCCCAAGTAATTTTTCAAACAAATAATTTCTCATTTTTTATTGCAAAATTGCGATCTATAGTCCATGATTCTAACACCCTTCTCTACAAAAACCTCTGTCCCCCCGTTGCTTACGAAAATCATGAAAAGAGTGAATTTTAAAATCATGGGCTTTAGGCCAATATTCCACTAATTTTTTAAGAAGTGTCTATGCCAGTAGAATGATATTGCTAGAAGGTATGAGCATTTTGCCCTCCTTACGTTATTCATAGTTAAGACGTTAACGGATATGAAGATCTTGTGAGACAAACTTTGTTTATAAATAAAATGTTCGACGAATGTAGGTTTATTTTCACAATTTAAAGTCATCTTGAAGCAGTCGAAACAAACAACAAACCTGATGCACATGCAATTATGGTAAAAAAAATACCCCCGCAGGCATCTCCAAATCATCTGACTTCTGATACCCAGTTAAGATAGTTTGGGTATACACATTATTCCCAGGTGAACTACTGCTAATTTTTTTTCGTCTTTCATCGCAATCGCACTACATTCCGAATGCGCAATAAACTCAATAGCCCCACAATCTTGTCTAACTTAACACGCATAAATGGCTTCAATAAGAGCAAACTGCAACAACCTGTTGATCTGCGGTAAACAAACTTCAAGTTAGATGCGATTTAGATTTAGATTTAGCGGCAACGCTACCTACAACCACAACCACCAACTTACCTGTTTTACGGCATTCTTATTTGGAAGACATAGCCTATATCCTCATTACCGTGCGCACAATGTGACAGTTAATCCATAAGCTCTATCGACATTATATCATACCGTGTCACGTTCCAGAATATTTTGTAAGATGAAAGCTGTTATCTTACGCAATAGAATTCTATTGGCTTGGTAGGCTCAAATATGTGACCAAAACAAACCTAGTTCCTCGTCCACAACGCAAGAGAGAGTGCGGGTGAAATTAATCAACAATGTTTATACCTATTAGTACCCCATTTGCGCCAGCTGAACTACCTTGCCCTCTAAAATAGGCAGAAAAACTTAAAAATAAAAAAAAGACACACTCGTTGTGCATATTTTATCAGAGTCACGTTTCATAGTAAATAAATCCACCGAGCCCACATACTTCCCTTGTCAATTGGCACTTGGCCAAAGTTTGAACTCGGAACTAGCAGCCACTTTGTATGAATGTGTTTATCGTCGTGTGTCGTATCATGGCTATGGTCAAATGCCGTTGACAGCTTAAAGAATAACTTGGTTACATTTGGGCGGGATATGTTATAATAACACACGTTTGTCGCGTCTACCTTAAGTGTAAGGCGAATTTCACCACGCCGAAGACTTTCCTTGTCATGAATCGGCTTATGCCCATATTAAGAGCGCCTTGACAATGAACACACAACCAAAAGTGAACAAAAGTCGATTGTGAATGACACGAGTCGCCGCGCCTTCATCAATTGACCACCCGTAACCCTACAAGTCAGGAAGCTTCCCAGTTAATGCCTGTTTCCGTAAGAAAAAATAATTGAAACAATTTTTGGTTCGGTCTCCTTTTAAGTCCACACAAACTTCAGCAATTTTTTCAACTAAAATCATAAATTCATTTGCTCTTTTTTGTTTTTGCAGATATTTTGTGTCAACAGTCCTGCAGTTTCAAATCTATCGGGCCATGTGTAAGGTGTCTAAACAATATGATCCCTCGGATCCCAATAAGCCGCTGCATAAGTGCGACATCTATCGACAACCGGAAGCTGGAAACTTATTAAAGTAAGTCAAACAAAAATGACCAACTTAAAACCGCATTCATTAATTTTTTTTTTTGCATAGACGCCTTATGGAAAAAGGATCATCTCAACCGTGGCAGGAAGTCCTTGATGAAGTACTCGGCGAGGGACGCTTGGATGGTTCAGCTCTTCGGGAATACTTTGAGCCCCTCACCGAGTGGCTTCGATTGGAGAATATTCGCAATCAAGAGTATGTCGGTTGGAGTTACGATGGAGACTACTGCAAGCGCAGCATCGAAACATCAAACCTACAAGTCTTTGGAGGCTTCTACAACGCTTCACATAGAGCTGATCCCTCTGCCGCAATCTTTCTTATCTTAACTGTAATCCTGAGGTGCTTTTTAATCTAATAAAATTTGGACATAAATATATTCTTTTTATCTTCAAACACAATTCCGTTTGTTCTTCTCAATCTGCAACTTAATCAAACTGAGTCGTGCTGCGTATTGTGCTCCATGCAATTCGGCGGGCGTCTCGTTTTCATCAGATTTACGAGCATGAGATCAACAAGTGGATCGGGGAAGGAATGCCGCTTGTCATAAATGCTTTAATTCGATTAAATCCAATTTGTTGATATTTATAAGTATGTAACTGGGTCTCAGCGAGACATGAATAAAAAGCCTCTCTTTGGCCAGTAGTCGAGGCGAGACGCGTTTGTTGTTTGTTAAATTTTTCATTCAGAAAGTGTTTCTCAGTTCGAATAGAATTCCTTCTCCACTGCCCTCCTTGAGTCTAGGTACTGGAAACTTGCTTACTAGTTTGAGTGCGCGTGATTTGGCTTCAGCACTGGTCTTAATAGTTACACTGTTGAGTGACAGTAAGGGGTATAACAATCAGACAAATCGTACGTGAAAGTGAATTTAAAATATACTTTGAGACTGGTTCGACAGTGGAGTGCATTCGGCGGGAGGCTTTTTAAAAATATATGTATTCCAAAGATTGTTGCTTAGTGACTGTTTCTGGGCTTGCAGTAGTCAATAAACATTTTCTTGGTTTCGACTCGTAATCAATGATTTTCGTAAACAACAGTGTCTAGTATGCCTGAATGGTTTTTTTGATTGTTCGCATAGAGTCGATCTTTCGAAAGAATTCCAAGACCGTCAAATCACAGATCCGCAAGTAAGCAAATCGCCAAGTGGAAATTTATGTGATATGCCTGTGACCAAGCAAAAATCGTAGACCGCACAAGTCCAAATCCTCAATTTTTGGTCAGTAAAAATCGGTCATCATTTTGCTGATCTACTTAAGCGCTGACACTGGAGGGCGCCTCATCTAAAAAGATAATTTAATAAGAAAAATGTTTGTCAATTTAAAGGTGCTCTTAAGTCCATACAGACAAGCGATAATAAAGCAGTTTGCTTCAATTTCTGCGTTAAAAAGAGTTTGTAATGAAAAATCTGAATCGAAAAATCTTTATGCGGATGTTCAGTAGCTGAAACTTTACCGCTTTAAGGCCCTTAAGTTGAAGGTGCACTTTCGGTAGACAACTGCAATGTTATTTATTGGGTTTTAAGCAAACTTTCTGCACGACCTCTTTCAAAAGCTTGCATAAGCTTAAGCGAAACTTCGTTTTCATTTTGTGAAGTTTCAGCAACACCGAATCCACTTTGGGAGTAGCCGCGTTCATGAATATATCGGTCCATTTCGTATTGCTGTTTCTTGTCATTTTTAAAGCGTATCAGAGCTGCCAGTACATTTATGCAACATGGGATTCAGAAAGCAACCCAGCGAAACCAAGGATCAATTGATCCACTAGACTCGCATTAATAAAACGGAATCCAAG
The DNA here is from genome assembly GCA_963555765.1 of Orthonevra nobilis. Lineage (NCBI taxonomy): Eukaryota > Metazoa > Arthropoda > Insecta > Diptera > Syrphidae > Orthonevra > Orthonevra nobilis. Next base: position 78,103,225 of record OY743226.1, on the reverse strand, counting down.
CATTTAAAATTCAGCTTATCACAATGATTGATTAAGTTGAGCCGAAATTGTGTCTTTTATTAGTAAAAAAAAATGAAATAAAAAAAAAATTAATAACATACTTACTTAAGAGGCTTCCTACCTCTTGAGCCTTCAACAACCTGCAACCAATCAATTTTGCAACCGCAACAGAAAAAATATTTGTTCTGTCTTCCTCTTCATTTTGCAGCTGGATCTGTGATTCGAAGATACTCTTAGCTTCTTTCGTGCACAGTTTAAAGTATTTTGTTTTCCGAGTATAAAATTTTAAGTTACTGCCGCCCAGAGTACGATTTTATCCGATAAGACAGATAGTACTTCTCTTATAGCGACTTATAATTGGCTTTCTCTGCTTGAAAAGTGCTGGAATCTTGTAAAAGAAAACAAGGCTCTCAATCAGGTCTTAATAATTCTGTGTTAAAGGCAGATTTAGATCGCAGAGATTCTAATCGCTAATATTACCAATGTATGCTATTCCAAATGTTGTGATTTTCAAGGTACCATCAGGACTTTCAACCGAAGTCTATCTTTATGAAACTTAATGACACAGTTCTGAGACAATAATCAGTTCCCTCTGATAATTGAAAAATAGGAACGATATTGAAGAATCTAACTTTTTGTCTGACGTTCTTATCATTTGTTTGCCCCCGTCCAAATCGCCTCCACTGGCCGATGTCACATAATGAGGGTCAATCGACTTACTACGAATAAACGCCTTATTCAATTACCGCATGCACAACGCGCAATGCTACAGCGAACGAGGGCCTTTCAATGAAACAAAACATTAGCTCGATCGGTCGCTTAACTCAATAATAACAATTACAATAACAAAAACTTGGAGTAAGGTCTTCCCACTAAGGACATCGTCATTGCAAATGAGACTCAGTTAAAGTCAGACAGACATGAAAACAACAACAACAACAACAGAACAAAAACAAACAAATTGCCATCCAAATGAGAGAGACTAAGACACACAACGCATACCGTCAGTTTTGTCGATTAACGTGTATCTTAGGGAGTTTTGGGGGAGAGTTTCAGAACCGTTCAGTAATCGCTGTTCCGCCTAACTGTTCAAACTCGAAAATCCGCTTGACCGAACAAAAAAAGAAACATAAAAATAATCAAATCCGACGGGGTGAATATCAACAAAATGATTGTGCTACAGCCAGTTCTGTTGATGATGGTATCCGAGGTGATACGTCTTGTCACCTGTACCGATTCGAACAGTATCGACGCAAATCACGCGAGTGTCACAACCTTCACCTCACACAATGGGGTCAACGCCACCCTCACCATCAGCAATCACATCTGTACACGCGAGGAGACCTACATCGAACAGATACAAACGCCATCGATGCAGCAGGTCCGAGTGCGCACATCGAATTGGTGTCTAGAGTTCCCGCCAAGGTGTTCGAATTACAAGACCGAATTTCGGGAAGTCATCAAGCTCGAGGTATGTTGTGGGAATAAACTCGTAAATCAATGACATTCGACGGTAACTGTGCAAATCGGGGTTAGAAAATTTATGATTAAGTGGAATGTCCAGTGGGCTATACTTGTGCGATGGCGTCGCGTTGGTATCGTGCCAGTAGAATTGGTTCGGTAAGACGGTTAAATTGGTCTGGACAGGAAGTGGGTTGACACACTCGTACTCGTAAAAGGAAAAGTGAATGGGATTATCCCATCTTATTGGTTTCGATTTTTCGTATCTTTTGCTCGAAAACTGTGCACCTGTGATCTGGATTGTTTGAGGCTGTGAGCTGTTATGAATCCGGAAACCGCTCGGTTGCATGCCATAGCTAAGCATTTATCTTTGAGTGAGTTCACATGGTGTTAGCCTAGATCGATAAATCATAAGTGGAAAAATAAAATAATGTTCAATAACTCGGTGATTTTTTTCGAATTGTAACAATGACCGAGATGACGGTTTAGCTTAGTTTTACATTGACAATAGTTTGTACTTTGTTTCTTGCTGTCGTATTACCACAAATTTGAGGAAAACATATAATGAGACTTTATGCAAGAAGCCATCACATTTCTCTGTGTTCATGCTCAAGGCCTTTCATTTTCAAATGGATTTTTTAGTAAAGCAAAGTATCTTTCGTAACTCGTAGATTCTTTGCTTCGTTCGCGAATGGTATTTGTCTTGATTTAACGAAACTAAGTATGTGTTGTTTAAGTTCTTTATATATAAATTTACTTGTAAAACCGGAATCCGAACACATTTTTCATGTTCTTTTGTTGCTGACAACACTTAAGTATTGATAGCTTTTTCGTCCGCAAACGTTGCTATAATGGTGCCATCTACTCGATAAATACTTTTCTGGTGCAATAAGTTCAGTACTTTGTTGCCTTGTGGAATTACGATAACAATCTCATTCAATGCAGAGTTTCCGCCTTAAACACGAAAAAGTTAATTTTCTTGTAAACATTCTATCATCCTAGAGATCCTGCAGCAGTTAATGTCTCAAGCTTAACAAACTTAAAGAAAGTCAATAAACAATTTTATGTCTTTCAGGAGTTTTTGATTTCGTTCGTTATTCAGTTAACATGGTCAAATCCAAGTTTTCGATTCTGTAACCATGTAAATGGTCAATAGAGCGGTATTTGTTCGGATGACATTTGATCTGTATTAATACTGTGACCTTGCAATGGCTCACAACCCTAAAGCAGCATTATGTTTATTTAAAAATTGAACTAAAGCTTTCTTTGGCAACTGCTTAAGGATTCGTACATGGAACCTTTGGGTTAATATTAAATGGTTGATCAATTGAGAAAGTTAGATCAGTGTCGCAGTTTTTTATTTGAAGATTGTCAGGTTCCGTCAAGATCATCTTTTTAGTCCTCAAAAGTTTAGTATTCCCAACGTTTTTATCTTGCTTGAGCTCTTTGCTATTCACTTTCTTAATTGACTTTCCATAATCCTATTTGATTTTTTTACGTCATTTAATTTTTGTGTTAATAATCGTTTGAAAAAAGTTCAAATCGTTCCTTGAATATCTTGGAATTTAAGGCGCCAAAAAATCTAAAACAAAATGATACAATTTTCTCTGTGAACTTGTTTTTTGGTTTTCAAATAAAGTCCAGCATGTATTGCATACCGATCTTGAAAGGATTTGTACCTTTTAAATATTTCGGCGAATTGCACTTTCTGCATTTCTGTGATTTCATTAAAGTTCGCAAGTATGTTAGATGCCTCTCCTATCCGAAACTATATTAATATTGAAAGCATTCTACAAGCTGACATATGCTTGCACTTTAAAAAAAAAACTATATTTCTTATTTATAAAAAGCGATGCTTACTGAATAGGCCCTGTATATTTATGAAAAAATTCTTGAAGTCCTTGTGGCTCCATGCAACAATTCCACTAGTTCACTTCAATTTTTTTAAATTTGTTACAAAGAAAACACCATCGTCGCAGGACCAATCAACCATCGTTAAATATGGAACAACGATCAATTAACATGAATTGCGGTCTCAAGCTTCTGATTGCGGTACTCGGCATTTGTTTTTTTTTTGTAAAGCTCTTCTCGTCTAGATTATGGAACGACAAGTTTTTTCACTACTGCAACTTTGGAACGTGTTAGCAATTTTACTGATCCAGTTTTATGTTTTCAACTCGCTATTTCCTTCTTCACAACCAACTTCGCATTGCTGTTTAATGGAAAAACATTTTATATAATTGGTCTCAGCCGCAGCGGCAAAGTTGAATTTGCAAGCTCAGCAGCTCAACGCGTAACGGTAAGACGCTCAACCTCCCTATTTAGAGCCGAAACAATTCCTAGCCACAAGCAAACGTCAGCGATTAAATTGAAAACACTGTTTCAGTTTGACGTATATTTCCTTGATTGGTCAGACTTGTTTTAAGAGCTGTTTTTATTAGTTTTTGGATTTTTTATAGATGCAAAGAACTTTGAAAATCGACTTGAAACCTCCATCGGTCAATGCAACTCAGCATACTGCAAATTGATATCAATCAATAACCTGTATCACTGCAGAGAACATCCTGACCATACTTGGTCTGGCTTACTGCCACTTCTTCGTAATAATATTATCGCCTGCATCAGACACCAATTGGTAAAACCTGATTCCGGAGTGTCTGCCATCCCGCATGACCGAATCATATGTAAGCTCCACGCAGTGCACCCCTTGGAAGAAATGACTTAACATACCGCCCGAAATGAAAGTGAAAATGGGAATGGCAAATGGAAATTGGACCGGCAATTGATATCTGGTACCATTGGATGATGGCTGCGCAACTAGTCGTGGTGTGGTGAAGGAACTTTGCTTCGTACCATTGAAATTCGGCGTCGGATTTCAGGAAGCCTTTTGTTAAGCCGGCTTGGGTTCGGATTTTCTGTTAATAGGGAGGTGATGAGGAAACCCTCTCGGTATGCGGTGGCATAGTAAACAATCTTGGTTGTTGAGTAACTGCCTTGGAGCGGTCGCAGTGGCTGTGCTTATGAATCGTGAGTCTGGTTATGATAGCTTGTTTTTAATGACTTGGAAGAATAATTTGCGTCAATTTCAATTTAACTGGTTGTTTAGGTATAGCATATGTGGGTGGAGTTTCTTAAGTAAGGCTGCCTACATTTGGAACTTGGAATTATGATTGTAGATGTTTCATTTTTTTTAAGGATCGAAGGATACTTAATTTGTTGGCAACAATATATGTATATTTATCTTGATCATAATTTTTTGTTTCTCTGAAATTCTGACGGTATATTTGTCTCATTTTTGTGTGCGACAACGAAATCTAAAAATTATTGGGCTGATTTAATTGGTTAACTTGAGAGCGCTCTATATGCGCTAGGAACCTCATAGGTAAATGTTGCTGTGTTGCACAAAAGACCAACTATATTCGTACTTAAATGAATCTTTAGCTTGAACCGGTCAAGGGTGGCATCATTCGCATTGATAAAGACAGTTATTTGACATCATAGAACAGGGCTGCGATGACAGAGGTCTTATATTTGTATAGTCACCATTGTCGCTCGAGAGGACTCTACTAGTCAGACGTATTTTTAATTCATAGAAAAAGCGATTGGCAAACGGTATTTTTTGTTAAATCTCTTGCGCTTAAGGTAAACTTAATCTCTGTCAGCCGTCAAAGACTTATCAGAAAGAAAATGACGTCACATTGTCCCGGAAGGTACCACGCTTTGACGCAAATTGACGACGATGTTCCCTATATGTTTTTGTTAGCCACAAAAATTGCTAATGCTACTTTTACACATCGATGTTTGTATCTCGATGGTATACGCACAGGTAGCGAATTCAATTTCTGTTGATCAAGCTTTTAGAATCATAACGACATTGGATATAAAAAAGCACACGCTAGTGGATCAAATCCTGTGAGAAAGAAGCCGTAGATATAAGGTTTTAGATCGACATTAAACTATTCATTGCTGATCATGCTCTTCCTTTTATAATGGACAGCACCATAGCGCTACAATTTCTTGTGCATGCACCAAGGATCTCTTTAAAAAAAGAGAAAAGAATTATTTTTGGAAAACTCTCACCCTTATCTGTCGCATTAGAAAACAAGGGTCGCACGTAAGCAATTAATGGTCTGACAAGATTTGTGCAGCAGACAACCTATCATCGAGCACACTGAAATCACTTCAAAAATATTGATAATTTCCTTTTGCTGCAATACTTACTTCTATTGAAACATCCACAAGACAAAATGAAGTAAACGTTTCTGTAGCTGTTGTTGCAAAAAAAAAAGTACACAAACAATAAAATTTCAAATACTCCAAATGTAAAGCGTGTTAAAATGTGAACTAGTTATATATGTACCTCTTTAATTTCTTTGAAATAACTTCGAAGCCAGATACTACCTATACCCTTCCAAATAACCATGGTGTGAGCTAAATGGTTAGTTAGACAGACTTTATTCAGTTTCTGAAGTTCAATAAGTTTGTTGAACTCTTTAGGAAAAGTGACACAACAGCAACTTAGGCCGTACTGAAATTTTGGAACGGTATATATTTGGACTAGGTCATACCTTTACTGACTCCTCAGTTGGTAACATCGATACGATCAGCAAAGGCTGTAACTTTACCTCTCATTTGTGCCCCGAAAGAGGATTTGACATACGTATATTAAAAATTAAACCGTGCTATGCATAGACCATGTTGTTTTAATGTTATTTAATTGACTTTAATGTTTTATTCTTTTACCATTTAAGAATAAGCATAAATTCCTAAAAAACCTGCACTTTGAAGAGCCCCCACAGGAATAGTATGTTAAAATGTCTTCGTTAGTCTTCGATCGGCTGTAGTGATTGGTCTGTAGTTCCTTGCATTTTATCTACCCTCTTTTTTAACAAAGTTGATAGTATTATGAAGCATTGCGAAATATTCACGACTAATGTAAGATATCATCCCAATGCATAAATACCCTCCAATAGTGCATCATATAACGTCTCACAGAATTCTTCGTGGCTCGGGAATCGTTGTCCCCTCACTAGCCCCATTTTATTGTAAAAATTCATAAATTACATTTGTCTGTAAAAAATATGACATGGTTAAGCATAAAATAAGAATATACTTAAAAAAAATCTTACTTCTAGTGACATTACAAAAAAAAAACAAACGAACCTCCCCTGCGCGTGCAACTGCACTAGGCACATACGTAGAGAAAAGGAAAAACACAGCACTCCTAGCCAGATATAACTTGATTGCCTTCACAGATTCATCGGGTGATCTACATTCGAGTTCTTCGAGTTAATAGGTCCACTCACTTTTTTTCAAAAAAAAAACTCATAGCTCTCACGTGCGCCTGAAGCGGAAGTCATCCAAAAATCTTACATTTGACAGGCCATTTAGCTTGAGAGCATTTTTCCGGTTATGCAATTCGGACGGGGGGCTTAATAGTGTCTCCTCTGGGTCCACTCCACCGCCGAGGCAATTCTGCGAAACGGAAGTTGCACAAAATTTATCGAACAGAAAAAGACCCCAACTACGTTAAAAAGAAACTGGTCCAACTAGGTACTCAGACAGACGGTCACACAGTGCACGATCGGGTCTATGATTACCGTTACAAAAGTCTGGGAAGAAAAAAAAAGTGGAACACACAACACGGATTGGTAAATATCCGGGGTGTTCGCAGATTTCTGATCAGCGAGCAAATGTGCCTTTTGTCCACTTGACTGATCAGTTTAATTGAGGAAGCATCTCTTAACACACCCACCCTAAGTTCACGTTCTCAAGATAATGCCCACACGAACTCTAGACTGCAACCATTGTAGAGATTTGAGCTCCCCTATGTAGCCCACGGAGATCTTTAGGTTCCCTTCCTTTTTTGGAATGGATTAATAGCAGCCAATTGCGCTGCAGAGTATGGCATGGCGTGGACCCGATTAATCATCTTGTTCTTGACATCTTGTTATAGGAGATAAACAAGTTGTATTAGAACAATGTTCAACAGGTTGCTTAATACAACGGCAATTGATCGTAGAAAATTAAAATAAGCCTCCCTTTAGATGAAGAAGGCAGCTTGACTTACAGTGATAGATACAACAGAGTTGCATCTCTCTCACACATTTTTTTATTTTAAGCTGTGAAAGGATTTGATGCCTACGAATTGGAGCACAATACTCGTTCATCACATCATCTAACCGCACCTAGGAGTTTGTCTGCAGCTACTTTTGTCTTACATTTCCGAATCGATGTGTACTTGTATCTATTAGATGTGAGCCTGCACGAGCAATGGTCATTCGTTTCATTCGCCTTTGCGTCGGATTAAAGCTAATTGTCGGTTTGATTTGTTTCCTTGTTGGTCTGTTGATAAATAGATATTGCCCTCTCTGGATAGCTCATTGTTTTACTTCCATGGACCCCTTCCTGGCAAAACAAGTGTGTGACCATCTGGGGAAGGCTACTTGTTCAAGAGAATTCTATTGAATGTCACTGCGTTTTTCCAATTGCTTGCGTTAATTTGTTGCATAGCTTTGGTGAAAGGGAACTTCAGCTTATTGTGTAGTTTGTAAAATCGGATTAAGTCTTTTTCTTGTTCCCCGTGGCAAACGGGGAATTGTTTTTTGTGTGCCTTTTTCTCTTTCAGAAGGGCCACTTTATCTTTTCAGTTATTCCAATTGAGGCTGTCGTTGACCTTTCGCTGTGCAATATTTCGGCTGGCGTTGGTCCTTATAATCTAATCATTGGAATTTCGTTTGTTTGTTTATTACGCCAAGCTCGGGAGTTCGAATCATTTCTTTTCGGAGATGCTTATAACTACTGATGAATGCTACTTAGTCTAGTCAGATCTCAAGGTATTTTGTTTTGCTAGTGCCTGCAAATTCCTCTCGATACCCTCATGGCCGCAGGCCTCAATTAACGACTTTTTAGATCAAATTATTTCTGATTTCAGTGAGCTGATTTTCAACTTTTACTTCGAAAATCACTAGGGGCAAAAGCCTCCTAAGAACTGGATCTGTCATTTTCGAAGGTTGTCATCTTTGATCACCTTGAGTCTTATCTTTGCCGCTTTGGTTTTGACACCCCCAGTTACACTATTGACTGCTCGGTGCAATTTTCCAATCCTAAAATTAATTGGCTTGCAAAAAAAATCGCATGGCAGCGATTCGCGTGTCTAAAGACTTCTTTTGCATAAAAATTTAAAATTTCATTCTGATCAAGTATGCAAATTTGGGAAAGCTGCTTAAATATAGAATAACCCTTTACAGCTTATTTCTATAAATGTATTGAATCGATGAACAGGTGGTGAGCTTCTATTTGGAACTTCCTTTTTTTTCAAGACCAATCTGTAGCTGCACCAGAAACCGGATGGATTTGGATCGAAAAGGCTGTCGACTCAAAATTTCTTGTAGGCGAAAAAGGTTTATCTCTCTGTTGAGAAATTCTTTTTTCTGCTATGAATTTATTATCAAAGAAGGTCTGCCGCACATGCGATAAACGCCAGTTTAGGACTGGTGTAAACTTTGTATCAGATTAGCCTAAATATTCCTTTATCAGACTTTATTTTGAAAAAAAAAACACAAGTGTCATCACTGTTTTGAACTTTTTATATTTGTTCTAGTGCATATCTCTGGGCTGTTTCCATAATCTTTTCTATCTCAACAGAATGTTACGCGTACTCGAACAATACGATACTGCTGCGATGGATATGCGGGAATAACATCGATCAATGAAACGATCTGCAAGCCGATATGTCGAGGAGGTTGCGGTCGAGGATTCTGCCAATTGCCGAACGAGTGCAGTTGCGATCCTGGATACACTGGAAAACATTGCACACAGAGTAAGGGGTTCCAGTTTAAAGTGTATTAAATTCAGATGAGGATTTTGCCCCTTTTTATTTTCAGGATGTTCTCATGATCGATGGGGCGAAGCGTGCAGAAACGTGTGCCGCTGCCGCAACCAATCTGTTTGTGACAATAAGTCTGGCATATGTCACTGTACCTCTGGTTGGACTGGTGATATGTAAATCTCATTTAACCTGTCAAAGATATGAAATAAGTTCACTTTTTTTTGGTTCAAGGTGTGAGCTACCGTGCCCAGAAGGATCCCATGGAATCATGTGCAAAAAGTCCTGCGAATGTCGTTCAAAGACCTGCAATCCACAGACTGGAGAATGTGCAGATCATGAAAACCTTGTGCAAAACAACGTTACCTCTTCAATGATCGAAACTTTGAATTCCACGATCCTGAACATCACTCACAATCTCGATCGAATTGCAAAAAATCTTGTTACCACTGAGAAAGTGACTTATATTGTTCCAGATACGATCGTAGAAGTTACAACTCCGAAAGCTGTACAAGAAGTGATTCTGATCAAACCACCAGATCATCCGACGCCCTCAATCATTGTGCATCAGCCTGGAGGGGGATCTAAAACTCCAGAAGTTATTCACGTCATCACGAATTGGCAGCAGGAACAACTCAAAGCTGGTGGCGAGGGTAATGACACAAAAGTTGAAACTGCTGCGCCAACTCTTTATCACGAATCAAAGCTTCTGACTGTGCTGTTGGTGTTTCTTTTGTGCCTCATGGCTGTACTGGCACTGGGCTTCCTTATAGTTTATAAAAAATTCAATCTAAAACGACACCCTGGAGCTAATCCTTCTGAGGGTGATGGTGATCACGCGTCCATTGGATCCAAGGCATTCACAAAACCTCTCCCAGACTTACCTGCTTTTACTCAAATGCTGCGAAACAAAATTGAGGGTATGTAAGTGCAGAAGCCATACAAAAAGAGCGAATAAATTTCAAATTTGTTAACAGGTCCGGAATTCTACGATTCGCCAACAAATAACGCCGCTGTTAAGCCGCCCTATTGCTATGCTAGGAAAGAATCGCTTTACTCCGTTGTGCCCAAGTCTCGTAAAGGCAGCATGGACAGTCATTTGTATGACGAAATACGTTATCCCGCCTCGCATAAGATATCCCATATGTAAAAGTTGGTCTCCAGTTGTATTTACAAATTTGTAATTTATTATTTTTTAAGATTTTTATTTGTTTATATTCAAAATGAGTAAATATCGGCAAAATGTTTGCCGACTAAACTGAAAAATTCAAGCTTTAATTGCTTATTATATAGCTGCCTCTGTTCATAGCTGCTAAGGAGTGTCTCTAGACGCATTGGACTCACGCACTTGTCAACGAAACGCTCGAGTCCTTCACTGCAAATGCATCTACCGAAAGCGTCACAATTTCCATATGTACACTGTTGGTGAATCAGCCCGCAGCCGCAGATGTTGGGCGAGATGCATTTGCCATAGTAACCGCAACCACTAGAGACAGAAAAATGGGTAAAACTTGGAAGATAAAACACCTCTCACGACTCACTTCTCACATATCGGGACACATGTATTTCCCTTCAACTCGTAACCCTCAAAACACTGACAAATCCCCGGCTTTCGGCAAACTCCATTCTCACACGTATCTCCACAATACGGCAAACAACTGGTGGTGTTATCATCAAACCTGTACCCATCGTAGCAAAGGCAGCGGTATCTTGAGTCACAGAAGCCATTCTCACAATTCCTTATCAACAAGAAAATTATACACTTTCACTAAGAAGAAAATCACATTATCACTCACATATAACACTCAGCTTCACAGACTGTCCTTGGGGGCCTCATGGAAAACCCCGCAAAGCACTCGCACTGATTTGGCGCCACGCATCTTCCGTGTCCGCAATCCGGAGTGCAAATCGGCTGACATCCAATGGCTGTCATTTGATAGCCCTCCTTACATTCGCACTTGTTGGGCCCCGTACACATTTGATTATGTCCACACGCGACTCCACAAATCGGCCTACAAAAGGCTTTGCTGGGATTCAACACGTATCCTCGATTACAGCGACACGTTCCATTCAAATAGCACCGTCCATTCTCACATCCCAATGGACAAGCAAAAACGCATTCGCCCCGATCATTGGCTATGAATCCATCAAAGCACTCACAGCGTCCCGGTGACCGACAAAAGCCATTCTTACATTTGTCCCCACAATCGGGTTCACAGCGGTTCCAGTCGTACTTTGTGCGTTTGTATCCACTGCAGCAATCTTCGATTTGATGAAAATAGACGCTCGTCCCGTTACCTCGAACTTGTTCACCTTTCTCGGTGCGAAAGAGGACCGCTCTGAAAAGATTGATTCTAAATACGAGTAGATGCAGTTGTACCGTCAATACTTACGGCACTTGTTTAAAGCATTTATGCTTGCCATAACTCTCGGCCGCGTAGGCAAGACTCCGGCTTCCCGAAACGAAGATATCGCCGAAGATTTCTCGTTCGCTAAGAACTGCCCCAAGTCCAAGTAAGACGGCTCCCATAAACAGAGTCCTCTGTAGTGAAAACATTTTTCAATTTAGAATGCATCCACACTGTACAGAGGTCCAACTTTAAATGGTTTTTTTGTTTCCCTGCTTACCCAGTAAACAGACTAAACCTTATCTGCTCGTTTAGCAGGGTGACCCAGAGACTTAGTTTCAGCAGTAAAATTATGTGTACACGATTTAAAAAAAGAAACAAGTTCAAGCGATAAGGCAGTGTTTGGAAGTTCGGATGGAAGCCGGAGACTGATTAAGACCTAACAGCAATAAGAACATTAAATTATTCTGTCTCATTATTACTCACAACTTTAGGTCGGCTCTACAAAAGGCACTGAGTTTTTTTCGATATGGACCGTTTAATGTATTTTTTGACTCAAAATCAATTTTCTGATATTGATATACCACACTAGTGGCTAACTGCTTTTACATGGAATTGGTCCTCTCAAACAATGTGTCTGAGCTGATAATTTGCTTGAGTTATTTTTTAATTATATTAACAGATCCGCAAAGATGTCTGGAATGAAGCGCCTGCCTAAAGAAAACTAATAGTAAGCCAGATGAAGTATATTTTTGGAAAACCCGCCCGCATGTTCAAAGTGACATGGGACGTTTGTTTTGCCTTCGGTTTCAGGACAAATTCCTGTGGTGGTGGTTTCACTGTATTAATTTTGATCTACGATACTCTGGACTTTGCTAAGAAGTTCGAGTCCAAGCGCTGGTTGGCCCTAACAGAATAAACGGTCCGCAGACAGTGTAAGGAATGCAGAAATAGAATGAAAAATGTTGTTCAAGCCGCGATTGTGCCAGAACTTTAGTGACGCAGTTTTTTGGGTTGTTTTCTGACCCTCGGTGCGCGAACCCAAGACACAACTTCAGTCGGTCCAATTTCCGCCATTTGTGTAGAGTAATGAATTGATACAATTTCAAAAATGGGTACAGAAAAATTTAACATTTCAGTCATAAGAAAAGCCTTTATTTTATTCAAACTGGCAAGTTGCCTCTTTTATTTATAATCCCCAATCACTTTACAAGGGAACACATGTCTGTCGACCCTTGATGCCACTCTTAATGAATCCTGGCTTACAGATGCAAAAATTCGGTGACGTACAATATCCATTGGGGCAACCCGAAGGACAATGGGCCTTACACACATTCGACTGGAACTCATCCTGGATGTAGCCATTGTTACATGTGCACACGTTGTTTCCATCACAGTAGCCATTCAAACATGGTTTATCGCAGTGTGGAACACATTTGGCTCCCGAATTGTCCAGAGTGTATCCGAGCTTACAGCTGCATGTATTCGGCGCGATGCACAGTCCCTTCTCACATCCTCTAAAAATGATGTGATTAAAAATCTTCAAATGAACCTTACATGCAAACCTACTTGTCACAAATCGGCTCACAAACATCACCCTGTCTAAAATAGCCACGGTCGCAGATACATAGTCCTGGTGCGGAACATGTTCCATAAGCACAGTTGCTACACTTTGGCTGACAAACCCCCAACGGGGTCAGCTCATAGTCTGGCAAACACTCACACGTTTCGGGAGCAACGCAAGTTCCAAAGTCGCATCCCTTGCTGCAATGTGGTTTGCAGAACTGCTTCGTGTTCATGTCCAAAACGAACCCGGGTTTGCAAACGCATGTACCATCCCGCTCACATAAGCCATTTCGACAGCCGATCGGACAAGTTGGTACACAGTTATCCTCATAATCACGAATGTTGCCCGGAAGGCATACGCAGGTATTCGGTGCTCTACAAATTCCATTAGGGCAATCGTCCTTACAAATCGGATCACACTTGCGGAAAATGTGCGGATTGCGTTCGTAGCCCTCACAACAGATCTGAATTCGGCTCATAGTCGGCGTCGATCCATTTCCACTTGGCACTGCATTCATATTTCTCACAAGTGAAGCAGTTCTACAAAGGAATAATAAACAAATCGAAGTTACAAAAAAGTATGCTATATCGAGGTTTACTTACGGAACTTCTGTGAAGCAAATCCCAGAGGCCATTTTTGACCGGGTTTCATTCAAAAACTCTGCAGTTTTGTCCACGTAAACAGGTCTTATTGGCGCTGATGGTGCATAGTTCGAGGACGAGAGCGTAGGATAAAATGAATTGTAATCGTCAAGAGATTGATTTGTTGCATTGGAATGGTGAATCAAACTCCCCGAAGCTACATGTTGTTTTGTCTTAAACTGCCCAAGCACGAAATGCGGCAGAATGGTAACTGCCAAAACCAAAATTAAAAATCTCATCCTTAAGTTTTAACCAATAAATCAATGTTCTCCCGACGAACGTTTCTTATAGACTAAACAAGACTGTTAGAGTTATCGTCGATTTGAAGTTTGTTTGTCTCGAAATGCTCAGTGATTCATGTCAAGACATTATGCGATTACCAGCACCAGTGGGCGATTAACAATTTTCATTTTAATAAGCTTTGCTAAGTTATTTCTTTGCCCGGACTTCCTGAAATTAACTTCAGCCAACATCTGGATGCATTTGATAAAATTTTTTTGAATAAGCGCATAAGTCATGCAAAGTTAAGGCACTGCAACAACCGCAAGCCTATCGCCATTACGTAAGATCACAAAAATACAACAACAGAAATCAGCTCCGCAAACAATTTATTTTAAAAGTTTTTTTTTTGTTTTCTGTTTAAGCTGTGAGATAGAGGCTTGGAAGGGCAACAACAAATATTTATAAATTTCTTTGTAAATCATGGTCTTGAGGTCAATTTTGGCGAGATAGGAGATTAGGAGGGAATGGGACTCGAGTTGAGTATAAATTGATAGTCCAATTCGTATTACGTGAGATCTGAGAAGGTGGCGCATTGTTTTGGAGTAAATCTCAGCTTTGTGGGCTTTTCGAGAATCACAATCTTGGAATGAATCTATAAATAGGTATGCCATAGATTCATGGTCATCAATTGAGGTACTTATCTTCGTATGTATCTGTATACATATCTGAATTTATTGTTACCGTAGAACAAGAGTTAAGCTGTGAGCCTAAAAATATGCTACGTACTAAGGATTTGCGATCGTCTGCAAACGAAATAACTGACCTCCGCACTTCACCATACAGGGTGTTATGCATGCATGGTTATCCGGCACAAAAAAAAATATTTGATATTTCGAGTAAAACATTTTCTATTTTTAAGTTTATTTTGCACAGAAAAAACAGCAGAATATGAACTAAATTTGATGCTTCAAAAAATAGTCCGCTTTTTTTTTCCTTTAGGTCAATAATTCTATAATTTCCATCTCCGCATTTTCCGTAGATTTTTCCCATCAACATAAGTGACTTCAGCGATTTTAGTACATATTTAAATAATTGGTTTAATGTCACTTATCTTCACGTTCTGTGTAGATTTCTTACTCAGGAAGTTCATGCCATGAATCCCCGAATAATAAATTATTTCACCACTGTTGTATTTACTTTTCTTAAACCAAATTCAAGATGTCTTCGGTATTCCGATCGTAACCTATCGAAATCAGTCATCTCCGAAGACCAAATTGCCACTATTTTCCAGAAAGAATACGATCTTCGTGCTGCATCTTTGCTAAGCTCGAACATCAATATTTCCTGTTTATAAAGCATTTTAAAAAAGTACTTCCCCCTTTTATGCAGAACCAAGGTCGAAAAGGCTTTAAGGATCAGTTACATCTTCTACAGTGGAAGCAAAACATGCTCTTCATTTAGTTCAATACTTCGTCAAGCCAGCGATTGATTAGTTTTTTATCTTTATTTTAAACATAATCTCATAAATAAATAAAACAACGCACGAGGCAAAAACTTGTTTGTCTTTTTCTCAGAAATTGACGGCCTGACCTCACCCTTGAACATATTGCACCGCATATTCGGGACTCTCTGCAATGAAAGGTATTTTGTTGTTATTTATCAATTTAAATGGAATTTTATTACTTTTGCTACCTAATAAAGCTGATCCCCTGTCACAATATTTCCGTACAATTAAGCCAGTCCCAATGATGCATAGAAGCAACAAAACTCCGGCTACAAGTGCCCACAACAACCAACCTGAAGTCGATACAACCTTACTTGTGGATGCAGCATCTGTTCTACAAACATAGAATGTAGAGTTACAGCTAAGCTCCATGCTACCTTCATCAACTTGGCACATTTGAAGATTTACACAATCGATATCGTTCGTGGAATTACAGTCTGGCGTACAAGTTGCTGGACTCGATGCATTAACTGTAGCAAAAGACAATACCCAACAGTTGCAGTGATAAAAATCCAAAGGTGAAAATACAGCTGAATTGTTTGCTTCATATTCAGAATTGAGTTTTAAGGTTGTTTCCAAGTCGATGGATAAATCAGTCGAAATTGTTTCTGGAGTTGACAATGTTGAAAAATAATTCTCTGTTGTTGTTGTTTCCATAGAAAATGACAAAGATGTCATTTGAATTATATCTTCACCTAATGATGATTCCGTAAGATAACTTTCTTCGGTTGAAGTAGAAATGGCAGAACAGCCTAAGCCATCTTGGCTTGTTTCGTAGCCAGGCAAACATTCACACAATTGTGGAGCGATGCACTCACCATGATCACAATTTCGACAAACTGGAGCACATACGTTTTCCTCAGACAAATGAGGTTTATATCCCTCGTAACATGTACATTTATTCGGCTCTCCACAATATCCATTGACACACTCTTTAAGACAGTTTGGCTGGCAAGTAGTTTCATTAATTGGGATATAACCCGACCAACACAAGCACACACCAGGCCCAGCGCAGTTCGAAAATTGGCAGTCTGGTTCACAAATCGGCTCGCAGGAACTCACCGAATTTAAAGTCATTTTGTAACCAGGCAAACAAGCACAAGTATCGGGCGCGGAGCAGATGCCATTGACGCAGTCCTCGGCACAAACCGGTTCACACTTATTATCGGGCCCCATTAAATAGCCATGGTCGCATACACATATTTCTGGACGAAAGCAAAATCCATGATCGCAGCCTTGTGAGCATATTGGTTCGCACTTGTTTTTCGAGGGATTGTGGGCATAGTCTGGTTGACACTCGCAGGTGTTTGGAGCTATACATTTACCGAAAGGACATCCTCCGTCACAGATCGGCGTGCAACGATTGTGCCCATCGATTGAAAATCCATCAAAACAGGTACATACGTCTGGAGAGGTACATGCGCCATTTTCACCACAACCACCCGGGCAAACGGGTTTGCAACTAGGGTCAGTGGAGCTCATTTCATAGCCGGGATCACATTGACATGTATTTGGGGCGACGCACTTCCCAAAAGGACATCCGCTCTCACAAATCGGTACACAACTATTTAGTCCTTCGAGTTTGAATCCTGCGTTACAGGTACAAACGCCTGAAGAGGTGCATTCGCCATTCTCACCACACCCACCAGGGCAAATAGGTTTGCTTTTTGATTCGGTGGGGCTCATTTTATAGCCAGGATCACAAAGGCATGTATTCGGAGCGACACACCTCCCAAAAGGACATCCGCTCTCACAAATCGGTACACAACTATTGAGTCCTTCGAGTTTGAATCCTGCGTTGCAGTTACAAACGCCTGGAGAGGTGCATTTGCCATTTTGGCCACACCCTCGCGAACAGACTGGCTTACATTCGTATGTCGTAGATTTGCTATAACCGCTGGAGCAGGAACAAACCTCTGGTGCAGTGCATTCTCCGTTAACACATTTCGTTGAACAATTTGGTGTACAATGAGGATATGTTCCTGCATATCCAAAGCAGCACTTCTGTGCTGTACGAGTACCTAACCCAGTCTGAAATAAAAATGATAAAAAAAACAATTTTCAAATCAGCACACGTATGTACGTACCCTTGTGGCATAGCGTGAGTCTATGACAAATTGTCCATGCTCCTGCCAAAACCAACGCCTTGGGTAAGGCTGCCACCTTTGATATGTTTGAACGTAATGTTCTACGTAAGTATATCTGTCAAAATATGTACAATATTTTGCGTATCCACTGAGTGCAATTATTTTGATCGAACACAATAAAAGTACTTGCAAAAGAACGTTCATCTTTGCAAATGGTTCTCGTACTGAAAGGGCGCCTTCTTGCAAGCCTTTAATTGGCATTATAACTCCTTGTTTCCCATTCTTCCGGTACATATTACGAAGCTGTGTAAATTTTTCTCCAATTTTATTTATCGCCTAAATGCAATGAGAGCATGCGCCAAGTTATAAGTCATTTTCTTTTTTTTCTACACATTTTCAAAGCTCGGTCTTAATCATCGCTGACAGAAATGCAATGACCATATTTCCGTTATCATAATTAGGTCAACTCGCACTACTCATATTCATAAAAATAGAAGTGAATCCCGCGATAACTTCCTCCATTTCCAATGGCCGACAGCCCTTGACTCTAGATGACCTTAAAGCAGCTTAAAAAACATTACATACATCTTCACAGAAACTTATACTGTGACAAGTCATAAAGCTTATTGATAAGTAGCCGTTAATGCTTATCAATGTGCTTCGAATCTACATACACTTAGAGAGCTCAACAAAGAGTACGTTAAAGCACTTAAATTAAGCCAGTCTCTTGTGGAAATGTTCTGCGACTGGAAGATAATAGCGGCGCCGATTCTCTTGGCGCTCGCATTCATTCAAAGTGATGCAACTCTGACAGAGCAACAGCAACGCGGCAATCAACAATCAAATCAAAATTCACATCCACATCTGCAACCTCACCCGATTCACCACCATCATTTCTATCTTCAACAGACGACAAGCAACTTTTCAGAGCGTACGACCAACAAATGTGTCATCGAGGTGCCGTAAGTCGACTTCTCAGATCCTTACCGTAAATAGAATTTTTATTGAGTATTTCCAGTACCGTGGCTCTGAAAGCCTTTCCGCATGCCAAGCTAATCCGGATGGGCTCATCCATGCATTTATCGTTTATTGAAACCTGCTGCCCTGGTTATAGGACGCACAAGCTCAAGGGTATAGCTGGGGGCACTGTTTGCCTGCCGATATGTGAGAACTGCCTCAACGGACATTGTGTACGTCCTGGTGAGTGTGAGTGCTTTGATGGATTCGTGAAGAGTGACAACGGCGATTGTGTGTTCACCTGCCCGATAAGCTGCCTAAACGGACAGTGCTATTTGGACGGAACGTGTAAGTGTCATCGCGGTTACAAGCTCGATGAGACGAAGAAATTTTGCCGACCAATTTGCTCGGAAGGTTGTTATGGAAGGATGCAAAATTGTTCGGCCCCTGAGACTTGTGGTTGCAGCAAAGGTTATACGTTAAAGGAAAACGGTTGCAGACCGACTTGTGAACCGGAATGCGGGCTCGGCGGCGATTGTATTGATCCGAATGTTTGCACCTGCCGTGTGGATTTTACTCTGAAGGACGGTGTGTGTCAGTCAAGTTGTTATCAGTGAGTTTTGATTCCGAATCCATGAGTTGGCAATCTAATGTGAAAAATTTCTTCTTAGGAAATGTGATAATGGAATATGCTTGTCGAAGAATAGATGCATCTGCTATACAGGCTTTAAATATCACGAGAAGACCATGACTTGCATTCCAGTATAGCCATTTGTGAAAACACCCAACAATTTTATTTAGGTACAAATAATAATATTTTAAGTTTTCGAAGTTGTAAGCAATCCTTGAAGATTAAAACTCTCAGAGTCGATATCAGTGTTTTCGTTTTTTTTCCTCGTTTTCGAATTTTCATTCGCTTTCCGCTCACAATTGAAATTTTATCACAACTAGCCAACCAACACAACAACATCGATTCTGCCTACTGGCTTGGTGCGATTACTTATCGCGACCGGATATGCCCACAAGGAAACATAGCAAGGCGCTGAGATATTGCCGGAATGTTCGTCAGTTCATCATTTGAATCACAGCAGCAACAACATGTTCGATTTGAAAATCTCCCTTGCGACGGTGCTTTTGTTAATTGCCTCTCTGCAATTCTCTGACACTATTGAGGTCGCGACTTGCATTCGGTATGAGACATTCCGAGCGAAGGAATATGAAATATCACCATACAAGTTCGCAGAGAAGTGGTTTAGTCACAATGTGCATGTTCTTCCGCGCATAAAAACAAGAGTAAGATCCTAATTGATCGAAATTCAAGTTTAACTCGGAAATAAGCCGGTTTTTTATCGAAATTTAAATAGATTCGAAGCCGCCAGAAGCGTTTATTTGGCTGCTATGAACCGATAAATAAACCTGGACTTGACGTAAGTGGCAGTTGTCAAGGATTATGCTGCCGATGTCCAAGGAGAATGGCTTGTTCAAATTCCGATCCGTGCTGTGGTTATGGATACCTGAGCATTCCCCGGAATCAGTGTGCCTTTAACGAGAAAACGACCGAAAGAACAACACAAGAAGTTCCGCGTGACAATGAAAGAACGACAACATCGGAAGTCACGCGGGACGCTGAGACGCCGACAAGAGAAGGGACGGAGCGCATGGAATCAACACAATATTTCGAAATAAGATCATCGACCTCGACAACCCCAAGGATAATCACAATGCCAACGACAAAGCGTATAACGACACCAACAACGAAAAAATCAACGACACAAACGACAACGAAAAGATTAACGACACCAACGACGACGTCGACAACGAAAAGATTGACAACACCAACGACGACACCAAAGACGACACCAACGACGACACCAACCACGACATCAACGACAACACCAAAAACGACACCAGCAACGAAAAGATCAACGACAACACCAACAACAACACCAAAAACAACACCAACGACGACTCCAACAACGATAAGATCAACGACACCAAAAAGGACACCTAAAACGACTCAAATTCCAGAACCAGCAACTAAACCTATTGAAATCCCCCAAGTCACAACCACAACTAAAGCCACATTTGAAGGCGAGTCCTGTGGCGGTGATTGTGGCCCAAATGCTGATTGTGCCATCCTCGATAACATCTGCGTTTGTTCGTACGGATACGAGATGTCTGACGGTAATCAGTGTCTGCCAAAATGTGAGCCCAAGTGTCAAAATGGCAACTGTGTCGCCCCAAATAAGTGCGCTTGCTGGCCGCATTATGAGCAAACAAGTAACAGTGTCTGCGAATTGCAGTGCTCCCCAGATAACTGCCATTTCGGAAAATGTAATGAAAATGGAACATGCATCTGCGACCATGGATATTACAGAAATGGTAACGCCTGTGTTTGGGCGGACGATGACATTGTTTCGAAACCCGACGACTGTGATTGTTGGGTAGAATTTGGCGGCAACGATCTCGACTGTCTTCAGCTTTGTGATGGTTATAATTCCAAAGTGGGTTGCATTGAAACCGACACCTGTAAAAATGACGGAAACGACTTTTTGTGCCCCGAAAAAAATTACAAATGTATCAAGTCGAGACTAAACTTATATTCCACCGAAAGTGCTCCGAAAAGTCAAGCTGCCGAAATCACGAGTTCATCAAATCATCTGAGCGTTTTAGTTACAGCATTCTTGTCCATTGTTCTTTTGGTTGGCGTTGCACTTTTAGCGAAACGTAGAAGATGGTTCACAGGCTTGTGGAGTTATCACCAAATGGAAGACAACTAAAAATATGATCAACTATTTTATTTAATTTTATTTTATTGATTTTAATTTAACAATAAAGTGTGACTTTAATACTTTTTATATGTTTATTCAAATTTTTATTTATTTATTTTGTTTATGTTGATTCAAATTTCAATTTAAATAGTAAGAAGTATGCGGGACTCCAAAAAAATTTTCTGGTAATAAAAGTTTAAAGCTTGCGTCTTGTAAATATAGGTAGGTTTTTCCAGCTGCGGCAAATTGGTTGAATGCGCATTGGCCAACCTCTTTTCCTGACCTCTACTAGTCTGGCAAATACAAAAATATCAGTTTGAAAAATATTTGCGCAGTTCGTTGAATTCGTTTGCTGAACTTGGGCTTGTAAACAATCGTTTTCGGGGCATTAGAGTTGCGGTAGCGTCTAGCCGAGAACCGAAAACTCCCTTGTTGATTGCAGGCACCAGACTAGCGACAGATAGTGAGGATTGGATACTCTACGAGCATAGTATCATTTTTGATATAAGACCCCACTTTCTAAATAAACATTTACGTATCCTGTTGATGGGATCCAGAATGACACTAATGATGATGGTTTATTATTAAATTTTAGAGGCCTAACGATTTGAATTGTGATCAGTTCTTCTGTCTTATAATCACAGCATCAACCAGTTCTGGGAGAATCCATCTCCAGATACAGTCTTTTATAATTAGTCTGCTAAGTGCTTCCTGAATATTTTCAGTAAAAGAGGCATTGAATGCATCTTCTACATAAACAACTTCTAAATATCCGAGGGACTTAACAGAAAAAGATACAACTTTCTTGTTAACCAATGAATCACATTCCTGGTGTTCTAAGGCATGGTAGTGGAAATTCCGCTGAGGTCATACGATTTGTATGATAAAAAGGAAGTTAACAGCGTTGTCCTCTATGATGGCGATCAAAATGGCTGAGCCAGTCTTTATTTCCATGGCTACAATATTTGGTGGGAGTCTTTGAAGGGTGAAATTATATCTCGTAATTCTCTAAGAAAAGAAAGCTTAAATTTTGGCAAACTTAAGAACACAATTAAGTCGAAATTTATAATCTTTTGTTATGCTTGCTTTGTGCATTTTATTACAATTTTCTTATCTTTGACCATGGTTGCCATGGGAAACTTCAGAAGTCAATTGTCAATTTAATGGTAATTTACGTTAGCAAGGGGGTAAGTTTCACACGTCAGGTTAAATATTGCAAACAGCAACGTCTGGTGCTTCTGCTGCTTGTTTTTTAACCAAAGGCAAAACCATTTATAACTCTATATTGAATGCGAAACACGTGTTATTTGCGAAGAGTTATGCTTCCCAACAAATCCTACTCCAAGAACGTTGCCTTATCAATATACGTAAAAAGACACCAGTCGCCCTTGAGATTTAGAATATTCTTATCCACGTTCTAGTACACAAAATTCAACAATGCTGTGAATTGCATTTTGTAAGTCTCATGTCATGTTTCGAAGCCTAGATGTTAGTATCGAATTGTACAGATTTCAGTATTTAAATATTGGAAGAAAGCAACAACTCCATCACTATTCGTTGTGACATTATACCTTCCGCATGTAAATAAACTGATTTTTAGATTTTAGTATGACGAATGAAGAAAAAAAAGGAAGATTACGAAAAATTCATCTGACATTCATAAAGGTTTCCATTTTAGTGGTGCGTTCAGGAAGGCTGTAGCATTGTTTGACGTCGACATAATAATGTTGTTGGCACTGAGAAAAACAAAAAAAAAAGGGTTTGTTCTAATCTAGTACATTCTATACAAAAAAAATATTGAACCAGCCGAAAACCATCATAAGCTGTGTATATTTTACAAGGTACTATGATCGAACTGCTATCGAAGGTAGGCTTGGATTAACACCAAAAAACCTTTCGAGGTACAAAAACTACTAAATGTAAAGCGAAAACTCTTAAATAAATTATATTCTCAAATCAGAGAATAAATTCCATTTATTAAACGCATGTATTCATAATAAACTGAAAAGCATTATTTAATATGTTTTTTTTCGGTTAGTGGCAACCCTGGACTGAAAAAAAATGTAGCTCAAATATACTTGATCGGGGTTCAGTTTATAATAAGCATTCACAATGTTTGCAGCGAAAATATTTCGACTTTTTGGTTTAACGATGGTAGTTCTGTTTTTAAATTTTCACGGCGTGACTGGTCAAGTTTGTAAAAAGTTCAAACGTGACATACCCGAAGAATATCAACGTCTTTTTGAGCTAGAGGGTATGCCAGAGGTAAGAAAAACACAGACGTTACAGAGAAATATTTAACGTTAATATCTACTTCACTTTTCAGGAATATCTTAAAGAATTTACACATCAAGATTGCTGCGAGGGCTTTCTCGAAATAGGAAGAAAAATACCTGAATGTATTCCCAATTGTAGCCTTGGCCAGAGATACAAAGAAAACCTCGGATGCGTAGAAGAGAAACCTATAACAATTAAGCCTTTTAAACTGCCTTAAAATCCGGCCAGATCACCAGGCGCCCAGAAACACAGGAAAAGTAACAAGCATCCCAACCACGCTTTGATATAGCACGCCAGGCAAAAATATGGTTCAAAACTTGAACGGCAAAGTAAACAAAAACGAAACCAGAACTGCAGATATCTGGCCGATATTGCATAAAATCCGGCCAGATCACCAGGCGCCCAGAAACACAGGAAAAGTAACAAGCATCCCAACGACGGTTTGATATAGCACGCCAGGCAGAAATCTGGTTCAAAACTTGAACGGCAAAGTAAACAAAAACAAGCCGATATTGCATAAAATCCGGCCAGATCACCAGGCGCCCAGAAACGCAGGAAAAGTAACAAGCATCGCAACCACGCTCTAATATCGCACCCCAGGCAGAAATGTGGTTCAAAACTTGAACGGCAAAGTAAACAAAAACAAGCCGATATTGCATAAAATCCGGCCAGATCACCAGGCGCCCAGAAACGCAGGAAAAGTAACAGGCATCCCAACCACGATTTAATATCGCACGCCAGGCAGAAATCTGGTTCAAAACTTGAACGGCAAAGTAAACAAAAACAAGAGGATGTTACATAAAATCCGACCAGATCACCAGGCGCCCAGAAACGCAGGAAAAGTAACAAGCATCCCAACCACGATTTAATATCGCACGCCAGGCAGAAATCTGGTTCAAAACTTGAACGGCAAAGTAAACAAAAACAAGAGGATGTTGCATAAAATCCGACCAGATCACCAGGCGCCCAGAAACGCAGGAAAAGTAACAAGCATCCCAACCACGATTTAATATCGCAGCCAGGCAGAAATCTGGTTCAAAACTTGAACGGCAAAGTAAACAAAAACGAAGCCAGAACTGCAGATATCTGGCCGATATTGCATAAAATCCGGCCAGATCACCAGGCGCCCAGAAACACAGGAAAAGTAACAAGCATCCCAACGACGGTTTGATATAGCACGCCAGGCAGAAATCTGGTTCAAAACTTGAACGGCAATGTAAACAAAAACAAGCCGATATTGCATAAAATCCGGCCAGATCACCAGGCGCCCAGAAACGCAGGAAAAGTAACAAGCATCGCAACCACGCTCTAATATCGCACCCCAGGCAGAAATCTGGTTCAAAACTTGAACGGCAAAGTAAACAAAAACAAGCCGATATTGCATAAAATCTGGCCAGATCACCAGGCGCCCAGAAACGCAGGAAAAGTAACAAGCATCCCAACCACGATTTAATATCGCACGCCAGGCAGAAATCTGGTTCAAAACTTGAACGGCAAAGTAAACAAAAACGAAACCAGAACTGCAGATATCTGGCCGATATTGCATAAAATCCGGCCAGATCACCAGGCGCCCAGAAACACAGGAAAAGTAACAAGCATCCCAACCACGATTTAATATCGCAGCCAGGCAGAAATCTGGTTCAAAACTTGAACGGCAAAGTAAACAAAAACGAAACCAGAACTGCAGATATCTGGCCGATATTGCATAAAATCCGGCCAGATCACCAGGCGCCCAGAAACACAGGAAAAGTAACAAGCATCCCAACGACGATTTGATATAGCACGCCAGGCAGAAATCTGGTTCAAAACTTGAACGGCAAAGTAAACAAAAACAAGCCGATATTGCATAAAATCCGGCCAGATCACCAGGCGCCCAGAAACGCAGGAAAAGTAACAAGCATCGCAACCACGCTCTAATATCGCACCCCAGGCAGAAATCTGGTTCAAAACTTGAACGGCAAAGTAAACAAAAACAAGCCGATATTGCATAAAATCTGGCCAGATCACCAGGCGCCCAGAAACGCAGGAAAAGTAACAAGCATCCCAACCACGATTTAATATCGCACGCCAGGCAGAAATCTGGTTCAAAACTTGAACGGCAAAGTAAACAAAAACGAAACCAGAACTGCAGATATCTGGCCGATATTGCATAAAATCCGGCCAGATCACCAGGCGCCCAGAAACACAGGAAAAGTAACAAGCATCCCAACGACGGTTTGATATAGCACGCCAGGCAGAAATCTGGTTCAAAACTTGAACGGCAAAGTAAACAAAAACAAGCCGATATTGCATAAAATCCGGCCAGATCACCAGGCGCCCAGAAACGCAGGAAAAGTAACAAGAATACCAACCACGATTTAATATCGCAGCCAGGCAGAAATCCGGTTCAAAACTTTAACGGCAAAGTAAACAAAAACAAGCCGATATTGCATAAAATCCGGCCAGATCACCAGGCGCCCAGAAACGCAGGAAAAGTAACAAGCATCCCACCACGATTTAATGCAATATCGGCCAGATATCTGCAGTTCTGGTTTCGTTTTTGTTTACTTTGCCGTTCAAGTTTTGAACCAGATTTCTGCCTGGCTGCGATATTAAATCGTGGTTGGGATCCTTGTTACTTTTCCTGCGTTTCTGGGCGCCTGGTGATCTGGCCGGATTTTATGCAATATCGGCTTGTTTTTGTTTACTTTGCCGTTCAAGTTTTGAACCAGATTTCTGCCTGGCGTGCTATATCAAACCCCAGAAACGCAGGAAAAGTAACAAGCATCCCAACCACGATTTAATATCGCAGCCAGGCAGAAATCTGGTTCAAAACTTGAACGGCAAAGTAAACAAAAACGAAACCAGAACTGCAGATATCTGGCCGATATTGCATAAAATCCGGCCAGATCACCAGGCGCCCAGAAACACAGGAAAAGTAACAAGCATCCCAACGACGGTTTGATATAGCACGCCAGGCAGAAATCTGGTTCAAAACTTGAACGGCAAAGTAAACAAAAACAAGCCGATATTGCATAAAATCCGGCCAGATCACCAGGCGCCCAGAAACGCAGGAAAAGTAACAAGCATCGCAACCACGCTCTAATATCGCACCCCAGGCAGAAATGTGGTTCAAAACTTGAACGGCAAAGTAAACAAAAACAAGCCGATATTGCATAAAATCCGGCCAGATCACCAGGCGCCCAGAAACGCAGGAAAAGTAACAGGCATCCCAACCACGATTTAATATCGCACGCCAGGCAGAAATCTGGTTCAAAACTTGAACGGCAAAGTAAACAAAAACAAGAGGATGTTGCATAAAATCCGACCAGATCACCAGGCGCCCAGAAACGCAGGAAAAGTAACAAGCATCCCAACCACGATTTAATATCGCACGCCAGGCAGAAATCTGGTTCAAAACTTGAACGGCAAAGTAAACAAAAACAAGAGGATGTTGCATAAAATCCCACCAGATCACCAGGCGCCCAGAAACGCAGGAAAAGTAACAAGCATCCCAACCACGATTTAATATCGCAGCCAGGCAGAAATCTGGTTCGAAACTTGAACGGCAAAGTAAACAAAAACGAAACCAGAACTGCAGATATCTGGCCGATATTGCATAAAATCCGGCCAGATCACCAGGCGCCCAGAAACACAGGAAAAGTAACAAGCATCCCAACGACGGTTTGATATAGCACGCCAGGCAGAAATCTGGTTCAAAACTTGAACGGCAAAGTAAACAAAAACAAGCCGATATTGCATAAAATCCGGCCAGATCACCAGGCGCCCAGAAACGCAGGAAAAGTAACAAGCATCGCAACCACGCTCTAATATCGCACCCCAGGCAGAAATCTGGTTCAAAACTTGAACGGCAAAGTAAACAAAAACAAGCCGATATTGCATAAAATCTGGCCAGATCACCAGGCGCCCAGAAACGCAGGAAAAGTAACAAGCATCCCAACCACGATTTAATATCGCACGCCAGGCAGAAATCTGGTTCAAAACTTGAACGGCAAAGTAAACAAAAACGAACCAGAACTGCAGATATCTGGCCGATATTGCATAAAATCCGGCCAGATCACCAGGCGCCCAGAAACACAGGAAAAGTAACCAAGCATCCCAACGACGGTTTGATATAGCACGCCAGGCAGAAATCTGGTTCAAAACTTGAACGGCAAAGTAAACAAAAACAAGCCGATATTGCATAAAATCCGGCCAGATCACCAGGCGCCCAGAAACGCAGGAAAAGTAACAAGAATTCCAACCACGATTTAATATCGCAGCCAGGCAGAAATCCGGTTCAAAACTTTAACGGCAAAGTAAACAAAAACAAGCCGATATTGCATAAAATCCGGCCAGATCACCAGGCGCCCAGAAACGCAGGAAAAGTAACAAGCATCCCACCACGATTTAATGCAATATCGGCCAGATATCTGCAGTTCTGGTTTCGTTTTTGT